>VWYH01005547.1:51963-330528 GCA_013399365.1 Pampusana beccarii | reverse complement strand
GAGGAATTGCATTGAGTATCTTTTCTTTTATATTCTATCTCTATTTTATACATATATTTACTAGCAGTGTATTAGTATTTTGTTATTTTATTAAACTGTGTTTATCTCAATCCAAGATTCTCCCTTGCCTTTTGATTCTCTCGCCTATTTGGGGGGTGGGGAGTGGGGTGAGTGAGTGGCTATTGTGGTTGTATTGCTAGCTCAGGTTAAACCATGAAAAATTGCCTTTGGATAGCTACATGAGGTTGTTCCTGAAAATCCAGACACAGAACTCCAGGAAATCTCCTCTCAAGAGTCAGTGGACTTTCAGGCTGATAAATATACTAGATTATAGCCTTTCTCCCTTGGAATGAATGTTAACCTCCTCCACCAGTGACCTTGCTGGTGTCAGCAGGAGTAGCTAAGAATTAATAGACTTTTTGCAGTGAGGGCACCAGACTCTGACGAAAAATTACACCAGATTTAGCTTTTTCCATTTTGAAGGGTAATAAGTAGCTCCCTCTTTCTCACCTGGGCTCTGTGGACTAAGGAAAAAGCTTTTCTAACTACATATAAAGAACATCTCAACCAGTTAAGTGTAGAGTACTCATCCCACTGAAACTACAACAGGACTTCTAACAGGACTGCACCAGTTGGCCTTCATGGCTTTGTTCTCATGGCTCCCAGGATCCTGCACCCAAGTCTGGAAGGACAGTTCGGACAGAAGGAAAGACACAGCCAGGACCTGGCTCTGAAGCCTTCAAGCACCGAGGTTAGAGGGAGCTTTCATCAGAGACAAAATATCTGCTTAGGAAGAGCTTGCCAGCTAACAATTTCAAGAGTGAGAGAAAGGTGATCTAAGACAGACCCCTGAAAATTGATCTCCTCTGCCAAAGACCATTTATCGTTCCTGAAACAGACATTGTTTCCTGCCATCATCACGAAAGACTTGTGAACAAGGTGATCATCCCACCTGGAATAAGACAATTTTTTTGGTGTGGCTATACCATGTCTGCTTCAGGTACAGCAGCTCTCCAGAAAGAGGTCATTCACCAGTAATTTCAGTCAGTACTGCTTGTTGCTCCCTGTGTGATCTTGCCTGCTTTTTGGCTAACTCTTGAACCCCGGGAAGAGGAAGGCAACAATCACAGCTCCCTCTCCAGGCCCAGAGTGTCGTGGTATGGAGCAGTGAACCAACAGGCAAGTCTTAATGGCTCCCACATGACTTAAAATTGCAATAGCAGGTTTATTTTTCCCTATAGATACTGCTGAGTGGATAGAAAGTACATTAAAAAGTTCTACACATCCAAAAGTGCTGCTGAGCTCTTCTCTCTTTGAGATGCAACTGAAGAAACGTGTTCCCCTGGTTGGTACCTATCGGCTGATGGTTAGCCAGGGTGGATGGTGGGAAGCGGATGCATCAGGGTAAAGTTTTTCAGTGCTGCTCTGAGCGGAAGAGCTAAGGCACAGCACAGGGAGTTACTCTGAACCTTCAGTTCTCATGGGAGTGGGAGATGTTCAGCAGCTCTTGGGTGGCCCTCAGCGTGTTTCAAGACCAGGGCTTTTTTTTGGGACATTATGTATGCGTTGAACCACTCAGAGTGAATAAACGCAACTCAAAAATAAATTGTAATTGTAATGTGCAGGATAGGTGACCTTTAACAGCAAACAAAGCAGAATTTTTTATCTTAAGACAAGTTGTTTCTCCCCTGAAGGGTGTCCTTTGATTCAGTCGGTGTTTGTAAAATGATTAGAGAAAAGTAGATATATTGCAAAAGATCAGGAACAGCAAGAACCAAACACAAAGGAAAACATTTAAACACAAAGGCAGAGGGCCCTTACAGAGACAGAGATCCCCATTTCACTGATGCTTCTTTCCCACTTACAAATATTAATACACTGCTGGGAGATAATATGAATGAATTAAAAACAAGGGAGAGATGCAGAAGGAGGAGCTGTGACTCATTTCTAGGCCTCCCTAATAACTGTCTGGCAAGCTGGCACAGTAGATCACTAAGTGCCATGAATCATTTGCAGACCAAGATAAAAAATAAAGAGGTCATAGTTCAAGTAGCTGGGCATCGGTGCAGGGCTTTGATGACCTGAAGCCTTCAGAAAGACCATTGTTTTTTCTCTTCTCATCTCTAGCCTCTTTCCACCTTTGTTTCCTTCTGGACCCAGACATTTACTTGTTAGTCTACTGTGCCTTGTTCTTACTTCATCACATCGATCAAGGAGCAGAATTTCAGCTCGTTTCAATTGGTTTTTGCCTAGAGGAAATCACGCCTAAGGATTTCTGTTATTTTTTGTTCCCTTCCTGCCAAGGGCTGAACCTTGTGTTGGACAAAATAGAAAAAAAAATCTCCTTTTGGGAAAAATAAGGATTGGCTGGTCCTGTCCTGATCCTATTTCATATTTTGCCTCCATCTGAAGATAGTGTCTTGTAGCTGGAAGACCTATGGAACCGGCAATCAAATTATTCTAGTGTATATGCAGTTCAGATCCAAATAGCCAGATATGGGCATCCTATAAACATAAATCAAATAAATCTGTAGAGCAGGAGAAATTTGTCTTATCCAGATAACCAGAGTTGACAAAATACGTCTGAGACCTCTACTAAAATGAAAGTATGATGCATAGCAAACAGCTTGGAGAAAGAGTAGCAATCAATACACTGAAGACAAGAAATGGAAAACAGGGCTGTAAATTTAAGCATCCCTGATGCCACAATACTTCTGAAGCAAGTTTGACAGATCTCTGATGCTTTTGTGGATACAGCACAGTCATGCCTGAGATTTTCAAAACCAACACTAAAGCTGCAATTCTATCAGAGCCTAAGCTGATCTAGGTTGCTGTTATCTCTTGATTACCTGCCCCTCTGCCCCATGACACCACTGGATGGATTTTCCAGCTCTCCCTCACACTGGCACCACACACCTAATCCCTCAGTGAGTTGGTTCAGAAAACCAAATTGGAAGAAAACGCTTCCTTTTAAAAAAAATCGTTTTCAATAAAATGAATTGCTAGTTTCTCTCCCTTAAGTGGCTCATTGTATGATCAGACAAATGTCAGTGAAGAAGAGAATGGGAGAGTGCATCTACAGCAAGGTAGATGGCAGCCCCATCTGAGATCATGCTAAACTGCTGTGGAATTGCATCTTTAAGCATGCAACCCCACTCCCAATCATGTACATGTGTAGATGTGGATGTTTCAAAAGACCTACACATTCATTTTATTGCAATTGTGTATGTTTACTTTGATATAGGACTCTTGAAACACTGGGTCCACTTGCTTCATGAGTTAAACACAGGGAACCGCCATACTCTTTGGCATTTGAACTTCTATTAAAGAACAAAAAATGCCCCCACCCACCATGGTTGTTCAAGAAATCTTCTTAGTATGACCCAACTACACAGTGCTTCCTTTTTTTGAGTCTGAAAATAGTCTGAAATAACACTGACGAGAGAGGTAACTGCCCAAGCTGCTTGTTTACATTCGGGTTTTGACTCAAAACTTTATTGACACCATTATAAATGTCAACATTTGATACATAATACATGAATACAATTTAGCAGATGGAGAGGAATGGAAATGAAGCCAAGATGCAGTTGAGTCTGGGTTTGGAATTGCTGGGAGAAGGAGGATGAAGAAAGGAGAGGTGCCAAGAAGGAAGTGGAGCAGAAACAGAGAGAGGAAAATGGGAAGGAAGGGAAGAGAAATCACTCCTGCTGAGTTCTGCTGAATCAAGCACTAACAGAGTGAAAGAACAGTAAACAGTGCATTACCTGCTGCAGCAAAAGATGAGGCTTTGCCTTTGCTCATTGTATGAAGCTCCTTTTGAGATGAGCAGGAGTTGTGCTGTGGACTGAAGGCAATGTGCTCACCTATGTTCATACCTTAGCCCATCATCCATATCCAGGTATGGAGTTTGTTCTCCTCCAAGGGGTGAAGAGGATACTCCCTACGTCATAGACAGCTTAATTAAAACAGCCCATTAACCACCTATTTCAGATTAACAAGAGTAACCCACTGCCTAAACTCAAGACCTACATCAGTGCTACAAACTCCACTACACTTCTGAAAGGGTTTTGTCGTAACTAAAAATTACAATAATTCTGAATTAAACATATATGGGATGCTATAATACCATTCATCACTCAGGCTGTAAATAAATTTATACTTTAAAAAAATCTCATTGTTATGCAGCAGAAATACACGCAACAGGGATGAACCATCTGCAAAACAGTCCTTCCAATCTGCCAAAGAGAACTATATTTCTAGGGTCTAATAAAAAGATGCCAGAGGACAATATGAGAAAAAATGTATGAGCAAAAGGTAAATGTAAGATTTTGCACTCTGGGGACCAGGTTACCAAGAACTATTATCATTACCCATGTATCAAACAGGCACAGAATGCCATTTTCAGAAACCTCTTCACATTTTCTAAAGAGGAGCTTCTATTAATCTTCTCCTTTCTTCCTCTTCTTATGTTGTTTATGTGCTGGATATTCACACTCGTTTTCTTAGAAACACAGTTTATTTGTCCCGCAGTCTCTGTATTTAAAAGATAAGCGTATTAATTCATGATATTCACTGTCCTTGTGCTTTTCTTTCTCAAAATATAAAAGAACAATCACAATTCAATACTCAAAGCAAATTTCCTGAGGAAAACAAGGGATCTTTTCTATTTCAGATCCTTGGTAGCTCCATTTTCATACAGCCGATCAGCTTGCCTGCTTTCGGTCTCAGAATTGCTTATCTAGCCTTCAGCAAGTGCTATGCACAAGCATAAGTCTGACAAACTTGATTTATGTTAAGAAATAATTCTTCTGTTGTCATAGAAACCACTGCAAGATGATCCAGGCATGAGTAAAAGTAACAACCGTAAGCGGGCTGCTGGTTTCACCAGTTAAATTCCCCTTGTTGTGGATGTCCCACCAGTAATGTCCTTGCACCCTACGGCGAAAAAGGCAAAAAGATGGTATCTGGAAGGATGGCTGAGAGGAAAAATTTGCCTAGAGGGTGGCTCCAGTGTCATGAGGCAGGTACATTTCCCAGTTCAGAAGAGGGTGTGTAGCCAGCACAACTTCATCTGCAAGGCTGCAGTACAGGGAGCAGACGAAATGTTTCTTGTGAACAGGGAGCAAAACCAGACTAGAAATATCCCAAGGCTCTTAGAGAGACTTCCACGCCATGGTGGAGAGAAGGGGGAATAATTTGCATCTCTTATGCCAGGGGTTTGCTTCCATCACCAGGAATGAATCACATCCACATTTTAATGTTTGCACAGCTCTTGCCACTGCACTATGCATAAGCAATTTCTGCCTCAGTCAGAGGAAACATCCACCTGGACAATAACAAATATCAAGAAGTAAAAGAATCAATAAGCACTGATCATCATGACATGTTCATGTGGAGGGATCTTCGACCACCCCTGGCACTGCCTGCCCACGAGCTACATGCCCCAGCATAGGCAATTACTTCCTGCTCAATATAAATGATCATTTATTGCCATTTTTATGCAACAAGAGCACAGGAATGTATACTGCGTACTACAACACACTCTACTCAATCTCCACCATCAGTTATTGACATTTTAGGGATGTTTATCCCTAAGATTTACAAGGGCAATGAACATTGCTAGTACTTGCCGCTGCAGCTGTCAGACTGACTTGACGTTCTTTCCCAAGGGAAATCTGTTTCTGCATCTGCTACTGTTGGTTCAGCTCACAATGGGCTTTCAGCGAAAGGGTAGTTGCTGTGGATCCACAGCCTCGCAAAAAAGGCAAAAGGACAGAAGTGTTACGCACAAAAGCCAGAAAACTTATAACTTTTCGTGTAGCCTTGGAGTTCCTCTAAGCAATGAGTGGAAAAGTCAGAGGATTCCAGTCCTGAATGCTCCTCTGCCGCAATTAGTACTGGAAACAGTCCAAAAAGAGGAGCACATGGATAGATTACAGATTCTTTTTGCTCCTAATGCTGATTAGTTGCAATATGTTGATAATTAGAAGAGAGTTTAGTGAACAAATATTGCTTCTTTTTGTGCTGGTGCACTGTCCAGGCAGTTTCCCCCCCCCGGTCTCCCCCACCCCTATTATTTATAATTCAAATATATTTGCCAGACAATCTCTCCAAGTCCTTTCTCATACGAAGCTTGCTGATATTAATTTTGCAAGCATTAGAAATAGAGGCAGGTCTGGTGTTGCTTCTGATTCCTGATATGATGAAGGCAGCTTCTAGCACTGGGTGTGCCATGGATTGTGGAAAGTGAATTCTGAACTGATATTTTCCAATATTCTCTGTAAAAAGCATACTTGAAAGCTTTCAGTGCAGCTTTCTCCTTGTAAATAAGGAAAAGAAACATGGAATGCAAGGGGTGGGAAGACAGCTGAAGTAAATTTGTGTGATGGATATTAGTGGACTTTTCTGACAGTGCTCACTGGCGTCTAGTTGCAAGAATCTGAATAGAAAACCTGGTTATTTGCCTCTTTTCTCCAGATACACAAAGGTGCAGGGGGGATTGAAAATGAAAACAGAACTTAATTATTGTCATGATTATTGTTGCTAGATCATAAGAAAGTGCCTGTCTGCCAGTACTTCCCTTTGTGCACATGTACACATCTCTTTTTTTGTTCACTGCTTGTCCACAACTTGTCTTTTACATGCATCTCACTATGTCTCATTATCACATCTCATTCCCATGCTCTTTGTAGTGCAAAACAAGGTGTGTATTTGGTTATGAAAATGCTGGAGGGGTTGAGTGTGTTTTTGCATGGGAGATGCTGCACTACCACGTCAATCATCGCTCCTTCTCTTTCTTAGTCTTTGCAGATTAATCCTGGATGAGCCCCAACTGGGCTGCTTCTGGCGCTGGGGAAGCTGAGATTTAGACAGCAAATTCTCAGCCCAGGTCCACTGGCATGTGATTCACACATTGTTATCAATCTTGCACTGAGGGGCCTGAAGCTTTCTTCCCACCGTGCTGAAAATCTGGTTTACAGCTACGCATAACTTATGAGTTGCTGGGGGAAGACTGTCTTTCCTGGTTGAACTCTTTCACTCTGGGCCTAAATATAACCTCCTCCTGTCTTGTTTTGTTTTGTTTTGGTTTGGTTTGGTTTGGTTTGGTTTGGTTTTGCATTGTATTGTTTTGTTTTGTTTTGTTTCAGAAGAAGGGCTGCTGTCTATTAACCAACCTAGCTACTGAAAAAGGAGTACAGCAGGGAAACCACAGGCATCTTCTCCAGCATTTCAGTACCCACTGATGCTGGCTGGGCATGCTGTTTCTACATGACATCCAGCTTCCTGCTGCAGTTTGTCCCCTGTGACTGCGAGTACAGAGGAACTTTTGCTGTTGTAGCCTGCTGCTGAGATGTTTCTTGCTTTCTCTTTTGAGGTGAGCTATGAATTTTGACCTATGTTCAGCAGGAGGTACCACTAAACATTGGGACCTGAAGGCTGCCAGGGTCTCTTGGAGGCAACTTTCTTTTCTTCGAGGCAGCAGGGAGTTCAGGGCGACTATAGCAGGAAAGACCTAAGCACCTTCCCCATGACAGAGGAGTAAGAATGGGTGAAAGCAGAAGAAATGCAAAAGCAGGGTGGCAGCACGTCTGCTTAGAGATAGTAAACCAGAACCCATTCAACTGGAATACAGGGATGGCTGCTGAGCCACGGTGGTGGCTGTGACCTGAGATGAAAGTAAGCATCATGTGTTCAACTGCGTAATCTACACTCCCAAAAAGGCAGTGATCCCTGAAAACAAGTACTTAAGTCTCCTACAGACTCAGATAGCCTGGCCTTGGCTGCTGTGTCCTGGGGCAATTGCTGATCGAGCACATTCCTGAGCTGTTGGTAGAGGCTCTATTATGGAGAGGTGGAACAGGAGAATGGTTGTAGCGTTAGGAGAAGAGTTGCAGCAGCAGGCAGGTCTGTGGGAGAGAAGGGGTGTTACATTTGTTGGGATATGAACTGTGCTGCTGCCAAATCAAAGGGCTCCCCTTGTTTATTTCTTATTTTTTTCTTTCTTTTTTTTTTTTTTTTTTTTTTTATTAATTGTTTTTTTTTATACTTTAAAATACATTAATTTTTCTTTCTTTTTTTTTTTTTTTTTTTCTTTTTTACAAATAACCGGTGACTTCAAAACATAAAAAGACAATAATATGCCCTCCTTTATATTCTAGAGCACCACCCTTCTCCCTGCTGTTTGGCACCCTGCCCATTTCCAGCAGGCACTTTCAGATGCAGATTTCTCCCTCAATAGGTATGGGGGGAGGATCTTTGTCCTCTTTTTCCCCTGCCTTCATTAGCGGCCCAGCTGTTGGGGGCCTTGCTCAGATAGCAGAGGGAACAGGGTCTGGTAAGAACTGAGCAGAAAAGGCCCCCTGAATGCTGCTTCATTACCATACAAATGGAGGAACACCCTAGCTATGCAGAGGGCGGTATCTTTATAAAGCATGCTTGAATACCACACAAAACAATGATTACACAGCGCTTATGCACCAGCTAAAATTCATCCTGGACAGGCTGGATAACACATATCCATATAGGCTAAAACGGATTTGCTTAGGATCTGCAAATGGTTTGTAGATGTCTGCTGAGATAGGGGCATCGCCTGGGGCACGGGGGACGTATCTGTGCAAGTACCATATCAGCAAGCCGTGACAACAAGACAGATGAGGACAGGCAACTCGAGATGATTCCCATTTGTCTGTGTACACGTGGCTGAAAGGGCAGCTGTCCCTGAGGATTCACTCGGGGTCCTAGCTGGGTGCAATGCCCAAATCCCCAATGCATCCACAAACGGACCAGTTCCCCTGAGCGTTTCCTTTGCACTGCACTAGGCTGGGTTACAACCCTAAATCCTTGTGCTGCCCGCAACCATTTGGGCAACCTGGGTAGGGATATTTTGCAGGAAAAACTTTTCAAATGAGACCTTTCTAGTTCTGGCCGGTGGTTCACGGGAAATGAATGACAGAGCAGCTTGGGTTAGTTTAATGCTGGGGGTTGTGGGATGTACCCACAGTAGCTCCAACACCAAACATAAATTACAACCAAAATACTTGTACAGTTTTTCCACCTCTGTCTGCCCTCCCTCCTCTCTCACAGGCAGGGGTACTAGGATGGAGGCAGAATTGTTATGGAGTCGTTTTGGTTGGAAAAGATCTTTAAGATCGTCAAGATAGATGATGGCACTCAAATGCAGCCCTGCAATACGGCTGCACATCTTCTGGCTGGGTCTGCTAGTCATTTGAGTTAAACCTATGGAGGAGACAGATTCTGAGGGGCTAAACCTGAACAATTTGGCCTAGTAAAACTTGGTTCATCAAAGCCAACGTCTTTTTTGCCACCGTGGAAACATTTTCTGGAAGCATTATATAATGTCTCCCTACACAAATAGCTACACAACGTGCTGGATTCACAGCCATACAATTACACCTTCCAAAATAATATATGGTAGCCCCCTAAAGACCCGAGCAGGTAGGTTACAAATACTTTGATAAGTACTCTGGAAGAACTTCAAATGCACTGCCTGCTGTGGAGAAGAAAAGCAACTAATCACCCTTTCTAGAATCTCTTTGATTTGTGGGGGAAAAAAAAATGCCCATGTTTCATTGAAAATCAGCATAAGGCAACACTGCCTATAGAAATCTGCTTTCTGTCCTTTCAGATTCTCCTTTTTTAGACATATCCATTTGCTGGTATGTCAAACACATGTAAGCGTCCCAGCAACACCCATGCTTTCAGACCTTTATTAACCAGTAGAACTGGGAGATTGTCACATCCCAGATCTGGAAGAGGAGGACGGCAAAAGGACCTTACAAGTTCCATGAGAACCAAAATTTGGAATACAATCCAGGATTTCTTGCAGATGTTGACCAATTGACCTGCCCTCTGGACATGTGCCAGGCTGTAGCCTCATTAAAAGATTCCAGATTAACCATACGCCTCCTAGAAAGGCATCTTAGTGAGCTTTTTCTGCAATGACTATTGACACGGTTCCTGTTCTGTTGGACTCTCTGGAAAATATAATGGCAGGATTTTTAGCACGTATGTTACAGAAACAGGTGAAGAGGTATGCCGGGCTAGTTTAACCACAACTTCAGCACCAACCTGGCTACATTTCTTTCTAAATCAATCTAGTCCTGCTACCTCCATGACTAAACCACACACAGAATGGCTTTAAGAACTGAAACAGTAAAACCCCGAGGAACAGCAGTTTATAATGAAAACAACATAGGGCTGATAATTAAACTTCTACCAATGGTCTGAGTTGCCAGTCAGCTCCATTAGCAAACAGTAATAGAGAGAGACAGTCCAAATTCTTTACTGTCTGTCTATGGGACTGGTCTGCCTAGATGATGTTCCTCTCTGCCTCTCAAAAATGGGGTGAAAGGCTCTATTCAGGCAACAGGCAAAGCTGTTTCCATCTGGCACACTCCTCCTTTCTCAGGAGTTTCTCCCTACTGATTATTAAGGAGCTGCTTTGTATAACCCCCCACCTCATTTGTTTCTGGATTCCCAGCTTGTTCTTGTCTCATTACTTCAGTTTTGATGCCCACAAGACATTTTAATAAGGATTCATTTCCTACCTGAGAAAGCCCTAATACTCAGCACACAGTGATGTTAACTAAAAACAGTAGGTGCTGTAGCATCTGATTCCTGGGATTTCGTGATTAATTGTGACAGCAGCACTATCAGTAAACACATTTATTTTATGTCAGCTGCTGATTGACAAAATATTAATCTGTTTTATTCCAGTATAGCTCATATCTGTAAATCTCCAGGTAAATTCAAAAACGGCTTCTCTAGCCACAACAATCTCTATGTTGGTAATGTTAAATGTTAATGTTAAAGTATTTCAGTGGCCCATTTTTTTAATATATACCCTGCTGTATGTGAATTTACAGAATATTTTTGCAGAGATGTTTCTTGCATGTTCTGTGCTTCCTGGCTCTACTTAGCAGGCTAGCATAGTGGATTTTTCTTTTTTTGTAAGTAGCATTTGCATAACTTGGATATCGCAACTTCTGTAAAAGTTCTGTATTTCCAAAGCTCTTCTTGTCTTAGGGATCTAGTATAAAATATATTGACCTTCTGTGCTTATTAACATATTTTCACTTACTGTTTGACCTTCTTGCAATTCGTAGCATGTTTCATCCTGACAAAAATGATAAAGAGGTAGAGAGTAGAAAGGGAGGAACTGAATTAACAAGAGACAAAGTGACTTATAAGTTCCCCAAATAATCAAGCCAGATAGCTGAAAAGCAAGGACAAGTTTCCTTGTGAGCTACATTGTTACTCTCCAAGCACTGCATCATCTTTCCAGTTTCTTCCAGTGAGAAAGAATTCTTCATCTGAATAATTTTGGATTTAATGACACATTTTAAATAGTTTCCTAGCATCCTTATTCAGTTTTACTTTTTCTCTTCCCTTTGCAAAATGCCCTTCATAAAAATAGCAATGCATGAAGATTTCTCCTTCAGTCTCCATTGAAAACAGGGACGTGAATCAACGACCTGGTTTGAGTGCCACCAGTAGAGGCACATCAGATCAGCTGAGCTACAGCTGATGAAAACTGCATTGTGATTTTGTCAGACAGAGCAAACTGTAAGATGATCAAGTAAGATTTTAAAAGAAGTATGAAGTCTGAAAGAACCCTGTAAAGAACAAATTTCAGGCAAAGGTAAGGAGAATTACTCAAAATGAAAGGAGGGAGCTGCAAAAAAAAAAAAAAATCATAGGTTTCTTCAGTTCAAGGAGTTCTACGTATTTGTGAATTTTCTAAAGCATTATTTTCCTCCATGATCATTGTCTAAAACACAGTACTCCGTAACTGTTGTCAGGCACTTACATTTTTGTTTGTCGCTGAGGACAGACAACTTGAATTAGAAGCTGTTCATAGCCAAATCTTGAAGTACCGGGATATCACCTCAAACGCTGCGGTGGGTTAAAGCCGGGCTGCTCTGCTCCTTCTCCTGGCCCCACAGGGGAAGGGGCTTAGGGGCCACACAGCAGCTCCTGAATCACCACCGTTCCTGACTGACATCCTTTTTGTTTTACTCTAACACGTCAAGCCATCCACATCCCTCTGCCAGCTCCAGGCGAGGATGCCAGCCTCTACAATAAGGTCAGCATGACCAAGGAAGGTTGGGAGATATGTCAGTCACCTCAGCTTCATCTGCTGCCGCATGGCTCTGCACGCTGCCAAAATTCCGTCNGTCACCCCTCGGTCTCCTCTTCTCCAAGCTAAAGAGACCCAGCTCCCTCAGCCTTTCCTCATAAGGGAGATGCTCCACTCCCTTCATCATCTTTGTTGCCCTGCACTGGACTCTCTCCAGCAGTTCCCTGTCCTTCTTGAGCTGAGGGGCCCAGAACTGGACACATATTCCCTGTCTCACGGGCAGCAGTTTGTGAAATGGGTCTACTGCTTCACAAAAGTGACTCCTTCACCCCAATGTGGGGATTTGTCAAAGCCCTGGGTCACTAAGAGGCCCCACAGAGCATCTCTGACTTGGGTTGTGGTCCCAAAGCCCTTGCTGACAAGCAGCCCTGCCTCACGCTGGTGGTACGAACAGGAGTGTTCCCTGCACCGAACCACACTACTAAACACAAGGCAAACGATCTGGTGGGGAATTTTATATTAAGCGCAGAACACTAAATTATTAGTATTCAACCTAACTCACTGCTCTTCAAAATAAATTTAAAATGTCATTATAATAGATTGTGTTCTGCACAAAGCAAGTCAGTGCTCTTAGTTGGGATTATCTCCATTATTGCCTAGCACTGTACTGAAAAAAATATTGCTTTGAATACACTCTGCTATGTTCCTAAAGGCTTAGGTGCTAATGTCAGCCGAATATATGAATACTGGATGTTCAATCACTGCATCAAATATGCTCTGCAAACTAGTCACTGTTCAGATGTTAGTGGCACCTTCTTGAATAATTTGCTGCCACAAGATTACATATCCTTTGGGTTCTCCTAAAAGCTGAAAAGGATGGACAAGAACATGATATGATGACACTGATGCTGTAATTATTTAATTAAATGTTATTACTATACATGTGGAATTTTTTTCCATGTTTTAAGATTTCATCAGGAATTTTTCCTAAATTCCTGTATTCTTTTTCTTGTATTTCATTTTATTTCCCTTCTTTTTTAATCTTTTGCTTTTCCTTCTCGTTTTCCTTGTTTATCTATTCTACTCTATTCTATTCCACATTTTGGGGTTTTACTATTCCATGAACTTTTATTTCAAGAAAATTCTAGACATGTGATACAGTTTGGCACGCTCTTCCTCCTAATAATAATAATTATAGACTAAATTTTGCACCCTGTAAGTTTGGGTGGATAAATTTGGCATAATTCCACAGATATTAATGGAATTTAAACTGACATCAGACTCTAACTCTACATTTTAATGACTGATTTGCATGGTCTCAGCTGTGAAACAATTTGTCTTAAGCCCTCAGTAAATCAAAAAATGAGTGTTTCTGACTGAGTATGCCAATCATTCTAGCTTATCTAGTGAGAGATGCCACATGCTTCCTCCTGCTATAACCGTATTTTTTGACAGCTACTTATGCTACTTATTGTCTAATTGGGCCTGCCAATCCTCTTTGTACATCCCAATCTGTCCAGCCCAGACACAAGAGTCTGAAATGTTTTAAAAATCTGCATACGGTTGTTAATTACAAGAGATGAGGGGGTGGGGGGGTGCAGTGTGGGGGGGCGGAAATAAAGGCTAGATGTGACAACATGCTTACTTCTATACCATTATTGTTCAGAAAAACAAAGAACTGTGAAAATGAAAAGAAGAAATTGTATCTGAGCAATTGGGCTTTCTGGCTGTAAGGGGAGGAAGGGTACTAGGGACAGGACGAAAGCCACATTTTCTGCTGAGGCTTTCACACTGGCAAGGCAGTAAGGGCTAAATCCTGCCATTCACTGCTCACTGTGCTGTGAAAGAGGAGGTAAGAGATACCTCCAGGCCATACGAAGTGGTAAGAGATACAGCTTGCCAACATGCCCCACTGCACAACGTAGGGTTTCTGGAGGAAGAGGACGTCCTCACACATAGCAATGGCTGGTAGGTGAAGACCCGCTTTGCTTTCACGCAGAGAAACAAGAAGCCCTCTGTGCTGGGTCCCGCTGCGAAATCCTGCTCGCCAACACCAGGATTTCCTCCATGGAGTAAACATCTGCCAACCTCTGCTTAACCTCACGGCTGCAGCTTGCCAAACAGCACACCAGCGTTTGGACTGCAGTTTCTCGGTGGGGCTGGCAAAGCTCTGACATCTGCCGGGACCTGATCCAAAGCTCCTGGGATTCAGTGGGGGGGAAAAAAATGTCCATTGATCTCGGTGGCTTTGGATGTGTCCTTTTGCTCATCTCCTTTGATGATTTATACAACATCGGCGTGCATATCTTGCTTCTGAAGCACACAAAGCACATGGTTTTAATCTCACCATTTCCCTGGTGACAGGGAAGGAAGTGCACTGGCAGCTAAGACACTGAAAAACACTCATTATTCTGTACATTATTATTATTACTTTATACTTCCCCACGGAAGGTAGAAAGTACAATGAATAATCACAAATATTTTGGTTTACAGTCTTTGCCAACCCTTAAAGGCACAGTAAAATATCACAAAGTGCAATTTTCTGTGCATGTGTAAAACTGGTGAGAATGTTTTATATCAGAATAAGACGTAAGAGAAGATTAACAACTAAAAGCCACTGCTAAACAAATTACTCCTTTCCCTAGGAAAAGCTTAGAGAGGGAACCTTTCCAATACCAATCTTTCGAGGTCCCTTCCAATTCCTAGCATTCTGTGATTCTGTGTAATGTACTAGAGAATTCTCTTCTCAGATTAGAAGGTGAGAACATTTCATCCTTGTGAAGTCTTTGTTTGAGAAATCAAGATTACCGGGCCATTGGTGGCAGTGTCCTACTAGTTATGCTGCTCCAGGCCAAGTGCTACAGTAATGGTAGCTACAAAGCAAATTTAAAATAAGTCACAATTCAAAATTCCCCGTGTCCTGAAGAGCAGTTTTCAGTGCAGCCAGGGGTTGGAATGCTGAGTGTCTGGCTGTCAGACCTGGTACCCCATGTAGGTCTCCAAGGGATGCCCCCACAGCACCCAAGGTCATGCAGCCAGAGCACCTCCTGCCCACTGGAGAGATCCACAAACTGCCAGTCACTTCCATAGAGCAGGAGGGATGCTTTGCTGTATTTTCAGATTTTTCATTCCAGTCCAAACCTTTTTTCCTTTGTTTCCTCACTGGCTAGTGCAATTTTTTCAGCACTAGATGTCAGTGTGGACTTGCAATAACAGATTGCTCTGCATTTTCCCTTTAGTAAGAGAGGGAGAATTGCCATCCACAATGAATCCAAGTCTTTCCAGCCTCATTACGTGTTTCCTACAAAACAGGTCTTTACTGTTTAAACTTGACATGGCAAGCATAGAACTGCATTCTGTCCTTGATTTGGATTAATACAGCTGTAAAAGGGCCCTATCCATTTTGTGACCATATCACGGCTGAGTTAAAGAGGAGCTACCATTGCTCCGGAGTAAAAGCTTTGTTTAGAAAATAATAGAGAACAAGAAATGGTTCTGAATGATCTTGATAAATTGTGACCCTGCTAAGGTAGCATTGAACAGATGCACCACAAGGATGATTAATCCTGTAACTAACAGTATTCATCTCAACACGAACCTACTGACGAGACTGAGTCTTCGCATTCCTATTGTCTAGAAAGACATTGCATCATCCAGAAATGTTTTGCTACACCAGACTCTTACAAGGACTGTTCTAACTTGAATCTGGTTTATTATTTGCCTGGCACTTTCTGAATAGTGAACTGAAACCAGCCTGGGGCAGAGCAACCAGCCAGGAAGTGTGTGCTGGCTTTCTGTGATGAAGGGACTGGTTTCTATCACTCTTTGGAAAACTATTTGTTTCTTTAAGAAACTTAAGTTCAGCTGTCTAAATTGTGAGTGATCCCTGTGCTCTTATGGGAGAGCTGAGGAAGACGCATGAAGCACCCCAATTCCTTTCATTTTGCAAACAGCAATCTAGAACAAGACACTGCTCCTCTTGATCCTGGAGAAACAAAAACTGGGGAAGGACACAGCGAGGAGAGGAGGAAGCAGGTTCACAACTCTGATTTCTCATCCCTTACTTTCATGGGTTCCAGCTTCTGTCAAGTGGATCTGAGCCAAAACAACAGATGGAGCCTTTTACACCACCCTCGTGCTTGGTTTACACCAGGCGTGATGCACAGAAGCCGAGGCAGAAAATGCTTCTGGCAGAGAACGCGAAGCAGAGCTCGCTGACATTCCCCCTGACTTGGTATAGCTGTGGCTGCGATCTAGGCCTTCCGAAAAATCCAGTTACGTGCTTTTGTATTCCTCGCTATGCACTAGTTAATAAAGTATTATCCTAATACACGCACCAGTACGCCTTGCTTTTATTATACTTCAAGGTTGTATCTGTCCTTTTGACTTCTGTTGCAAGAAGTCACTGCAACACACGCATGACTGCCCAAGCAGCTCAGCTGTGCTTAAAAGCCCTATGAGTAACTATCTAGTGTGTTTTTGTTTCTCATTATTAGTCTTATCAGTAGCAGACTGTGAGTAGGAGGGCATAGAATACTAAAATAGTGCTTAAAACTATCAACTGAAAATATTAGCAAATACTCTGCGAAAATAAGGACAAAGGTATTCTTTCTCCTGGATTCTGAGAAGTTAAGGTAATATTTGGCAGACAATACAGAGCCTGAGATAATACAAGTTGTACTTGGCAAATCTAATGTCACATGGCTCTACCACCTGCTGTCAGTCCTACACATTTCACTTTGTTATTGTTTCTGTAATGCTGTTTTCCATTTACTCACCTCTTTCTATAGACGTCTAGCATCCAAGCAATTAGTACTGCTAATGAAAGATGTATCCCATAAAAGAACTTGTCTGCAATCAGCTTCTGAAGACTAATTTACCTGTGTAATATTCCCTGTGTCAAGACTTGAAGTGCCTTCTTTATTAACCATCATGAACCGCTCAGATAAGGCTCTGTGCAAAGCCAGCTGCTTCTCTAGGTGCAGAAGGGTTTTGTGATCTTGCACTCTATATTGCAAGGCAAAACAGAGTAATTTGGGAATATACCTTTAAAGACTCTCAGTATTTCCCTCTGCAGAAGGAAACTAAGGCCATCAACAGTCCTCCCCCAAAACCTGAATTCACATCGAGCTGGCATTGCTGGGTGCTGATACACGGGATCTGAAAACAAGAGAGAGTAAACATACTTCCCATCTGTTCGTTTGTCCTCCACCCTCTCTTCTTAGAAATCACAGAAACAGAAAAATTAGCTGGATGGGACCTTTGTATGTCAACTCATCTACCCCTGGACTCCCACAGATCTGTGTATCACACCTTGCCCAGATAAATACGTATTGATGGCACTTCATTTATGAATTGGTGCAATCCTTTAGTGTGGATACAGGCATAGTTTAAGCAACTATTTGTCTTCTGTTATTCCTTAAGCATAAAATACTCAGTGGCTGATAATATGACCATGAATGTAAAATAGCTTAGAAATGGTTATGGTGAATAGTCTTTCCTGTTAAAATTGTTAGACTAAAGTATATTTTGTATAGTACAACTTTATATTAATAGCATGTGGTAACGGCATGCACAGCACGAATTGCCATTTCTTCAAGTAAGTTATTTCCAAGTGCTTTTTCCTGTACAGAACGGTCAATCATTAAGTCCAGTCAAAATGTCAGTTTATTTTTAAGACTCTGTTATCTTTTATGCGAACATCAGTTTTCTCTATGGGTAACTCCAGTATACCAAATACAGCATACTGTTTACAATGTGATAGAAGCTTCAGAAAAGCATAAACTTTAATCAAAAGATATATGGTTTTAAACAGAATTTTTATAAAGCAAGGATAAACTTCCTTATGCTTGTAAACATCATAACATGTTTCCAGGATAATTTTAGGACTCAAACCTCAAGATTTACGAGCTGCTTATTTTTTTTATTCCATGAAGGCTGATCACATGTTGCAGGACTGTTTTTCATACATCAGTGTAAGTGTATGTGTAAATCTTCATAGGATTAAAGTCAAGATATACAAAGAGTTATTAAATGCAAATAAAAATCTAAGATACTGAATAAAAGGGTCTCCTACATCTCTTGAAATACCAATTACCAGCTGGAAATACACTGATACCAAAATATATCTAAAAATATGCCCACAATAGGTTTATGTATCATTTGTAGTCACACTGACAGGCGTAATATGAGACCTATTTCCCTCAGCTTACAGATAGGAACACATAATGGTCTTGTCTGCTGGATGGCTTACTCTAGCTGCAGATGTAAGGCATGTGTATTTTACACATCTTATTTTAGAGGCATAAACCAGTTCTGTTTTGCGTTCTCTATCAGCAACTGAACACTTTAGAAGTCTCTATTTTCAGTATCTGTGAAGAAGTGGTGTGCAGCACTATTTATTTTAAACAACTGAAATATACAGCAACGTAAAGACTGCATTGGTCTCTTCCAACCACAACATGCACCTCTAGTTTGGTATATGCTCAGAAAATCTAGTCACCCAAACCCTATTAGGAGCTCACACTAGCTACTAAGAAGTTAAGTTGTACGAGCATGTGTCATTATTTTTTAAACCTTTCTGAACAGAATGCAAACCTCTGGCTGGCTTTATTAGCTCGGAGTCAGATGCTTTTGTCAGAAATGAAACCTTGCTTGAAAGCCTGATTCAGTGTCCCTGTAAAAGACACCAAAGAAGGGAACAGGAGGGGAGAGGGAGGATGATCTGTCTATGCAGCTCACTGTTGAGCAAAACCCAGACCCCTGTACCATTCATTAGCACACAAAAACATGTGATATTATGAATTCACAGCTAGTTTTGTATGCTCAGGGCATGCTTGCCACCTGCCATTTTCAAGGGAACTGGTCAAGAAACAAGTGCATTATTTTCACTTGCTGATAGACAAGGTAGTGTAACTGGAACAGACGTGGAGGTATGCAGCTTACAACAAAGAACAGCAAGTGTATCTGCCTGTCCAAACCAGTTTTTTCCACTATTGTGGACAAGGAACAAGAAGGTTAGTTCCTATTCTGTGCTTATTTAATTACAAATAAGATTCCCTAGATATATTTCTACAAGACTCATAACAGCATTCACCCATACAGGCCCATAGAAGTCAATTTTTCCATAACTCTCTGCTTTCCACTGAGTCCTTGAGATCTGTGGAATATGGTCAGCAGCAAGATGTTCTCCTTTCTCTCTGCACTGGTTCCTCTTGTCACCGGTTATCTTCTATGCCGGGTAGGAAACTTCTATGCAAACTACTTCTGGAGTGTATTAATGAACAAATGGGTGGAGGTTACAGTGCCATGCACTTGCTTCTACAAGACTTAATGGCTAGTCGACAGTCATTTGTTAGAAGAAATGTTAGCTCAAAAACCTAACTGTACTGTTGGCTATATAAAGCAAATTTCCACATGTAGAAAATTTTTTATCCAACCATCTATAAGAGGAACTGGGAAGAAAGCCTGTTCAGAAGCATGTCATATGGCTTTTCTGAAAATATAGGTGTTCTTTGAGGTACACGTCCTGTTCAGACTCACACTTGATAGTGAGAGCACTGCAAATATATACCTTAAATGCAAAACAAAAACTGAAGGCTCCTGCAAAAAAAAAAAAAAAAAGAGAAAATTGCATTGTGCTAGCAACAGCCACGTCCTCTGAGAAGGGAACACAGGCTGTCCTGTTGTTGTAACTTCTTTTCTGTGAAAAATTCTATGCTGCTAAAGGTAATTTTCTGATTGTTAGACTGAGTAACTGTTTGGATGTCTTGACGGCTTTTTTTTCCCCCATAAACTTCTAAAGTCCTAAAGTGAATAAAAAGTTATTCACAGCCAGATACAACCTGTATTTAATACCCACTCAACTCTTAGATTCCCTGTAAAGCAATTACAGAAAGTACTGTGGTACTGTGTAGCAACGTACTACTTTCAAAGTGATGTTTATTTTAGCAGCTGACCAGTTCCACTAGTTCTCAGTAGTGGAAATTTAAAAAACTATAAAATTCTGAGCATGCTGTCCTCTAAACCTGCTCCGATAGGGCTGAACACACCACAGGCATTCTGTGAGCAGCAGAAATTATGAGTCATGTCTGCAATATCCTTTGCCCATGCGGATTCTTGGAAACTTGCAAGATAGGAATTTCTACGGTAGCTTTCCCTTCTGTGGGAACATTAGTAGTTTATCTTCTACATAGCTGCTTATTTTCTATAGTTGTTGTCTCTGATAGATTTGGCTGAAGCTGGCCAAGGATTTTAAAAGTAACTAGTGGCAGAGAAGACAGCATATTCACACTGATTTTCTTTCTGTAGGAACCTGAAATAGAAGGTGCTCACACTTGATCTACCTTGGGGTACCTACCACTGCTAGCAGAGACCGCAGCTTGTAATTCACAAGTGGGGACGACATAGCTTGGGACGGCAGATTATCAACCCCAGCTGTCTGCCCAGCACCTGGCGAACAACAGACCAAGCTGTTCATGAGACAGCTGTGGAATCACTGCCTCTTACTGAAACCAGCAATGGTTTACAGCAGAAGCCTCTAAATGGGGTCCAGATTAGAATAATAGAATCTTTTTAGTTGGAAGACACCCCCAGGATCATTAAGTCCAACCATAACCTAACTCTAGCACTAAATAATGTCCCTAAGAACCTTGTCTAAACACCTTTTAAACACCTCCAGGGATGGTGACTCAGCCACTTCCCTGGGCAGCCTGTTCCAATGCCTGACAACCCTTTCCGTGAAGAAATTTTTCCTCATATCCAATCTAAACCTCCCCTAGCACAACTCAAGGCCACTTCCTCTTGTCCTATCACTTGCTACTTGGGAGAAGAGACCAACACCCTCCACGCTACAACCTCCTTTCAGGCAGTTGTAGACAGTGATCAGGTCTCCCCTCAGCCTCCTTTTCTCCAGGCTAAACAGCCCCAGTTCCCTCAGCCACCCCTCATCAGACTTGTGCTCCAGATTACTCACAGAGCGTCTCAGCTATCCAGAAAAGCAGTGTCAGAATGTAGAGTTAGGGCTGGTAACCTCCTCTGCCATCCCCAGCTATGGTACCTCTTCTTGCAAATTGAACTGTGAGTTGCACTGATGCCAGAAAACAACTGCATGCAGTTGTAGTAGATGGTGAAATAGGTGGAAAAGGGAGGCCTTTGAAACTGTTCACATGTGAGGATGAGTATTAAAGATACATGTACATCTAACGGACATTTGTACATTTCACAAACATACTACATCTAATAATTGCACGTAATATGTATAGTACAAACAGCACACAACACATTGTATATTAGGTAAGGTTTTGATCTGTTTTATCGTATTAATTGTAAAATAGCTTGGGTTCTATGCCATTGTGACACAGGCATGAATGTCGTTGGAAACCCTACCTAGACGGTACGACAGAGTCCTGAGATGGTATACAGCACTACTCCTTGGTGACATACCTTATTTCAGAGCAGACGTTAATCCATAAAAACAAGCAGTTCACCTTGGATGACCTATTGCAGGAATCATGTTAATATAAATTCAATGTATAGGACATTCAACACCACATATCTTGAAAGAATAAAATAATTTTACGACTCTGCTCATTTTGTCACAAGCAAACCGAGCCTGTTATCCACATGGGTATAACTCACAGGGCCAAAACTTTGGCTGTTAGTCATTAGTGATAAGTGGAGTTTTTCTCAGTGACAGACCAAGGTCTACAGAATTTTCCAATATTGCCTGCGAACCAGAGATATAAGAGATTTTAATCCTTTTCGTCCAGCTTCTCCAGATATACCACGAGAAAACAGCCCGGGTCGGAAGTCCCCTACCCGGGAAGGCTCCCGACTGGGGTGAGCGGCCCTTGCACCAACCACCCCGCCAAACCCGAGCTTGGGGCGGGGCGGGCTGGGCCCTTCGGCCCTCAGTCGGTGCGCGGCCCGGCCCAGCAGCCGGAGCCCGGTCACCCCCGTCCTGCCCGCCCCACCGAGCCGCCTCCCGCTGCGGCCGCTTCTCCCAGTCACCTGGCGGGACTCAGCACGGAGCGCAGCCCCGGGATCGGCCGCCACCAACCGCCAGAGCGCGGCTCCTGCCGGCGGCGGTTGAGCTTTTAACTCCCTCCGCGCCGCTCCGGCGCCCCGCGGGCTTCCCCCTTCAGGCGAGCAGGCAACCGGCCGCCCGTGTCCTCCTCCCGGCAGGTTCTCGCCTCGGCCCCGCACCTTGCGTGAGGCGAAGGGCAGGAGGCGGGGCCAGGCGGCGGGCCCGAACTGTCGCGCCGCCGGGGGCCGGTCCGCCGCGGGGTGGACAGGGGGAAAGCAGAGGCGGCGGCCCCTACCGCTGTAACCGCTCCCTATCCCGCCCGCCGGTGCCGCCCCCAGTATGGCGACACGGTAGAGGAGCGGCTGCGCCAGGGTGACCGCCCCCTCCCGCCTCCTTCGGCACAGGCACGGCGCGCCGCGGGCGAGCGAGCGGCCTCGGCGGCGCTGCTGCCGCCGTTGCCCCCTACACAGCTCAGCGGCGGCGGTGAAGGAGGATGGCGGCGGCGGCGGTGGGCACAGCGGCGGCGGGCACAACAACAGCAGCAGCGGCGGCGGGGCCGAGCGGCCGCACGGCGGGAGCCAGCACCGTCCCGAGCAGCTCATGGTGGCGCCCCAGACCCGCGAGCAGCGGCCGCGCCGGGGCCGCCAGCTGAGTCGGATCCCGGCAGGCGGCTCTCCCCTCTCGACACCGACCCACCGAGCGACCTGTTTCCCTCCCTCGGCGCACCCTCTTCCCCCTCCCCGGAGCGACCCGCGCCTCGGATCGCCCCCGCTGGGGCCGGACTCCCGCCACCCCCGGGCTCCGCGGGGAACGCGGCGGCGAAGGGCACCGGGCAGCGCCAGGCGGCGGCGGCGGGACCATGGGCGCGAAGCAGAGCAGCCCCACCGCCGCCAATGGCCGCACCCGGGCGTACTCGGGCGGGGATTTACCTTCCTCCAGCAGCAGCAGCAGCGGCGGCGCTAACGGGACCGGCGGGCGCTCGGCGGGCGCTGCCGGGCGGTACGCGCACCTGGCGGCGGCGCCTCATGCCGCTCCCGGCGGCGCGACGGCGACAGGAGGAGCGGCGGCGGCGAGTGCCGCGGGGTCGGCACCCCGGAGCAGGTCCTTAGGGGGTGCCGGCGCCTCAGGGGCCCGGGCCGCGCAGTCCGCCTTCAACATCCCCCACAGCAGCGGCCCTTACGGCTCGCAGGACTCGGTCAACAGCACCCCGGAGGAGGGCGGCCGGGAGCGGCCCACGGGGGGCGACGGCGGCTCCTCCGGCGGGCCCCGGCTAGTGATCGGCTCGCTGCCCGCTCACCTCTCGCCGCACCTGTTCGGAGGTAAGGGCTGGCCGGCGGAGCGGGCGCGGCGGGGCGGGGGCTTCGGTGCCTCTCTCACTGCAGCGGAGGGGTCCCCAGCGGGGAATGTAGGGGCTTTCCTTCCCCGGCTCCCGGCCCGGAGGTGGGACGGGTCATGAATCATCACTTTGGGGAGAGCAGCGCCTCTTCCAGCTTGCGCCCGCCGGAGCGGGGGGTCACGGCTTGGAGATGGGGTTGTCAGGCCAGCATCTCCTATTGTTTGTAACGAGAGATGTGGAAGGAGGAGGTTAAAAATGAACCGAACTCGCGGCGGTGCGGTCGGGACGGCGAAGAGGAAGCGGAGCCTCTCCGGCCGGCGACTTTAGACTCTAATAGCTGTAATCAGTGCCTGTGTAAATACTCTTGCCTGCTACTTACATAATTAGAATTTAATTGGATCATGTGTCTCCGCCGTTTATTCTAAAATCGGACCAAACCCCTCTTTAGGTACTGATTAATATATGGTTGATGCCTGTTCCTCTTTCAAAGTTCTTGGGTTCTCGGTTCTGAAAGTCGATTAAGAAAAACAGAAGTTAAAGTAAGTTTCTTTCCTTATTTTCCCCCTAAGAGATGAGGAGAGCCAGATAGCTGTCCATGACAGGCTTGCAGCACCAGTCCTGTGTAGTCTTGAGGATGGCGACGTGTGCACTTGAGGCAGGAGAAACACTCTGCTAAACTCGGAATTAACTGAGACGCTGAGGCCCTTTAAGAGGCGTATTAGATGTGGAGCAAGTTGTAGGTTTTTTTTGTCTCTCCTGTGATATTGAGATGAATAGGGCTCGTATAGGACTTGCATTTTACCGCCTGTGTTCTTTAAGTTAAAAATCTGCCTGTAAGTTGCCAGCTGCTTTCAAAGTTACTGACTACTTTCAGCACTGTTTATTCTAGAGGTCGTTGTTCGCTGAAGTCAAACATTAAGGTGCAAGGTGGCTTTTGTAATGGATTCATTCTCTTCTTAATTCTAG
Source organism: Pampusana beccarii (assembly GCA_013399365.1). NCBI lineage: Eukaryota > Metazoa > Chordata > Aves > Columbiformes > Columbidae > Pampusana > Pampusana beccarii. Next base: position 306,099 of record VWYH01005547.1, on the reverse strand, counting down.
TATATATATATGTATTATAACCTGTCTAAATACGAGCCAACTTCCCCAAAAGCTTTATTTTGGGAAAAAGGAGGCTACTGTAAAATTCCTACATTTCTGTATTCTAATTAATCTGTTTGTGAATTCTATTTGTAGCAGGCTGGGTTTTCTTCTTTTCTGTAACGCAACCTGGTTTTAGCCAGAGCAGAACTCTCTTCAGTCCGACCCTTGCAGGGTGCGTGAGGTTTCTGTCCCATGACCCACCATCTCTGGGCTCTTGTGTGTTGACCTGAGAACAGCATAGCTGTTACTTCCTAGATCTGAAACTGCTGCCTCCCAGCACAGTGGTTGAACATTAACAGAAAGCTGTCAAACCCTGTTCTAATAAAGGAATATTTGCCCTTAAGAAAGAAAACATAACTACTCTCATAGTGCCAAGCTGCTCAATAGGAGTGCTTTGTTGCAAGGATGCTCATTATACTGTCATGGTAGCTGTGGGGGAAGAAGGTGCATGCATTGCTCTTAGTGATGAAAGGATGTCCTATTATGGAGTATTGTGCAGTTTGTGCTAAGCACAAAGGAATCATTAAAACGTGTAAGCAGGTGTTGTTCGAAGGTAAAAGTTTTTTTTATTTTTTTTCTCTTGTTGCTTAAACCTTGTCTTGCAACCTGCCTTCTGCCAGGAGGGAGTGGATTAAACGTAAATGCAGTGATGAGGATCAATAACCTTGGAAGCTCTATTCAGATGCAGGAAGGTCTCTTCAGAATAATTCTGAATTCGGTTGTATTTTTCTACAGTTAATTGCTGTACTATTGTAAGAGTTGGTCCGACAACTATACCATATTTTGGCTTTTGCAAATATCTGCAACTGGCATACTGAAGAGCACATAGGCTGAAATGAATGCAAAGCTTTTTGGTTTTCCTGGTGAGGAAGAGTGCCAGGAGGGGTACACTCTCTTCATCTACTGACTAATAAATAAAGAATGCCATATGTTAGGAGTTTGAGTTGCAAGTTTCAAAATACACTGTCCTTATGTGGTCACAAGATGGTCATGAATCTACTTGCTTTTTCTCTTCTAAAAATCTTAGTGTTTCTTATCAAGATGAATAACCGTTTAATCATAGTACTTCAACACCTGTGAAAAAGGCTGCACTTGAAACATTATTTTTTTCAATTTAAATGTTCAGTGGTATCAATGATCCATTACTCCACATCACATTGAATGTTGGCATCCTTATTTAGCTGCATGCCTTATGTTTTCTTGAGTCCTTGTAATAACTAGATGCTTAGAGCAAGTAGCCCCACTGGAGATCATACACCAGTAGCATCAGCATGTTAAAAAATAACTTGAAGCATTGTTTTTATCCTGATGGTAACTAGCTCAAGCTTGTTTAGGTGTGGTATCTGGCATTTCTCTTGTGCATCATAAGCATGCCTGAAGTCCCCTCCCTTGTTTTGTAACTTGCAAATTACCCAAATTGTTTCTTTTTATCTTGAAAATTACTGAAATTAATTTTGAGGATCAGCATGGCAATTCTATGAAAATTAAAATAAGAAAGAACTAGAATAACTTCCGTAAGTTGAACTGAATCTCCAACTATTTATGTTTTTAGGCTTGCTGCTTGTCTTCATCAGTCACTGACACATGGGTGTTGTGTTTGTTAAATTACTGTAATTAATTTGCTATTAGTGAATTACACCATATTGTCACTTTTACTGGGCAGCTTTACATACTGAAGTAATGTCTAGGTATTAATTCTCTAATGTAACATACTTAAATCCCTACTGTGCTTGTTAATATAACATTTGAATGAGAATATAAAAAGTATTATGTGATCAGTTATTTCTCGTCTTCCTTTAATAGGAACCGTAGTAAGCACAGCCTTTCCTGACTCTGAGAGTCTCATGTTCTTGTCTAACCTCAGGCTAGTGCACCTTTATGATGAAGGTATAATGGAGTAAATGCTGCTATGTAAGCTTATGTCTCGGGGAGAGTTCAATTCACTGAATAATTGAGGCCTTGGTTTTGCTATATACATGTGTGTGTGTATGTTAGTGCTGTGAGCATGCCTGGAGTAGGCTTAGAGCATTAAGCAGAGCAAGGCCCAAGTTCCATAGGATCTTATGGCACTCCCAGATGCAGAGGCCAAACCTGCGCGTGACGTTCAAGTGCTTTCTTGCAACACAGCGCCGGGTTCTGGCTTCCTTTAAGGTGATAACGCTGTTATCGGGAATTTGGACCAGCAGTTTCCCGCCCTGTTCCTCAGTGAATGGGACTTCCCCTCTCTCCCAGCCCCAAAATAAATATTCTTACCTTCTGTTGAGAACAGCGTGTAGAAGAATTGGCCCTGAGACCCACAGTTAGTTTTTCCACTGTGTTTTTAGCCAGTAAGTATTCCTGCGTAGACTGTCAGCACTGCAGCAAAGCTACTGTTGTAGTTACAATATACCGTATTTTTTGTCAATGATGCTTGCAGCAATTGGTTCAACTAAAAATGGATAAAATGGATGATCTTTTGTAATTTTCTTTGCTTTGCGTAACTGCTGATGTGTTAGTTCTGTCACTAAAATGTTGACAGCTCGTCAGAACCCACTTCATGTTTGTGATCCTGTGTCTGGGCGGTCACAACAGGGAGAGTTCTTGGTGAAAAAACATAGTATTAAGTATCCTTCTGGTGTTCAAATGTAAATCTCTTCTTGGGAATGTTGTTATAAGACAAGAATAAAGCCTTTAAATATTTTTTTTTTTCTCTTTAAAAGTCTCTTAGGGAAGAATATGTAAAAATTCATCTGAACAAGGCAGAAATGTTACATATTGAGTCTTAAATTTCCACATCAGTTCTTCTTTCTAATTGATTGAGCAGTGACCATGGAAGTATTATATAAAAATCTCAGGTTATGTTATATACGGTCATTTACAATTTTATATGATGTACTTATAGACAGGTTTTAAAATATATCATGTTGCCAGACACAACTGTTGACTGCTTTCAGGCCTATCTCAAGACTTGGAGTAATAATTTGGAGATTAAGTTGCATCTGTTCAACTTTGTTAGGAGAAGGAAGTTTGTTACATTCTTCTCAAGCCAGATAGTGATCAGGCTTTTTTTATGTAGTACTTTACAGTGCAGGATTTATTGCCAGCTGCTGAATGTACGTAGCACAGTATGGGTAGAACCTGATAGGTATGTTACAGTAGCATTTGTTTGTAATAATAGCTGGTAGAAGTAATGAATTAATTCTTCGTTCTATAGAAGGCGGCTCACGAAAGCCTCAGGTTATAACCTGAATTACTTGTTGGAAGCAGATATCAGTAGAAGAATGATGTAAAGTCACAAAAGCTTTTTAGACATCTCTCAAACTGTGTGGAAAGCTGCATTTTGTTTTGTTTTCCATCTGATCTGTTTAGTTACATGGTAAATTTGAATATGGTCTTGAGGTTCTCTTCATCTTTCTCACACCTTTCTTGGGGGTTTATGACTATCTTTTGGTCACTTCCTTGCCCTTCTCTCCCAGTATTGCACAAGTACTATTGCTTCGAGAAATTGTGAAACTCTTAAACACTTCAGACTTTATTGCTGCTCCTGTTTTGTCAGCCAAAGTTGTAGCTCAGAGGTCTTTGCCCCCTGACTTGGGAGAAGCGTTGGGAAGTGTGCTTTGCAGTGAGACTGTTGGGGTGTCTTGGGGGTTTGAATCATGTTAGAAGCAGTGAAACTTGCTGTTGCAGCTTCAGCCTATGTGCCTTGGTACTATCTGACATACCTTCTCTTCCTGGCAGTTGGAATTTTTTTTAAAATATATATTTGAGGAAGGGCAGTGAATCTTTGATACAATATATATTTCTCTAAATTACTTCCTAACCCTTCAGAATGAGGAAAGCTTATAAGGATTTAGTCTAATAAAACTATAAATTTTCCATAAAAATTCTGCCTTTTTAAAGATGTACGATAACACAGCTATTTGCTGTTGTGAGTACCAAAAAATCCCATGTGCATTTTCAGATATTTTAGCTGTTGCAGTTCATAGGTCTTACAAGGGGCAGAATGGTGAAAGCTAAGGAGCTGTCTTTGCCTTGGTGTTTTGGTTTGTTTCTGTTCACTTGGCTGCACTATTGAAACACAATCATATCCATGTTTGTCCACTTTGGAAAAAATGAGAGCAATAACAATGAGAGGCTGGCTGAAGTCTGCTGATTGTAGAAGAAGTTAAAATGGACACCAGTCTGAAAGCTGAAAGAAATACAAACATGTCTGTACGCATACACGTAACTTCACAACAACCACAGATTGCGGAGGGAGATAGATGTGTGTCTCATTTTCTCTTCAGTTATACTGGTGCGTTGACTCTGAAGTGAGACAGAAGAGTCACTTTTGCAGCTTCTGAAGATATGGGAGGTTTTGAAAATATATTAGTATTCCATTAACCAAAATACAGATTGAAACATCCAGTGTGCTAGGAAAGCATTTCAAGGATAAATCTATTGACTGGGAGTTTTAGAAGAGCTGTTCTGACAGCTGGGTTTGAGGAATCCGATCCCTTTTAGGGTCTTACTGTTCCGTGTTTAGTGGGCTTCTCTGTTGTTCCTGCATACACAGAGCGGGCAGCATACGGTGCCTGGTAGGCAGCAGAGATGGAAAACTCTTCTAAGGAAGGCACAGGAGAGAGTAGCAAAAAGTCCAGCACCACCACCCCCCTGCTCTAGCTCACTCAGGGAAGTGCTTTTATTCTCAAATGTTAAGTGTTTGGACAAATGAACTAAAAGAAGCGTTTGGATCTGGTGGTAGTGCTAGTGAAGCCCCTAGGAGCCACGTTTCATTTCCTTTGGTTGGAGACAGGTCTCTGTGATGGTGAGAGGCTTGGGGCACTGGAGTAAACACTGAAGCAAGTGATAGAGGATCATTGAAGGGCTTCTTTTTCTTCTCCTGCCTGGTAAACAAAAAGGGCTAAGAGAAGCCAGATAATAGAAATGGCAGCACTGTGTTTAGGGGATAAATGTAAATAGTTAACAGTCTGAAGAAAGGGAAGCAGCCTAATTGTAATGGCATATATAAATATTTCTTTTGGCTACCAAGACAGCGATAATACCTGATGGAGCCTTTGCAGTGCCAGTTCAAACAAAGGCCTTCCTTTTTAATGTCTTCTGAATACCTATCCAACCCTGATATCCTGACAGTGTGCCTTTCCTCATGTTCTCTCACATAATTGCAGACTAGTCTCCAGCAACCTTCTGAGTAATTTCTTTGTCTTATAAAAAAAGCCTTTTGTCACTGCTAGAAATTCAAAACTATTTTTAAAACACGGTGCCTACCCATCTGTTTGGGTAAGTTCTCCTCCTGTTCTTTCCAGCTGCTCATGGAAAACTTCATCATGTTAATGTTCTTGATGTGCTGGCTTAGCCTTGCATGAAACTTTTGAATAATGTTATGGAGATTTTAGGATAGGTTTTCCTTGCAATTTGCAGGTACATGAACCCAATCTAGATTATTTTCAAGATTTTTCTGCAGCATGTCTGCCATTCATTAATGGTTTAATTGGTTTCAGGAGAGACATGTGGTCATTTCTACAGATGGTGTGCATTTAGTGTGTAATGGAAGATGTTGTTCTTGCAGATGTTTAAGCCATGAAAAGAAAACAGTGAGAAACCTTTGAGTGTTCTGAGTTTCTATTTTTTAAATATCTTTAAAGACATGCATCTTATCAATCAAAAGAAAGAAATTTTTTATAAAAAACACTATTACCCAAGTAAAACTAGAACAGCACTTCTTAAGCATCCAGGAAGGTGTTTTTGCTGTCTTATCTCTGCTTAGATATTTCCTAAATAAGTGCCTGTGTTCCCAAGGCCACCTTTCCATTGTAAATTATCATTGTGACTTTCATAAGGATGTCTCAGTGTGCATCCACAGCTCTTTGACATCTGCTGTTTGGTTGGCTTCAAATCCCTGATGCTTGCAAAAATGGGAGGGTAAGTCATAGAAAGAATGAGGCTGGTTCTCACTTTCCCTTGGGACATGTTTCTGTTTTCTGCATGGAAATTGCCTAGTAGTGACCTGGAGAGATCAGGAAACATGCAGGAAAGTCTCAAAGGGCTTGGGGTGTCTGACTGTCTGCCAAACAGAATATCAAGTGTTGTGTGGGATTCGACTCTGTTACTCTTAGTTGTCTTTAGGAACTGACCTGCCTGGGTGTTTTCTTCTTCCTTGTCTGTTCTGTCTAAAAATCAGACCACCACAGCCTGTGAATAGTCCCCAAAGGGTGGGTGTGCTGCATACCGTTGTGGCTATTTTTAGTAGATTCTGTTTGCTGACTTAGTGTGCTATAAATACAGAGTTCTCGTCTGGCATGCACTTTGCATGTCTTCTATTAACTTATAATAAATCCACCTAAGAATAATGGCAAGAAAAAAATCAGTGTTACAATTTATTTGGCTCTGCATATGAAGTGTCATTTATATAAAGCAATTATTTAGCAATGTTTTTAACTGTAAATGGCTTTTAAAACTAGCGGTGTTCCAAAACACTTCCTAGTCAGGCTACCATAATTAGTCCTTATGTCAGATTGATTTATACTGCAGCTTCATTATGGTTTTAAAAATTGAAGGTGTTTTTAGATATGAGAGGTTAGTTGAGCATGTGGAGTAGTATCAATACTAGTAAATTACGTTATTTGTTATGTCAGTACAGTGTTCTGATTCCTGGCCTTGTTTGTTTGTTTTTTTTTTTCCATAAAGTATAAGTGTATATACATTTGTTTGAGTTGAAATATAGTAAAGGTATTTATAACATTTTTAAAATTAGTAGGACTCAATGCAAAAAGGAGGGGGACCCATGTCTTACTGAAATACAGATGCATCTGTCTTTGAGTATTGAATTTGACACAAAATTGAAGGGTGGGTTCTCGCTGAATTACGCTGAGTGTAACCTAAATGCAGTTCCTCTGCAGTGCTAAAATAAAAACTGTCATAGTGTACACTAACAGATGTGGCCTTCGTGAAAGAAACTTAAAACTGGTGAAGTTTTCCATGTGCAGCAAAAGAAAGGTCTGCTTAGAAGTGCTTTCTGCAGATTGTCTGAACGCAGACAGTATTTTGAGAATCTTAAATTATTTTCAACCCGGTGATAGTTTTTCAGAAAACTTACAAAATAAACCATCTCCCTGCCATGAATCCTAGGTAGTACCCTGAAAAACGTGTTGCTGTTGAATCCTGTCTTTGTGCAGCTATCAGGATTTTACTTCTTGTGGACTGAAGGACATCATTCCTCCTTGATTCTTGAGCATGAATATCAATTGAAGTTCTAGTATGGGGAAAAATCTTACCAGACTTGGGAAAATGCTGTGGCCCTACCAAATAGAACAGAGCATCACCAGTTAGGAAATTTCAGAGATAATGGTGGACAATCTCTAGAATATAAAGAACAACGACAACAGTAAAATGCAATTCTCTGTGGTCATTTAACTACTTTTACCATAAGGCAGTCCTCTTTTTTCTCGTTATCTTTGCATCAGCAAGGATGGCTGGAGTAGCCTAAAGCAAGGAGGACTGAAGCAGTCTAAGATGACAGACTTGAGGACCTGCTGTCCATTTTCTTGGGTGTTTTGCTGTCCTATGGGAAGAATGAGTTTAAAATCACACACCTGCATTCTGAGTGCTGGAAGGCATATTATGCTTGTGCAGCAAGTGGCTTGGGGCTCCTGTAGTCTCTTAAACTGGATAAACATGATTCTTCTGCAGAGGTGATTTTGATGAAGTGTCCTGAAAGGCAGTATTACTGAGTTCAGGTGTGAATTGCTCAAATACAGGGCTACTGATGCAACTTTCTTCTAGAGCTTTTTAATTTTTCAGTGTTGTGATTTTGCAACTTAATGGTCAGTTAAGTTTGGTTAAGGTTAGTTTGAATGTGTTTATTTGTTTATTTTTCCCTTATCCGTGTGTGTAGTTGTTAGAAGTAGTCAGATCAGTGTAGATAGATACTTGTTTTACTTCTATATTTGGAATACTACTAAATATATGACAAGTAGATTGTCAGAGTTCAAAACAGATCAAAAAAGACCCCACTTTTTGTTAAAGCTTTATCAGTCTACTGATGAATTACATTTTCAAAATAAGAAGACATAACTGTAAAGCTACTTCCATATTTTTCAGTTGTGGGGTAGAGAAATAACATACCTGCTCCATCTGTGCAATAGAACTATAAGGCTGTTCCTGCCTTAAGAGAAATTATCTGCTAGAATAGCATGTGAATTAAAACAGCATGAAATTCATGTATGTAAAAGGACTGCATGCTATCAAAGAAACACCCTTTGAATATCTAATTCAGCTGTCCTAACATTTAGATACTGGATGACACATGTACAGGCATTACCTAGCTTCTTAAGGACTGAATTATACAATTAAAGTTAACTGAAGAGTAATATGTTTGCTACAGCTCAGCTTTGGATTAGTTTGTATCCAAATGTCTCGTATCCACAAATTTGTGTGTTTTGTAGGTGATAATGTTTTCAAAGACAGATGATACTGGGCTTCTTTGTAGCCATGGATATGAAAAAACAAAGTGTTTAAAATGCTTTTGAAGTAAAATACAATACTGAAATAGCTTCCAGTTTGGGAGAAATACCAATTCCATTGCTAGCCTAATAAACTGTGTGCTAAAATAAACTTGGGTTTTCACACACTTGATAAGACCAAGATCCAGTGACAGCATATAACTAAGCATTGAAGGAAATGTTCCTTGCAAAAGTGGGACTAGTTCTGCTGCAAACAAATAAGTTAGAAGGCTGATGTAAATAATGTGTTTTATGTTGTGCAAGAGTGGATCAGCCCAGGTTATTCTCCTTTGTGTCTCTACTGTGCCTCTCTAGTTGTAAAACACACGGTTGTGTTCAGCTGGAGTCAAAAGGAAATGATGAACACATTTGGAGCTGGAGGGCAAGAGTTCCTTCTAGGGGGCTGGGTTTCTATATATGACTTCCCTCTACAGGTGTGCAGCCAGCCAACCATCTAAGTGTATTTAATGATTGTACATTTTGCTTTAAAGCACTATTCTGAAGAAATGCTCAGAAGAGTTTTAAGCTTGGATGATGTAATTTCTTGACGTTAAACAGTTTAATAAGTTGGGGAAGTTTGCTGATTTGTGAGAAATGGGCTAGAACAAAGCTTTATGAAGAGCAGTTGGGCTGACAGCAGTGTTGAGATTGTTTGTTCCTATCCACACAGATAAGGCAAGTTTATGCTGACGTGGAACCAGAGGTCGTGGAGTGGATGTGAAAAGCATTGTAGTTTTTGAATTCTAGCCAGTATTGATTCTCTTTTAGGGACTGGCTAGCCACAATCTTTGATCAAGGTAGGTGTGACGACTGGCTAAGTATTTTTTTTAATTTTTTTTTTAAAAACCCTTGTTAAATATTTGAACTTATTTTTTTATGAAGTGACACAGCAAAAAACTTCCAGGACCTCTGCTGTAGTCCTTGCTTTTAGTAGTACTAGAAAGGCCTGTAGAAATTAATTTCTGTAACTTCTTTCAACTCTTGGGAAAAATTGTACTCTGAACAGTCTTTATGAATGCTAAATATAACTTGCCTTTTATTTGTTGTAACAGACATGACACTCTCTGAAAAATACTTGCTTATGTATGGCTGTTGCCTGATTTTTAATGATATTGACCTCTATTTTAGCTGAATTTTAATTTACTGATGAAAAATACTGGCATACAGATTTTGTGTTTTATCCTGGTATTTTATTGCTGAAAAACATGTATTTAGCAGCAAACCCAGAAGTAGCCAAAAGCACTGAAAGGTGAAGTGGACCCCTGTTGAAGTGTACTGGAGAAGTGGTTATTGTATTTTGCTATCCACAGGTTGTTCCTTCCATCTCTGCCGTTCCATTAGTTAACTAATGAAAATGGCAGGTGTAGTGGGGTATGGAATGAGAGTGTAGCATAGTATTGGATGCTGTTGGCTTTTAAAGTCTGAAAAGCTATACAGCTTTGTTTTTAGTTTGGTGTGTCTGGATTGCTAACTATGCTGAGAAACAGATTGCAGGGCTAGTGTTGCTATACTGCCTTTTGATAGTGAAAGTTACTCCAGCTACAGCTCTGATAGAATGAGCTGAGAATGGGAGACCTGAAGTATTTGAGTCTAGATGAGATTATATCAGTCCGGGGGTGATTCTGATTCCCCCCCTTGTTTTGCTCAACAAATACTTTAGCTTGCAGGTTAAATATACAAAAGTGATGCATAATTTGTCAACATGGGGAAGGCTCTTAAATGCTTGCAAGTAGTCAAATGTCTCTACTTTTATCTAGCTGTTGTATTTGTAAAATGTTCTGCATTTTACAAAGTGCCACAAAATACTAATTATAATATGCACCTCTAGGGACTCTTATTTTTCTTCCTTTTCCCATCATGCATTTGGACTATTTCTGGGCTGTTTAACAGCTGTGTCACATGGCAGCCTGTTCTTAATCATAAAACTTTGTTAGCTGTAGAATGAAGCATTCTTTGAAATACATTTAAAGACAAATGTTTGTATCGAACATGTGGCTGGCCTGACACCATCCACAAAGATGCAGAATTAAAATAAGTGAAAAACATAAGCACCTCAGGAAATATGAACCTCAAAGGAAATCCTCAGAAAAGGATGCCAAGTTAGTCAGCAAGAGAGAAGAGGGGGGAAGTCTGTAGGGAATGGTGGTGTTCGCTACATTGCTCCTACTCAGAGGAAACCGGGATGCACGGATATATGTGCTGATACAGTTGTTTTCCAGTCTCTGTGATCCTGTGACACATTAAAGCTTATTGAAAGCCTCTTCTTTTTTCTCCCTTTTCTTCCCTCTTGCTGTTTTCTGTGCGGATGAGTCATCTTACTTGCTACACCTATATTAGTAACTGAAGTTACAAAAATAAATCTGTATAAATACTGATTTAGCTGGATCTTTAAAATAATTGCATAAAAAACCTGAAACAAACAAACAAAAAACCAATGTCTTAGTTTAGGACTTTTTTCTATTTTTTCCTAGAAAGACATAATTTTCGTTATTACATTTAATTTGGATTTTTAACTTAGCTATCCTAGTTTTATGTAACAGTTGTTATATCTGTAGTGTTAATGGAGGAATAACACTGAAGAGAAACACTGGCATGGATAATATGTACTCTATTAAAGAGAAGAGAGGCCATTTTGATGAAGTTTTTTCTTTTAGGCTATCTGTTTTTAGGTATTTTCTTGTCTCCAGTTCTTCTGATTTGCATTTCCCCAAACTTGAAAATTGTGATGTAATGTTTTTCTTTGCATTAGCAGTGTTTTGAAGTGCATACAAGTTAAAACTAATTTAACTTGCTTCCTCAAAGGTCTGACTGGGTAAACGTACTTTACATATAGCACAAAGCATTAAAGCCTGGAATTTAAACATCAACATATTAAATTCTAATCCTATCAGTTTTCTGTTTATGCCTTACAGATTTGTAAATTTACAAAATTACACACTTGTAATGCAATTTCAGACATGTGAAATTTCATATAGAAATAGAAAAGGAAGAAACGCCTCAAGTCAGTACCTTGTTTTTCTTGTATTTTTCCTGCCGTAGTTTCTCTCTGACGTAATTAGCCTTGTTCTCCTTCAGGCAGTGATGATAAATGTACTAGGTGCAATGTTTTTAAGCTACTGGTACAGCTACAACACCGTGAGGGCAGCTTAAGTCAGTGAGTCTTGCACACGCAGAACTTTTGGTATACTCAGAAAATTGTCTTGAAGAACGTAATCCAATTTGTCAGGAATTGTATATAACTGACAAGGATTCCTTCCTCTGTTGAAGGAAGGGAGCTCTTTCTGTAATCTCAGTATTCACATCTTCAAATTGCTAGATTTATAGCCCTCTGCAGAAACTCCTAAACTACAAGCTAATTTTAAAGGTGTTTTCCTAACTCTGAAAGTCAGTGAATGGTCTGACAATTGAACCCTAAACCTGAGGTTTAGGAATATCACCAGAATTACTTGTCCACAGAGAGGCAAGTATAGATTAAAGATACTTTGTCAGCTGTTAGAGTCAGTTTTTGTTGTATGTAATACTTAAATATTGCATCTTCCTTTCTCACACAGTGTGTTGGAAAACAACAGGCCTTGCTCTTGACATTATCAATGGATTTTCATTATTATTTTTGGGTTAGTAGGCATACAATGTCCTTTCCCCCAAAACTTTACACGAAAGAGGTTGTGATGTGTGGGTGAAAGTCTCTTTGTTGATGATCATAGCACTTGAAGAGACCTTGAGTTTAACGGTTCCTTCCTGTCACTGGAATGCAGGATCAGCTGGGTTTAGCCAATTCTGAGCAGATGATGTTTATCTCTTCTTTCTTAATTTCTTAATGGAAAACCACCTATCTCCTTGGGTATTTTATTTTGAAAAGTAGTTTTGCCAGTTGAAAACTAATAAACAAATTACTCTTACTGTTTCACAACTAATTCCCAATTTTCAATGCAGAGACTTGCAGTTGATGCATTTTTAATGGGTAGTTCTTTCTTCATTGCAAATGTGAAAGGCTCTTTTTTCCTTTTTAACTGTATTTGAATTTTTCTAGCTATTAGATGCAGTTTCAACAATGTATATAGCCCTTGAAATATAACTAAAAGGGCATTTATTGCACTGTTATGGTTTTGTATCTCTCAATTTGTGTATCTGCTTACTTTGAATTAGGTTTGTAGAAAGCTATAATTTGCTAGATGTGTGTGACAAAAAATACCAGGGTGGTAATGAAGCAGACAACATTTAACAATGAAGTAACTGTCTTAAAAAACTTAAGTTGCTGTTTCTGTCAGCGACTGCCTAGCCAGATTGAGGAGGATAGATTGATAAGAGACTTCATTAAAAATAGACTTATTATCTGATATTAGTATTTCTGTTAGCTAGTAAACTTGAAGTTGATTCTTCCTGTATAAACAAGAAAGCCAGCTTCAATTATTCTTGAAAACTCAAAGCATCTGATTGGGCTATGAAAAACTGTTCTGTAACACAGACAAAAGTACAATTGTGACTGTGTATACAAGTTGGCACTAGTGCTGTATAAATAGAGGGGGATTTTGGGGTATTTTTACACTTGTGTGTATCTTATTATCCTTTACATAAACTGAAATTAGTGTTTTTGTTTCTTTAAGCCATGAATTTTGGCTAAAGACCAAGAGTAAAAACCATTACAAAGATTTGATTCTGGCATGGCTGCAGAAGACAGACCTCCTGTATTAATACATCTCTTTGTGTCATTGTTGTGGTTTGGCTAACTGCACTTAATGAAAGGATTAGCAAGAGACTAATAATCAAGGGTAAATCGTTCAGGGTTTAACACCCACTCAGCTGAAGCCAGAAAGAGGAAAAACCCAGAGCCCGGGCGAGCCCCTCTCAGGCCAGAGCCCTGTTCAGCACCCGCGGCCTGGACAGCTCAGGCGGAGCCTCCAAGGCCGGGCCGGGCCCCTCCGGGGCTCCTGAGCCGGGACTCGGACTCATGTGGTGGGTTTTAAATTTGCTTTAATTTTATTTTAATCATACTTGGGTTTCAGAAGTTCACTCGTCATCTATTTGTTCACTTCTGTCCTCAGAAACATTTCATGTCATGGCTTTCCCAAACATTGGTGAGCTAGCTTCCTTGTTCTTAGTTTCATCATTGTGTTTGTGGTTTTGTCTTTTTCTTTTCTTCTTCTTTCACGTGGTTTAAGGACTTTCTGGAGTTAGTTCTCATTTTCTGCCAGAAGTTTTTTTAGTCTTGTTTCAACTGGACTTCCCTGCTTGGTTCCTTCCAGTAAGTGGAAATAGAAAACAAAAAAGCATGTTATACAGATCCTTTCTGTTATCACGCTGTCTGTTCAGTTTTCTTTGTTGCCATGTGACACCACTTTTTAAAAAAATTAGATGACTAAAATACTTGACCTTAAATGTTTAAAAACCTAGAGAAACTTCTGATATGTTTTGAGTTACTATTAGAAAGATGCCTTAAGCAGTAGGAGACTCCCCGAAAGATTAACCTTGTGAAATAACATCAGTTTTTCTTGGCAAGAAGCTAAAATTTAGGATATGGTATTCTGAAATAGTTACTTTTGAAAAGGGATAGTTTTGCATCCCATGATGCTTGGGTAATAAGACAAGAGTTGTCTTTTATGTGGAAGAAAAAGAACAAAACCTATAAATATTTAATTTTACTTAATGATTTTCAAAGCCAAGATGGAAAACACAGTAACACTTTGATTCATTTGTGAAAACAAGGTTTATAAATACTTCAGTGACCTTTTCCCTTTATTTTTATGACCCTGCTGCAGAGATCTATGTGGTTTGAATATTTTTTCCCTATTGTTAAGAGCAGTTTATTTAAGATAGTATGTGCTTTTTCCCCCTACTTACTGTTATCTTTTTACAAATGTCTTGCAGCATGTTCCTTAGAGGTGGGAATCCTAAGTAAATATTATTTCATTTTTATGCTGAAGACCTTTTGGTGTACTACCATACAGTTATGCTAGCTTCTGTATGAACACTGGCAGCTTTATTCAGTTTACTACTAAACAAATAAACAAGGAAGCCACCTGCATTTCTTACACTCCCTCCCTACTGGAAGAAATAAAGTGAATTTCAGGAGAAAAAAAACCCAAACAAACTCATTTTGCCATGTCGATGGAAGGAATACATGCATTACAACAATGAAAAATGGAAGTACAATCATTAAATTAAATTAGTATTAGAGTTTCCTCAGTGTCCTGGGAAAGCTATGTTTCCAAATCAGTTGTTCCTAACTTATGGGTAACTTTTCTTTGTTTAGATTGGACCTCTGCCGTGTATCTGGGAACTGTGGCAAGCTGTTGGGTAATTTCCGGGGTTACATTCCACTTTTTTTTTTTTTTCCTTCTTAAATTTGCTTCATTGGAGAGGTGATATATAACAAGATTTTATTTATAAGTTGAAGATTTTTATTGAAGTCACATTGTAAAAGTTATTTCCCTAGTATTCTGAGTTCTTAGGTTTTATATAAGAATGGTTTGTTTCCTGAGTACTTACACAAACATATGGAGATTGGATAGTGAATGAAACACTCTTCATATTTGCTTGGATGGGGGTGATGGGGTTGGAGATGGAACCCACCATGTACATTTACATTTAAATAAATTTAAAGCCTACTTTAACAGATTAGCCAGTGCAAGATGAAAGTTAGTAGTTTTATAAGAGGGTTTTTTCATTGCCTCGCTTTCAGTTTTTTTCTGTAAAACTGTCCCTGAGGGAATAGGAATCGGTAATGAAAGTTGTCATATCTGGTACATTGGAAGATGTTTCCTGTATCTTTTAGAATTGCTTATGTACAAGCTATTTGTCTATTAAAAAAAAAAAAAAGGCAGCTTTGTACCTGTCCATATTAATACATTTGAGATCAGATTGTTTTGTCTAAATTGGTTTTAAAGACTCAGACTTATGTATACATGTTCTTGCCAGAATTAATAGATTAGAAGTCTTTATTTTAGTACTTTTTAGTACCTTTTAGTACTTTTGATTTATTCCAAAAGGCTTGCTGTTTTATTTTGCTGGATGAAGCTATTGTCAGCTTTGTGAGATATATGGCTAGGTCAAGAGCAACAATAACATACTGCAGGATTTATAATTCCACCTATGTTGTGGGTTGAGTTATATGCTGAATTTACATAAATACAGCTGAAATGTTTGATTTACTTTTTTAAGACCTCAAATGGACTTTGTTCCCCTTGAAATGTTGTCGCTATGATTCTAGCCTAACTAGGTGACAGTGTAACAAGATCAGTCTGTCTCAAGATTTAGTGCAACTTGTATGGATATTTTTGCAGGTAGAAACCTGGTAAATGAGTTAAAGATTTCATTTTTCTTTCTAGAAGTCATTGTATAGGTGGTGTTAAGTGCTGTGAACTGCCTTCCTTAACTAAGAGCTTAATTTTCAATATTGTTTTGAATGTCTCTGTCAGGAAAAATCATCTGACATACACAATAGTTAAGGAGGGCAATTTGCATGTTTATGTTGACTTCTACGCCAAAGCATATGCTTGTTTGTAAAAATATTTGTATTTCCATGTGAATGACATAACCATTTCAACTGCATCTGTTTCCTTTGGTCATATTTAGGCCAGCTTCTGAACAGTTTTAATACAGTTTTAGTTAAGGACTGGTTTTACCCAAAGAGCAGAATTTCAGCCTGTCCTGCCACATTCTGTGGAAAGTACCAGACAGGCAGCAATGTCAGGCTAAAGTCTTCTGTTCAAACAACAAGTTCAGCATTCACTTCTTTTCCAGCCTGGAGCTGGAGGATCTCCCTGAATGATTAGACAGCTGTTAGTGTTCTGTAGCCTGCCTGCTGCCCTGCAGAGATGTTCTCCAAAACAGAAACTGCTGCTGTAGATTACAGAATTAATAGAATGAATGGTACAATGTCTACACAGTTCTGGAAAGCAAAGGCATAAGTTTAGATGTTTAAATGCCATTCCTGCTGCACAAAGCCAGGAATTGTGTCGAGTATCACTGCTTCTTAAGAAAAACCAATAAAAGTAGGTTTCTTTTATTGGCACATCTCCCAGTTTACTGATTTCTGGTTTGATGCAACTGCTGTGAAGGACAGGTATGGCAAGACCTCTTCTAGCAAAAGGAAGAGTGTACTTCTGTGATGCCTGGCAGGAATGTCAGGCTTCCTTTGGGAGCTTTTATTAGGTATTCCTGAAAATGGTAGCTAAAAGCAAATTTTTTAAGTAGTTACTTGATGAAACAAAAAAGCCTGGAGGCAGAGGCTGTCTGTCCTTTACATGCTTGGGGCTTACTTTTCAGTAGCTTTTAAAACAGAGAGAGTTTACAATAAAACAGAGCTGTCTTTTCACGAGAGCTGATGATTTATGCCTGGCTTAATCTCACTAATTTGCTGGTGGCCATACTGTGAAATGTATCACAGTTGCTGTGACTGCACTCACCTGTGTGCAGCAGACCTGCCTTCCAAGGGGCTTCTCTTACAACAAAAGGAGTGGATTTAAGCTGGTGTCCATGTGGGAATTTTCTAACACAGTGAAAGTACAGCTTCTGTCTACTGAAACAAAAATACTTTTGAGGGACTAATGCTTCTCTTAGAGAAAGTAAGAGATCTAATTTGCAGCAGAAAATGTCTATAAATTATGTTAATGCTTTACAGTTCTTAAACCCGTTTGTGAAAAGTAACGTGACCATTCAGTAGCCAAATACTTAGCAGTATAAAATTTTTCTTGCTTGGAGAATGGTTTATTTAACTGAAAATGCCTTTCAAGTACTATTGTTTCCTTCACAGAAGATTCTGTGAAGTTGTGAATTTTTTCCAACCTAGAATGAAAGGCTACAATGGGAAAATAGATATCAATCTGTGTCTCTAATCATTTTGGGTAGTAGTAGTCCTGAGTAGTCTTACCTCAGGACTTTAGATTCTAAAGTGATGGAAGATGCATAAATAATTTTTAATGAGTGCTTTACACTTAAAAAATGGGAATTGGAAGAGAATTAAATCATAGGTGTTTGAGAAAGGCTGGGTGTTTGGTTATTTAATGTGTGTCATGGGAGTTTGATTTTTTTTTTTCTTTATATAAGTTTTTTTGCTGCTGAAATATGTGTATAGTACACATTGGGGTTGCATCTTTCATTTGCTTGTCTGTTGTTTTAGAAACCCACCGTTTTTTAATTGTGGTTTTGTTTGTTTTGTTTATATCATGGAAAGGTTTACTTAAATGCACCTCCCTGGTCTTTGCCCTCTCCCTGCTGGATCCCGTCAGCCTCTGGCTTGTTTTACACACTGCTGGCAGGCTGTCTCATGCAGCAAGGTGCGGTAGGCCTCTCCAGCGCACCACTGGGAAAGCTCGGGGTCCTCCTTGCTTGGGCTGGTCCCCACCAGCTGACACGGCCAGGGACAGCAAGAGCAGAGGAGGTGGCACCGCTGAGGGACAGCGGGAAGGGGATGAACAACATGGATGAGCTGCAGGGAACGCAGGCTCGAGCTCTGGCGTTCTTTGTGCTGCCCTCAAGAGCTTTTTTCTTCTTTCAAAACCAGATTTTGTTGTTGTTTGAACATTTTATTCTTTATACTTTAATTGGTTGGTTGCTGGTTTTAGGGATCTGTGGTAGAGCCTTGCTAACTGATTAGGTAAGGCTCTGGTTAAGAAGGCAGCGCTACAGGGAAAGGCAGAGCAAATTTATATAGTGATTTACCTTTTCTGTGACCCTTGTCTCAATGTCATTGTGGGCAAATAGCATTTTTATATAAGAGACTATGAGACTTTATATAAGAGACCTAGAGACTTATGAGAAATTTTGTTTTTCTGTGTAAGCCAGGGCAAGTTTCTTTCTGCCTTTCTAAAGCAGATAATGGCGACATTGCTCCCATTGTAACCATTGCTTGTTCTTGTATATTTTAGAGTGTAAGCTCTTTGGAGGAGGGACTAATACATAGATGCAAACAAACATATTTGCAGCACTTGGCACACTATGATCCTGATCTTATAAGGGCATTCCTGAAATAGGAATACTAACTACGATTGCTCTTTAGTCAGTTGTTTAAAAAACAAACAAAAAAGACAAACCAAAACAGACACACATAAAACACCCCTCACAAAAAAACTTCAAACCCAACACTCCTTTCTTATTAAAGTATAATTTAGTAGCATGTTGCAGTTTCATGCTATCTCAGTATTCAAACTCAAGACAGTGTCTCCTTTCTTATGCATAATGCTTATATGCATCAATTGACAGATCATGTTTTTGTTTGAACAATGAAGAACAAAACACAATTGTTAAATAGTTGCAGTTTCTCTTACCTTCCGTAGCATTGTGGATGAGTAAAGCAATGAAAGCCTATACTTCTTTAAATAAAAGCCATAATTGGATAAGTAAAATAATTTGAGTTACTATGTCATTTTTCAAACTGCTGAAAAGTCAAAATATCTGTCATTTTAAACTAATTTGTTCCAACTGCATATCCCTGTTAAAACTTATTTACAGTCTATGCTCTGTGTGTGCACATGCATATGTGCATCTTATTAGAATGATCTGGTTAATAATGTAAACAAGACGTTTTCATGTCTTCTAAGGTAGTGAAAAAATTTCTCAACAACTTGATAGACCAATGCAGCAGCTGTAAACAGAAAAAGATAAAATACACACTAGTGTTCTCTACAAAGGCCATTTAAAATGTGAATGATACACAAAATATTGCTTAAGTTTCTTCAAAGAATGCCATCTTAATGATGAAAAAGCAAGAGTTCTATTGCTGTCTCAGTTGCTGCGGTAAGAGTGATATGGCATGTCATTTGGAAGTTTGGTTGGTTTGTGATTTATGGATATTCTTTAAGGTTTTGCAGAGTATGGTATAGGTGCTATGTACTCTCTTAATAGAGATAAAAGACTAAATATAGATGGATCTGTCATGGTGGTTATGTTTAAAGGATGTAAATAAATAGCTTGAGTTTCTTCAGCCTTTACTGAATATAGTTAAGAAAACTTGATTTGGGGGGTTATTTCTTTATGGGTTCAGTTCTATCTTTTTCTGAACTAGTTATGTATCTTCTTTACTATTCCTCATATTAGGTATTTTGCGTGCCTTCTTCACTATGGTACATCCCCAAATGTTATTAAAAGGTTAATTAAATATTAAATATTAATATTTATTGCATATTAAATGCAAAAGTTGTGCATTATAATAGATAAATGCATATCGTTCAAGCTTAAGAAACTGCTCTCACATTTTATCAAAATTTGTACATAACTCATGTTAAACACTTAAATTCTATTAATACCAAAAGATTTAATGATCTAATTCCATTGTACACCTTTCTGATATTATGTGTTTTGTAACCTTTGGTCTTTTTCCCATTTTTTAAGATTCTCTTTAATTATTCTGTTAAAAACCTGTCTTCTTATGAACTTGCATCCTAGTTTCTGCGATAGTCTATACATTAAGGTAAATATTTTCCGAGTTGAAAGAATAGAGGGATCAATGCAGAGTGAACTTCTCTTAGTATAATTCTCTGTTTAAAAACAAAAGGCTGCTTTATGATAAGCAGAGATGTCAGTACTTTAAAAAAGTTACTCCTTAAACAAAATTCCTTTGTGCTGAGAATGAATGATATTTTTCAGACTTTTCTACCAAGCTCAGTCTTTATTAATTAGTCATTCCTTGACTCTGGGGAAATAAATAAACAAACAAGCAAACATATTTACCCTCACCAGTTTCAAGTGAATGAAAGTAAATTAGTTCATAGGTTAGATGTTTTGCTGTAGATATAAGAAATGGATGCCTTCTGTGGAGAACTGCCATTTGGAGAGCTAAAGAGGGAAAATACAGAGTATAATAATGTAGGAAAGTCTGCTGTTGTGCTTAGGTAACAAAAACGTTTGTATGTGTCATTGGAAAATGAGATGAAAAGCACAGGAAAACAAGTATGCTTTCAAACATTTGTCCTTGACTTTCTTGAAACTGTACTTTTAACAGGTATAAGTTTTCTGTTATACTGAATGATAAATGTAGTTGTAAGTACATTTGATACATGATTTAAAGTTGCTGTCAAAAAATGAAATGTTATTATGTTTACAATTAATATTTAAACTCCTGAGAACACCCCACATAATAATTTAACTATTCATATATATTCTTCCTAGTTGTAATCTTTAATATCTTGTACTCTGACTTTTTTGTCATTGATTGGTTTTCCCCTTTTTTCTTTGTCACTGCTACCTCTATTTCTGCAGGAACAAGTAGGTTATTGGTAAGTATTTCAACTAAATCAGACTTTACAAAGTTTTGCCTTAGTGAGGACTTCTTTTTTTGACCCTCACTTACTTTGGTAAAAACTTTGTAGGCAACAGA
Organism: Pampusana beccarii; assembly: GCA_013399365.1. Lineage (NCBI taxonomy): Eukaryota > Metazoa > Chordata > Aves > Columbiformes > Columbidae > Pampusana > Pampusana beccarii. The sequence continues at coordinate 285,264 of VWYH01005547.1, read as the reverse complement.
CCAGTTGTCTGTAAATGCTGTGCTTTCTCAGGTCTCCATTATCGCCTTGTATGTGTAGTAGAGTAATAGTTTTCAGATTCTCTGAGAGACTTTGTCTTCTGCATGCTTTCCAGCAGCATTATTATCTGTGCTGTCTTCTAAGATGCTGCCTTCTCCTGGGGCTTGCTCCTTTGTTCCTGTCTGCTGCATTCCAAGTGCAGTGTTTACTTTGTCTCTCCCATTTCTTTTTTTTCGTAAGACCTTGTATGCATTTTGGCCAGTTTGCTCAGAAGACTTCTCCACGTCCAACAAGATGCTCTGTTTCACGTGTTCAGTTAGTCATCCTTGTCAACCATTATTCAGCCGTTTTCACATCATACCTCTTCCCCTTTAGCTATCATTAAATAACTCTCAGCATGGTGTAGCCACCCTCTCCTCTCTTATTATCATGCTTCATGTAATTTTGATCAGATTTGTTGCATTGTACAGTACAAGTTTTCAAGATATTTACATCTGTGCATTTTTTTAAAGTAGGACTCCATTCTTTCTTCTGATCTCAGAGCAGCTCTTCCTGTGCTTCCTTTTAAATGATGTGATTTCTAATGGAAACTTTCTTTAACAGTAGTATGTTTTTGAAAGTAGTGATTTTATTGACAGTGTGAAAAAGGGGAGTGTAGGCAAACTGGTTCCCTGTACTTAAAAATTTGTAGTTGTCTTGCCAAATTACTCAGTTACTCCAGAAGAGCCTACTTTTGGCAGCAGAATACCATTGTCCTGTCTGTCTTCCACAACTTGCATTGTGAAATGATGAGTGCAAAGACCTTTTTCAAGTGTTTGAGGAAAATATTGCTCCAGGCAATGAGACAAAATTGAGGGAGTAGGAAAATTAAAGAAGAAAGAAAAAAATTATAGGTTCAGGGGAGGCTAGGAATGGGAGAGAAGAATTCTTCCTCCTTGGACTGTGATAGGTGAGTTCAGAATAAAAAAGCAATGGGAATATGTAATATCTCTAAAGTAAGAGTTTTAAGGCATTTCACCTCCATAAAGTTTTCAGACCTGCAAGCTGACTTTGTCAGTTATTTGTCATCATCCGGTAATGGAAGGACTAGGCTTGTTTGACAGGTTAATCTTGCCTGCCATGTGTAAATAAAATACATTTGTGCCCCAAACCATTGACCATGCTTTCTGGCTACTTGCTTTCTAAATGAGGTAGTTGATTGGCCACCAAAATGTGTCCAATCTGGCTTAACTGCATTTTCAGGCAACTTGGTTGTCCTCCACACAGCTCTACAAGATTTCTCCAGAGTGGCAAGAACACCACATGTGTCCAGAAGCCTCTGAAGTGGTGATAGTGCTGGTTTCTTCCCATACTAGTGGTGTTACTCTGCCGGTGTGGCTAGAATGGGACCTTGCTCTTATCTCTGCCAGAGATCTGATGATGAGAGACATGAGAGAGAGCAAAAGTTTCTTTGTTGCCCTTGATTGAGATTTTGGAAGGGAGTAATCACACGTGTATGAAAGAGAGAGAGAAAGCGTATTCCTTTGGGTTCTCTCCCCTGCCTCCTTTTTCTTTGGGAAAGATGCTATGGAAATTAATGGTGTTCTTCTGGGGAAGGTCTTGTTGATAAGTTGAAGTTTTGGTCAGTAGTTGAAAATATACTTTTCAAATGTAGTAAGCTAAAATAAAAAACCATCTGGATTTAGGGTGTGGGTGAAGCCTTTTTTACATGAAAACTGAGGCTTGCTCTTACCTGTAAATCTACCAAATACAACTCCCAGCGTACCTTTATATTCACACTTGTCTGACTTCAGCTGCTTCTGTTCCATCAAGAAACTTGTGGTATGGATCTGTGCTGGAGTGAGTGACACTTCTGAAATGCAGTTTATAAAGTAGCAAGTTTAAAAGTGAATTAATAGCTTACAAGTCACTTTAAAAACTGTTCTTGTCTGTGTGCCTGTTGGTGTGAAAACGCAAAGACTCCAGGAGTTTGGATGAAGGAGACTTGAGCAATCTCTCATCTACCTTGACTACAGATACCTATGGATGATAGGATGGGGGGGTAACACTCACCCAGCAACACAGGTGGAGCTAAGAAGGTCTTTCCTCCTCTCTTGGGGTGCTTGCATCGGTCTAAAATGTCGCTCTTAAAAAGCTGTTCCACTAATAACAGCTGGTTTTATTTATGCATTGAGAAGTGAAATCAAGCTTTCCACAGGTCTTTTGCACCTGTAATTTCATCTTCTGTTTGCAAGATATTCTAGTGTGGGGCTTTTTTTCTCTCTTTTAATGGCTGCGTTTATTCTTCTTCATTTTCTAAAAGTGTGCAACTGTCAGTTACAATCATCATCATCATGTGTTACTTTTATATTGGTGTTAGACACCTGGAGTTTTGCAGCTGATAAATGCTTTATTTATGAATAAGAAAATGTGTCTCGTTCAATTTCTCTTCTTCATTCTGTACTGCATTATTTTTCAGTGATTGCTACTGAAGAGCTCACTTTCCCAGTTACCAAGATGAAGGGGGCTAAAGAAGTTGTGTAGTAAGATTCTGTCTTTCCGAAGTTTTTGCTTAGGAGATGAAGTCTTATCCAAACATATATTTTCTACTTATTCCGTGGGCTCCTTAACTATGTTTAGGGTTTGTTTTTATTCCATGTTTTATATGTCCCTCCTTTCCCGCTGAGTGCTGTGGGAGCTTTAAATTGGAAAATATAAAAGAAAATCCTTTGTTTCCCTCAAGGAGTTCACAGGTGTGTTTACTTCAGTTTTATTGCACTAAAGTGGGGAAGAAAACCCTCTGGATTATAAGCACAATATCAGTAACGGCTGAGAAGAAATTGTTTGTGCTTATCCTGGTTCAGTTTTCTAGAAAAGACAAGAGTTTGGAATGCTCATATTGTGTTCCTTATTTCTGTTTGATTTCCTGTCATCTCCTAAATCTAGGAGAATATTTATTTGTTTTCATCTCCAGAAGTCTTTCCAGATGACACTGTGTTCTCCTGGCTTCAGCCATCGACAGCATAGGGAAGGATGGAAACTAGAGAACTAGATGTATCTTTTCACCAAGACACTTTCTCACTTAATAAAAAACTTCTGTACATAAAGTGGCAAACATTCTCTGAGTAGCCACTTGTATTGGGAGCAATAGCACCCAGAAATTCTCTTGTGGAGGGTTCCCTGGGAATTGGTAATGCTGTTTTTTTCTTTTACCTTCTAACTTGAAGCAATTTTTAAAATTTCAGTTCTCTGTTCTTGAATTTAGTGTGAAATAATTTTCATATTCTCTTTGATGGTTAGGGTAAGGTTGCCAGGTAAGATATTAGCTGTGTTAAAGCAATATGCTTTCATGTAAAAAGCTTCATGGTTTTGAGTTAAGGAATTATTTATTTTGTCTTTCCATTTTTAGCTGAGAAGAGATAATTCTATGGCCACATAATTCTGATAGACCATGTCGTCTTTACTGAAGCTTTTATTCTTCTTCTTTCAGTTTAACAAATTAGTTTACAGAAGAAGGGAGTAACAGAAGGTTGACTTCACCAAGATTGTTGTTACTTCACTGAGGATCTGAATGATTTCCATCTATTTTTCTACTATTCTTACAATCTCCCTTCATAGTCCTCTACACAATTGAAAATAAAAGGAAGAAGTCAAGGCATTATGCTTTGGCTTTAATAAAATGTTTGTGCTATTCTGCTTTATATTCTCTGTAACAAACTTAAGAGAATATGATCTAGGTGAAAAAGTAGGTGGATGCTGAAAAAGTTGGAAAGAAAATCCTGTAACTGCTCTAGGAGGGCAACTGAAATCAAGTATCACGGTAGTCTGCTTTGGGTCTGTTTTCAATCATCTTTTTTTGGAGGGTGGGCACTTTAAAAAGGAAATAGAATGACAAACTTTTAAGATCTGAAAACACTGTGGAGGGTGAAATTGGAGTTCATAACTGTTTTTAACATGTCAGAAAACTGTTCAGAATTTATTAAAAAAGACAAATGAGAATTATTAAATGTGAAGAGAAATAAAACATACCACTAAAAAATAGGACCTGGCTAGTAACAGTTCTGCTGAAGATTTAGGGAATGTTATGGGTCATGAGAGGAATGAGCCAATAATCTGTGGGTTTGTTTAAAATGCACATGTACGTATATACACACCTAAAGGAGATTTCTCTATGTATAGATAGATCTATATATAGATATTCAGCACCTAGTATAACAGAACCACGTGATAGGTAACTATTAATTTCTGCTTAGGACTTGTGAAGCCTTGGCCTGGAAGTTGTGCTCAGTTCTTGGCAATGCAGTATTTCAAGGTTGGAGAGAGTCTGGAGGACACCAATAGGAATAAAAGGTTTAGGCAGTAGGGCCTATGAGGAAAGATTAGACTAACTTGGGTTTTTTTCAGGCTAGAGGAAGGGCCCACATTTTCTAGTGTGAACATGTTTGGGTTTTTTCAAATACTGAGGACAGGTGCTGACTGTTTTCCATGTCTGCTGAACACATAAGAAGTACTCAACCTTTCTTGTGAGTGCAGGCTGCCAGATTAGAGATAAGGGAAGGTTTTTCTAATTTCCTAGAAACAGCTGATCAGCATTGCAGGTTGTCTAGGATGTCTGTGAAATATTTCACTAGTTGATTTTTAAGGGCAGATTAGATCATCTAAGTATGTTTAACCCAGTTTCCTAGTGTGCAATAGACTTGGTGACCTCTTGAGGTCCTTTCTAATGTGTTTCTCTGATTATGTGAGGTCTTTTCTGTTTATTGTGGGGAGGGGATTATTTGTGTTGTTTTGGTTTAGCATCATTATTCGGGCTTTATTTGTGTGACAATCATGTTGCATAGCACCCTCATACTGTCATATTTACTGGCTGCTGTGCTTCCAGATTGTCTATACTTATTTTTCTAAGTATCAAAGAACAACTGTAAGTATCTAAGTAACACTTGTCAGGCTTCTTACTGTCAAATGCATTTCAGAAAAGTATGTGTATGCAAGGATTTCTCTTTCCTTATGACTTCTTTAAATGTAAACCAGGATGGATTTATCCATCTTATTTGAAAACACATGGATTCAAAATCTTAAAATACTAATATGTTGCATACTCATTTCAAAACAACAGCTGGTCTCATTATACTTTTAGTTTCATTTTTGCAGTGTTCCAGTTGAGATGTTTTCTGCTGAAAGGTTACTCTGATCATGCTGATGCAGTCTTTTAGTTGGTGGAGGTTTTATTTGTGGTTATTTTTTGCTACAGCTGTTTAATATTGACTAAAAGGATCATCCATTCTTCTGTGCAAGTCTAATACCACTTTAACATGTTTCCTTCACGTGCAGTTCTGTGACACTCTGCACTGTATTGTCTGGAAACTCTTAGCTCTGTTTTTTAGTTCCCATGACAAAGTAGATATTCAAGAATGAGTGCCAATGTGATTTTGCAAAAAATATCGAGGTCCTATAGTTTGCTGGATGTTCTTTGTTTGCTTTGCTATGCACTGAACTGCAAGTTAAACAGTCCGATATTTGCAAAGCCAGGCAAACACAGTAAGATATCAATAGGAGGCTGAAATCGGTACAGGTAGAGTTAGTAGCCACCCATTCACTTGTCCCTGTGGATACTTTTCAAGCCTCCCAGAGATGAAAGTTATTAGTCCGATAGATGGATGTGAGAGAAGATGGGATTTCTTGGCTAACTGGAAGTTCATTTGCAAAAGACAGCGGTGTCTGAAGAAAGTGGTATGTTCCAGAGAGAATGAGAGAGAGAATTCACTTCTGAATATTTAAGTGCTGCTATTTACATAGGTTTAATTATTTCAAACTTTCTATGCCACCTGGTAGCTGTACTCTAACTTTCTGTTCTGTCTCTCTTTTCTTGTAATTGTACTTCTTTTCCAGGATTAGGTTTTGGTTTAAGTAGTATGTTACTTTCAGTATTGCAGTCAGGGTTGGGAAACTAGATGATGGGAGTTTGTAAGAATTTGTCTCCCTGCCTCTTAAGCATGCAGTTGTAAAAGTCAGCTAGAGGCATGTGCTTGCTCAGATTTGGTGCTCAGTTCTTTCACGTTGTACAGAAAGAGAATGAGGTGAGAGGTGTTTTTTCCCCTGACTTGAGGTGTACCGTAGGCAATGTCCTCTGCTGTGGGAGAAGGAAGGACAACTTTGCAGGGATACGCTGAGAAACAGTGATAACCCTAATGCAAAGGTGATAGTTCCTCACCTTGGATGAGGGATGCTGGATTTTTACCTATAACTATACATTATATCTTGTGCTCTCCTTGTAAAGAGAGTGAGAAAATAGTTAATTGAGCTTTGTGGTTTTTAGAGGACACTTCACATGATGCCACCTCATCTGATGACTACTTCCACTTTGTTGTCCAAATGTCTGTGGATGCACTGTTTATCTGCAAAACTCAGTAAAGCAAGTCATGTAGAGAGCAAGTTATTTTTGACCTGCTGCTGATTGTTAAAGTCATGTGAAAGTTTCTTCAAGTTACCGGAATTGTTCCTTGAGACTGGTAAAAACAAACATAAGCTAGAAATGTTGTTAGCCTGCTGGGCAGTGGTACAATAGAGTCTTTGTTCTTACGGAGTAGTTAATTGTAAACTGGGTCATGAAACTATTGCCTTCTGATTTGAGGAAAGGTGGGGAAATACCAGCATTTTTTAAGGACCTTTAACTGGCTTGTGGACAGTGTCGATTGTTCACTTAGTTACATTTTTCAAATACAGTTAAAAATGAAGTCTACAGTAAAAATATTTTTTTCTTTGGGGTTACTAAAGAAATTGGAAATGGCAATTTCCTTCACACAAAACATATACTCTGCATCTCTTGGGGAGAAATCCAGGAGCTGCTTATTGCAGCAGAACATTGTGAAGGAATGAGAACTTGGATTTCACTTGTATTTGAAAAATGTTTCAGCAAGTGTTGCAAACTCAAGGTTATTTTTCTGCTGTTATACTAGTCTCTGGCATGCAGCTGATGCGGATCACTGGAAGAACGTCTTTTCCACACAGCCACCTTTACCACTGGCAGCTAAGGCTTAGTTAAGTGTGATGTCCTCTACTTCTTGGGTTCTTCAGTGTTCCATTTTGCATGCCAAGGACAGCTACAGCAGTTGGATATCCCAAACTTGCTGTGTCAGGAGGATATTTGTAGTTGTTTCACTATTACCTTCAGACACCCCTTGACATTGGAGAAGCCACAAGATACTATATTGTTAAAATACGTACTTATATTGCTAGAATGAAGACTGTTGATTAGGTTTAGGGGTACACGGTAGTATAAGCACATTCAGCTGAATACTCTAAGTAGATAACCAGAAAGATATTTTTTGGTAAGCATAGATTTAAGTAAAAGTATTATTACTATAAACCTGGGATATGTACCTTCTTAAGAACACTGTTAACTTTAGCAATGGTTCTAAACACCTGTTCATGGTTTTCCTTGCCCCCTGTCACTCCCAGTTAGAAGTGCTGATGACCCTAGGGAATAAGCTAGAAGGGTTCTGTCCAGGAAGCAAAGGGAACCTGTTAGTGACTGTCCAAGTGCATAACTTGCCATGAATGTAAATGTTAACTTGCTGTAATGCAGACACTCTCTTCTGGCACAGCTGGACTTAGTCTGCACTGTGTTAAGGAAGATATATGCTTTTTACATCAAAATATGTTGTCAATTATGTCTTACAGAAGCATATAGATGAGAATAACGCATGGATCTTAGTAGCTTTTGAATAGACTGGAGAGTAATCAGCTGCATTAGGCTGATAAAGTTTGAGACAATATTTACCTCAGGTCAGTTTTTGAAGAAAACCATAACAAAACAGTTATGGGTGGTTTTGGCTATTTGGAGAACTGAGATCCTATTTTCAGTTTTAGTCATGTTGAGATGCAGCCTGGGACGAGGAGCTACACAGTGGCTGAATTAATCCTTTCAAATTTTTTTTTCTTTCAACGTTTTGTCGTGGTGTTGTTTTTTTATTTTTTCTTGCCTCAATAGGTATGTTTGGCTGTTATATGCTTATTAACCTGTGGTTGTAACTGTTGTTTGTAAGATGTGGAGTGGAGGAGGAGGGTTAAAAAATAAGGAGAGAAGAGCAATATTTAAGCTGAAATGGAAGATTGACACAAGAACAACAGATATGAACTGCTTATGACTAAAATGGGAAGAGTCGGAACTGTACTTTAGCTCAGGAAGTGGTTTCCAGTCCATGTTCAGCTGCTGCTCAGAGTTCCTCATGGGTGTTAGCAGTTGTCTGCTTTGACTTGCTTCCTATTAGCTGCACTAAAGAAATAAAAACCAGTCTTGCTAAATGAAGTGCATTACTTCTGTCAAGTGCTAATGCTTCAGGTTAGTTGCTTGATCTACATCTGGATAATAATAAACAGCAAGGATCAAAATTCTCAGGCATCAGTAACTTGAAAGTGCAGCACCAAGTCACTTGTCATCCTTGACCAACTCGGTTCATTGTGGACTCCCAAGGTTAGAAGTACAAAAGTAATGGGCAACAAACTAAAACATGTGGGAACAGGCCCGGATGTGGATGCTGGTGGAAGGTGCAGTGGCCTTTTATACAAGCCTGCATCACTTTTCAACAGCATCAAAGAAGAAGTTGCTTCTTTGCACTGAGCGTGGATTTAGATATTTTCACCATATGTTGTCCTGTAGGTAAACTCCTTAACAGCTGTTATGCATCGAGATCCCTTTTTGTGGCTTTTTGTCTGTCACTTGTGTGTTAATTATTCAGCAGATCAAAATCAGTCAGACATTTCTCAAACTTTTGTGTGGACCGTGAACCTAGTTCAGCAAATCTTGTCCTTTAACTGGAAGACTGCTGGCTTTGGTAATGACATCGAGTATTAAGCAGTTTTGTTACGGACTATTGTACAGTTGCCTCACAATCCGGACTGTCTTAATTATTCCTTACCCCTTATTGCCTTAGGCTGTGACCTCACAAGTTAAACAAGGTCATGCTTGGCTAGGATGAGAGAAGTCAAATGAATTTAGCGCTACAGGAAATATTAGTGATTCAGTAGGTGAGGTGGCACCCCTGAGTTAGTGTTTTCCCTGTGCTCCAGACTGGTAAAAAATGCTGCACCTTGCATGATGAGATGTAAAACTGAGATCCTTTGTTAAAGTGTCAGTGCTATTCCTGGTAAAAATGAAGATGTTAATTCAGGGCTCCTGCCCAAGTTCAGATTTTAATGGCTATGTTCTCTCTACATTTCTAATTTCTGTTTTAGTAGATTCATATTATCTTCTTGTTCCTGTCTTAAACTGTTCTTAGAATTGTTGGGAAAGTTTGTATTCCAGAGGTGCTGGCATGTTTGCACTTGGCAGCAGATCAATTTGCAGAAACGATGGTCCGTTTTGAGATCTTTGGAAATAAAGGGAATTATATTCATGTAAGAAATGTCAGGTCAAAACTGAAAAGTTACCATACGTTTTTTTCTCTTTCTTTTAATGTGTGCAGAATAGTTTTTTGGTTTGAATATACGTATTTGCAACACGGTTGAGTGTACTCACACTGACATATTTTTATTTTCCATAGGATTCAAGTGCCCTGTATGTTCAAAATTTGTATCTTCCGATGAAATGGATTTACATCTTGTGATGTGTTTGACAAAACCAAGGATAACCTACAATGGTAAGAAAGAAGTAAGCTGATAATTATTTATTCGTTTTAATCATTAGAGTGAAAATAATTCTATTTAATAAGTTACTCTGGTAACTAGTTCAGTGGACTCAGAAATTATGTATGGTTTTTGCTAGTAGTTTTTTTCAAAATAATTTCTAAGACCTTGGTCTTTTTTATACTTCATGCCAATATAATTTACACTGTTGACTTGTTCTGCAAATATAAAACTATTCTTATTTCAGTATGTTTGTTCAATTTTTTTTAACCACAAGATCAGATACTGGTTAGTGTGTGTTTAGTGCCTGCTTGAGATATGCGTAGCTTAAATGTCCTCTCATCTAATGGCATCAAGTAGTGAGGTAGGTCAATCAAGTCTCTTTCTGAGACATTATTAAGGACTGTTACTTGATGCACTGTGCATTTGCACGTTATTCAAGAAAATGACCCTTTCTTAAAGGAGATAACTCTCCTCATTTAGCTGATTGTGTGTGTGATACTTCATAAGGACTGGTAGATATATATGTTTTTGTTATTTTAGTGAAACTTGCCAATGTCAAATGAATCATCTGTGTTCTTTTTCCCTACTACTAAGCTCCCTGGGCAATCTTTGATACAAGGTAGACAGGACTTTTGCCTATGTTGGGATCAAACATTTCTATCACTGTGGCTTAGGCTGACACTCAGTTCTACAGCAAGCACACGAAAAGGTTTTAGAAAACTAGGAATTAGAAAATCTTACTGAAATCTTATTGCATACTTTGCCGGAGCTGCCCTGCCATCAGGAAATCTTACAGTGCCTCCTGAATGAGCGTATAGCTCACCAGTCATCAGATGTGGAATATGTGAGAACAGAAGGTGATTAGAAAGAAATCGTGGAGGAGCGGGAGGCTGGATTGGTTTTGGAGGTGCACAGCAAAAAGTTGAGAGTCGGTAGTCACAAGCTGCATCAGGGAAAAAATCTGATTCAACGTAAAGTGGGAATGCTGCATAATGAGGGTGGTCAAACACAGCAGCAGGTACCTGAAGAGGTTGTGCAACCTCCATCCTTGGAGATGACCTGCAATTGACTGAACAAGGCGCTGAACAACTTAGTCTAACTTGGTCCTGCTTTGAGTGAGGGACTGGACCAGAAGAGCTCCAGAGGTCCCTTCTGACATAAGTTATTTATTGCATAAATAACCTGCAGCGTTATGGGCTCTTTGACCCTCCTGGCACCTTGCTGTTACAGTATCCTACACTGGATTTTTTTTTTTAATTGGAAAAAGTCTTGAGGGGTGCTTGGGCTCACCTTATTCTTTGCTTGGATAGCAGTAATGCTGGCCATTAATTGAAAAACCAATTTGAAATCACATGCTTTGAGTTATGAAATACATTTCAAAGCATAGCACTCAGGAAAAGTTTGGTTGTTTTTTTTTTCTCCTGGTATTACCACACAGATATTTTGGAAGGTTGACTTCATCTAACAGAGGGACCTTTGTTTCTCTTTGTTTCACCTTTTCGTAGTTTGGACCGAGCATTTTCCAAAACAAATCATAGAAATTTGTGTACTGAGGGATGTTAAACACGAGGGAGAAGCAGTCTAGTCGCCCCAGTCAGGGAGGGATAATACACTTGGGATCAGTTAGGGTGGAGCAGGAGGAGGCAGGCTGGCAGAGAGCAAGCTCTGGCAGTAATCCAGCTGATGGGATGCACACAAATTATGTGTTGACTGATGGAAATCCTTTGCCCCTGCTGCTTCCTACATGTATGTATGAGCTCACTCAGCTGACTAACCTTTTTTCAATAAATATAGGAATTACGTAATATACTCTCTTAGTGTCATTTATGATGTTCATTTGTATCACAACGGTGCCATATGCAGCCTCTTTCTTTTTTTCCTGCACCGTTTCTCTCAGCTGGCACACTGCTGGTTGGAGCTCCTTTGGGCCATCTTGTTGCATTTGCACAGTTTCTTAGGTCACCAAACTTCCATATAAATGAGCAGAAGTAAAAACTGTGAGTGGCACCTCAAGCCACTCTTTGGATAATCAGCAACACGACAAAAGCAGTTGCGGACAATGCAGTATGGGTTATTACCAGCAATGTGTCATGTCTCAATTTAGGAGTGTATAGAAAGCCTCAGAAACTCATTCTAGGAAATTATTATACAGGCTTGAAAGGAGAAAACTGCTAAATTACATAGCTTGGTTTGAAAGACACTTAGGGGTACGGTCTCATTCTCATAAACACTTAATAGAAGTGTGCATTGATCCTTGTAACTCCAGTTGGTTAGCTCCCAGAGTCATGGACTAAATCTTAAATTACAGTTTATAGCTGGTTACTTAAATTACTGCAGCACAGAAAACCCAAGGTATGGCGCCAGAGCTGTGCAGCGCTCAGTTATTACTTTGTGGCATGATTGTAATCCCGTTAATGAGGCCGATGAAATAGAATTAACTAGCAGATTGTTAGCTTAATCTTGCCATGATAACAGGCCCAGAATTGCATATGAATGTCTACATGCATGCACTTTTTTTCTTTTATGTTTTGCTGTTTGCCATAATGAGATCAGTGATGGGTCTGCCTTTTTGTCATAAGCCATAAGAAAAGCACTTCGAGTTTTGCTTGAGAGAAGAAAAGATGCTGCTACCAACTTTTGATACCTTCTTCCAAAATGGAAGGCATCTCTTGATGCTTTACTTTTTCGTTGTTATCTTGGCCTTATGCTGGACATACTCGCACAGAGGCAAGTAGGCTTCATTTGCTTGCTGGAGGTTCCTAGACCTATTACCACTAGCAGGAAAATATATATATATATATATATAATTTATTTTTTTTTTCCCCCCTTCTTTTGTCTCTGAATTTTGTGTTGGAAGTAGTTGAGGGGAGCCTTAGACTTTGCAGATGGTGAGATGTTTAAAAACTGAGCAGTTGGATTGAACTGTGCTTATGTGCAGTTCTGTTCTAGATGTGTTTCTTCATTATACTGTAAATGTATTATTTGTTCTTTCTAAGAAACAACAGGGAGCAGATTGTATGTATTTTGTCATTCTGAGAAGACAAATCTTCCTTTTTAAATGTGAATCTGAGGCACACAGTCTTACCCACAAAAATGTTATAAGACTGTTTAGTTGTGATTTGAAGTTCAAAAAGATTAATGAGTCCTCCCAGCCAATCTCTAATTGGTTTCTGAGCTACCTTTGTGCATTGCATTTGGCAGTAGGAAGGGTCAGTGAACTGCAAACTCTGGCAGCTGTCTGATTTACATGTGTTTTCTGAAAGAGAGTGCTCACAAATTTGTCCCAGTTCTATGCTGGGGGTTGTGCTGATTTTCATATAAATAAATCAGTACATTTTATTAGCCTTATTCTTTCAAAATCATGTGACTTGCCTGCAACAGACATCTCATTGCTGACTCAATTTGGCATGTAAAAAGAGCTCTTTCTTTTTTCTGTGGAACTTTTTTCCACATCTCTCACACTACTTGTGGTGCTCAAACATGAACGGATATCTAGGCATTTTGATACAAAAGCTGGTTAAATGAATGGAATTGTGCAAAGACATTGTGGTGTTTGCTGTATACACTCTTACACAGCCTTGCTTTTTTTAGCAATTAAAAACTCTCTTCATACTATTACTTGCTGAGTTGCAGAGGAGCCAGAGTAGGTCCTATGCACTGGTTAGCCACAGGCAAAAGCTGGTTTTATGGAGAAAATGAGTTGCTTGCTAGTTGGCAGATTTTTTTTTTTTTAAATCACTGCTAAAATACTATCTAGACATACCTATTCCTTTGAGCTTCTCCAAAGTGTTTAATGAGGCCCCTTGTGCCATCTCGTCCCAGTTTGCCATGGTGAGTTACATGGGGAGCACACTCAGGGACTGCTCTGAGGAAGGCGTTGCTTACAAGGTAGCCCTGTGTTTTGGTCAGACAGGGGCACTTACTTGAATTTACTCAGTGCTTTGGAAGCAACTTGCCTTTAATTCTTTGCTAATGATTAGGTTTTGAATATAATCATTGTTCATATTGTGTCGTTACAGTTTTGATGCTTTTTTTCACTGGAAGGTGTTTTATAAAAGCTGAGAAGATGCAGGAGAGACTTGTGACTTTAGGAGCACAAGTCTTAGGTGCTGGTGCAACCAATTCCTCTTGAAGAAACCTTACAGTTGGTTCTGAAGTAATTCGGTTTTTCATTTTAAAATTCCTTTGTTTGTTTCTCAGAACACTTTGTAAGGCTTTATAATTATTATTATTATTAAAGGGCTGTTCTGAGAGCAGGGCCTGGCAGCTGGCCAGCCAGGGAAGCCAGTGACCCCGCAGAGCTGGGGAGAGCCAGTCAGCTCACCAGACTGGTTGGCTGGCTCGGCCGGCCGGCCTGTCCTCTTTCAAAAGTTTTGATTGAATTAGCACATTCCTGTGGAATATTTTGGGTTTCATCAAGTCAGCACTTTGTGTTGGAACGCTGTTCTGCTGGAAACTTTCTAAGCAGGTCCCCTCAAAGCTGCTTGCTCAGGGTGGTACCGCTATGACATCAGTGCTGCTTTCACTCAGACCGCTCTGCATTTAATTCAGATACGGCAATCGGCCTGATTATTGGCTGACATATTGACTGACGTTCATTTTATGGGGAAAAGCTTTTGCTAATGTAATTTCAGAGAGGGAGAATGTTGAGACATCCAGTGCGTGAGCTGCTGGAGGTTTTTTCCCCTTATTCAGGGTAACAACTTTACCATTGTTCTTTTTAAATTACAATGAGTGAATTTTTTTAGCTCTATCATGCCAAAAAGGAGCTGGGGATCAAACGTCACAGGTAGCTGGGATTACATATATGTTTTTAGATTTGAAGTTTATCCAGCTGTGTTTCAAACAGAGCATTAGTATGTGGCAAGACTGTTACAGACAGAATGTTGAAGATTAACGTAGGTGTATTGGAAGGAAAACAGGAGTGAAACTGAATGTTCTCTTCCTGTCTGGCAACACACTTTGTCTTCTATGCTATTCACATCTAACACCATGCACAGCTAGCTAAATATTCCTGTGCCATCTAACCCAATTCAAAGTGACTTAGGCCACAGCAGTGCAACTGATTTAGATTAGCAAGGAGGCAAAACAGGGTTTTGTCGTGAGGATTTAAATACACTGTTTATTCTAAATCAGTTTGAGGTATCAGGTTAAGTTTTGTTTTGTGAGGGATGAGAAATGCTGGTACAGCCACATGCTGAGGCCCGCGTGTGAGTGAGTGTCAGAATCCTAGCTGGAATTGCTGTATGAGCAATAATCCTGCCAGAGGAGTTGTCAACAGCTAAATGACAGCTGTAACGTATGCATTTTGATGAAAAGTAGAGACTTGAAGATTGGCATGAGTCACCTCAAGGACTAATAAAAATATTTTTGACATGTTCTTTGTGAATGGGACTGACCTCATTTTTTCTAACACAAGTTCTAAGTTTTGTTGATTGGTGGCTGTTTCAACATCTTTGGGGCAAGCTAATTGTTCTAGGACTTACTTGGTTTATATTGCTCGGTAGAAGGGAAGAAAAATAGCACACCTTAATCTAATGTTTGGACCACCAAAATACATGATTCTGGTAGTTCTGCTCAGTGCAGTGACTTGATTTCCTTGGTCACTTATGTGCGCAAAAGAAGGGAGAAATTTTACTCAGCAGGGCTGATGCTGTCAACTGTTTTGACTGATACACTCAAAACTCCAATCTGGAATGAAAAGAACTGCTGACTTCAAGTTCACTTCTCTGCCAGGGTTCCTGAGATCGTACCCTAAAGACCTTGCAAAAGGGCATCTTGCCAGTCTGCCTGGAAAAGCTTAAGCCTTCCTCCTTGTCCTCATCCTTTAATAGGACTAGACTTTAAGCAAAGCAGTGCAAAATAATACTAAGGTAAATAAGTTCTTTCATTCCACTTTACCTGAAGTATAAACTTCTCCATATAATTTCTCAATTCTTCCATTCTTGGAGTTTAACAAGATTCTTGGCTAAAAGTTTCTAGCTTCTTGCTATGCCCTAGATGGTTCTGTGCTCTGTCCTCGGGAGTGCTGAGGGAGAAGAGCATACTTTATAAGGTAGTTTAACAGGACGCGTAAACAGACACTTATCCTGTGCTTGCAAGTTAAAATAGTGACATTTACTCATCCTGATCTTGTGTACTCATGAACATCCTGCAGAGTATGTAGGAGGTTCAATCAGTTTCCCTGATGTTTTAAAACTGTTCTCGTCAGTGGTTCTTGAAAATAATTAGAACTGTTGCACATCTGTTAAACTTTGAGATTTTGCTTAATATGGTGACAGTAGAACATTGCTATAGTAAATAAAATTTTAATCTTGGACATTTGCACATCTGTTCTTCTGTGAATTGGTATAATGTCAGCTCAGGCTTTTCATAGCTCGTCCTGCAAATCATTGTTACCGTTTTAAGGAGCAAAACTGTGTTCGAAGAACGTGATTAAAATATATTGATGAGTTTGTACTTCTTCCCTTTGGGAATTGTTGGCAACATTTGAGCAAGGAGGAGTACAACTGTGTAGGCCATGGATAGCTACTTGTCCAAACCAGATGGCCAAAAGGAACGGTGGCAAACTCTGGCCCTTCCTCCCTTTTGTTCAGAAAAGCCTTCTTTCCTTCCAACCATCCCAAATCTCTCCTTCAGCAGTTTTTGGTACCTCACAGAAAAGCACCACTGCAAAAGCAGCCTGTTAGAGTTCAGGTTTGTTGGGAGGGAGATTGTTAATTTTAAAAAGTAGCACTCGCAAATGTCGCTAAATAAAACCACACTGAAGTTCAACGTGTACCTACCTCCTAAAGGCGGTAGGACCTGCTTCAGTGACCCCATTTCAGCCTCGAGTCAGCGGATGAATTGGGTCACTCTGTGATAGCGTGGAGTTGCAGCACTTTTAGAGGCTGCAGTGTCTTATCTTTCCTCCACACCCACAAACTGTCAACCCTTTGCTATGGAGTCAAATAAGTAAGTTGTGTATTTCTAATGGTGTGGCTGTTAAGAAACCCCCTGGAATGGGAACACAGTGTAACAGAGAGGGAAGTGCTTCGAATGTCTGAACAGCAGTTCCCAGAACTGCAGACTGCCCCATTTATCTTAGTAAGATGTAATCTCAGAGGTTTAGTGGTGGTGGTTGAGGTATCAATATTGTGTATTATTTTGCTTTTCATGTAAGAGACAGGGAGGCATAGGTTTGTAAAGAAGCTATGACAGCTCACTTTCATGGTTCAGATTGGGGGTCCTCAATAGATTATGCTGAATTTTCTTGCTCTAATGAAGCTGACATGCTTGGATCCTATTGAGTAGGACACACATCAGAGATCACATCCATTCATATCTTAAACTTTTTCTCTGATTTGTTATGAATGCAACTTATTATTTAAATGAACCTTTGGGGAGAAGGATATTTGGTGGGTGATTCTGTATATATTTTCCTTTGAGCCAGGCCTAAGTCTGCTAGACTGAACTTCCTGTGACAAAGCCATTGCAAATCACTCCTGGCCAAAATAGCCGCAATGTCACCTCATACTTAATTCAGTTCTTGAGAGTGGGACAACGATTTTTTTCTTGGTACATTGGAATCGCCTTTATATAAATGCACACATGTGCCATGGGAATATTTTATGCGCAGCACTGGATAAATACAGTAAAGCTTTTGATGACTATAGAACAAGCCTGCTTGTTTCTGAAAGAAATAGAGAAAATAGGATCATTCATGTGCTGAATAGCTCAAGTTGTTTCTTTTCCTTATAAGCTACTCCTAACCTCAGATACTGCCATTGTCTTGCATTGGTACTGACAGTGCTGCTTAAGTCAAATGACAATTCTTGTCCTAGAAAATTACAGATACACCTGCAAACCAGTGATGCAAAGAACAGCTGCGGGTGACAGGAGGAGTGATTCAGATTGGATTAGAAGGGGACCCGCTATATCATGCTGTATGTCATTGTGTTTGCCTTATATAATGTCAGCGCAGTGCTGCATGCGGTGGAAAAGCTCAGGGACAGTTCTGTTGGCTCGGCAGCAAACGCTCGCTGTGCCGTGACTCTGCACCGTGTGACGCGGGCAGACAGGAGCTACCTTCCCCGTCTTACACTTAATCAGTCTTTAGCTTTGCGAGGTCATTGGGAGGATGTCATAAATCGCGTCTGCAACTGCTGCAGTCTTGTGACTGCTGGGAACTTAGCTTTGGGGGAAGTCGCGTTCCTAGTTTCGTATGGTAATTCTGCAGTCTTTAAAGCTGATAGTTATAAAACCTTAAGATTTTACTTGTTTATTAGCAGCAAACTGACTTATTTTTTTGTAGTTGCTCCGTGGAAGCAAAACCCTTGAAAATACACAGTTTTTCCGAATCTTAGAGAACAGGTTTCATTGGCTGGATTTTGAAATAAAACTACTTGAAATCTTTACGTTTTTAAAAATAAACACAAAACTACATCTTGCTGAGATTGAGTGATCTGTGTAGGAATTTCATGGTATTTCCTTCACTAAATCCCTCACTGTTTTGCAGGAACTAGAACAGATTGCTCGCAGATCACGGGGTTTTTTTTTTTTCCTAAAGGAATATAAAAGAATGGGAGACACTTCTTGCTCAGAAACTGCCCCAAGGGCAGATCACTTGAAAATATTGCCTGAAATGTCATATGGAATTTATTCTTCAGATAAAAATCTTGCTTTAAAACCTGCTACAATTTGATTACTTAAGTGGTCTTGTGCTTCTGAATTGCAGACTCAAGCCTCAAATGACAAAAGAAGTCAGTCCAGCTTTTGCAGCGGGTTTCAGTGGTAGAACAAGTCTAACTCTTCAGAAACAAACTCGGCGAAAACACTGTTGATGTGAATAGAGTATCTTGCTCCTAAACTGGGGATTATTAACACTGCTTGCACAGGAGAAAATATTACTAGTTTTTAGTATTTGTATTAAAATCCAGTGATCTAGAACAGCTGGAAATTGCCTTTTGACAGGAATTACATTGATTATATATTGCCATAGGTACAAAATACTAGACTAGCCTGCTGTATGCTCCCTGGAGGAACCTCCTTGCTCCCCAAAGTTTGCGTAACTTTGTCTCACATGGCTGCCGATTTGTTCAGCTGCAGTAACACACAGCTGAAACACAAAAAAACTTCACTAGTGCTACATTTTGTGCTGAACTATATTAGTTTATGAAATCTTGTTAATGTTTCCTCATAAAAACCTTAGATAACTTCAATTTTAACCTGCACTAGTAGCTATTTATAATTTAAAGCCAAATCAAGTTTTCTTCATTTCAACCATGTTCCTCATGCCCTCCTTTCTTGTGTGAAATTTCATAGATAATCTTAATGTGTAACATTAAATATTGGATATCCTTCATGTAGCTAAGCAAAAATGTAGTATTCATTGATAAGTTTTAGTCCATAATCATGTTTATTTGTTTGGACTGAAGAGATGGGGGTGGAATTGTTTGGTTTACACCTTTATCTTTTTTTTCTCCCCAGTTCCAAGGAAGTCTGTTTCAATCTACAACTTGATTAGCTGCAATGCCTTGTTGTCATAATGGTGTCCAATAGTTCTGCTAGCCTGTAGATTTTTAAAATGCGGAGGAAAAAAAGAACACCACTTTAATGTGATTGCAGAAATACACTGCCAGATTATGTGCATAAAACTTTGAACAAATACTGGAGAATTGTCTTCGGGGACTTTCGTTTTTTTAAAACACATCTCCTATATTAATACAATTGAAATTATGTGGCTGTCGTCTATTTGACTTGATTGCTTGGATCTAGAAATTGATGCTATTTGCTTTAAAGTATAAGGGAAGATATTTTTTTTTTTTTTCCCTTCTTGAAATTAAAGACCCATATGCTTGGTATTTTACTGGGATAGTAAAAACCTGTAGGTACCTGTTAGCATCAGAAATACCGCATCTCTGTGCTTGCTGGAATAAATGATAATATTGAATTATGGGTTAGTGTAGAGCAGAAGAATTGAGGTAACTTTGAAACCTCTGACTCAGTACTTGATGTTATCAGAACTTTTTGCATTCAGAAATGTTTTGCATTCCATCTATATTGCAAGGATAATTGCATTTAAAATAGGAATAGCTTGTAAAAAAAGAAGTCTGTCTGCTATGAACAGAAAAGACAAGTAAAAATTACACAGTGATTTATATCCCTGTCCTGTGTATGCACATTGACACCAGACATTCAGAATTAACTTGGAAAAGGCTGATCTCACACCTGCTAGGAAAAGCTCCCTGTAGGCCTAGCACCTGGCATTGGGGTTAATAAGCCAGACTTTATGCACACTGAGTTTTGGCACCAGTGTTTTCATTGTGTGTTGCTCAGTAGTGCATCGTATCTTCCCTAAGAATAGCATCTTAGTCAGACACACCTGTTTTTCTCCCCTCCTCCTGTTTCAAGCTTAGGCTTATAGTTTCATCTTTCATGCCATCATCCTTGGTGCTCCATGTGCGTTCATTTTGCATCAGATCAAACCAAACTCTTCTGCAAGCTTGCAAAGAAATGAGTCACTTATTTGGCCAATGTTAAAAGATGGGAAGAAAGACCTTGCAAAGCTCTTTGTGCTCAGAGCACCTGTAGGAAGCCTGGAATAGGAACTTCAAAAGGGACAAAGTGAACAAAACACTGAATCAAACCCTACATCCAACTTCAAAACGAGTCACCATTAAAGTAACCCATGTTGCCCAGAGTCATAGGATAATTAACTGCATCTGAGCTTCTTCTCTTCATTCCCTCTCTGTTCTTCAGGGATGCTATTGCCCTACCTTTTCCTTCCATGGAGGTTTCTAATGCTCCCACTGCATCTACCTTGTGTTAGATGAGAGTTCTCATACATTTCATTAGGCCAGCATGTCCCTATCACACTCTCAACTCATTGCAGACCATTACAAGAGTGAAACTTAATTGAAAATCATTACAAAGCAATTTCTATGACTTCTGACCATAGTTTCAGTGATGGCGAATGGTTGAAGCTTTGCCATTTGGAAAAACTGTGTTCTGCAATCTTTTTAGTCTCCTCTTGTGTTGGGGATAAAATAGGCTTAGTCACTTCAAAAAGATGACGAAGCAAGAGAGTTTTTCTAACCTCAGTGGGAATCCTTTTGTACAGTCGCATCAACATCCCGCACCTGCAAGATCTTTTCCAATTTAGATCTTTCCCTTAGACTGATCAGAGACAACCATCTTCTGTTGCACCTACTCTGCCACATCCATGCTCTGCTTGACTTTCCCAGTCTTTGTGAACACTGTTGGTGACAGCATCTGCTCTGGATTTGGAAAAGTTGCTCGTTTTGACATGCTCGAAGCATCAACAGTTAAGTCTTCCTTCTGACCATAAAGCTATTAGAAGAGAACTGCCTCTGCATAGTGTATGAAAGGAATTCATCACCCTACTCCTGACTGTGGTGGTATCTTTTCCTCATTAAATCATTAACTCAGGTTCCCAAGTGATTAACTACTAGAAGAAGCTTCTGTAGATAAATACTCCTGGGGTTTTATGCCTGGTTGGTTGTGGTGGGGTTTTTGTATGTGGGGTTGTGTTTTTTGCTGGTGGGTAGTTTTGGTTTTGTTGGTATGTTTGGGGTTTATTTTTTGTTTTTTGTGGGAGGGGGCATGGTTTTTGATTTTTGGAGAGGGAGGGGAGGTGTTTGGTGGTGGGGTTTTTTGTTTGTTTGTTTTTTACCTTTGGTAAAGAAATAATCTGCTACTCAAGGCAAGCTAGACTTCAGGTGTCTCTCATCTTTCTTGAGTGTGCACCCCTTGGTGACAAGACTTAACTTCTGCTCGTGGCTCAGGGGGGAACCAAATGGTTCAGCCACCTTTGGACTGGATCTCTGAATTTCAATCCCAAGATCTTAACAGGCCTAAATCGATTTTTCATCTATCATAGCAATTTCTTAGTGATGGCACAGATTGACAGGTACATATAAGTAGCCCTTAAATATTATGCTTTGTTTTACTCCTCAAAGATAAGAAGCATTGTTTAGCAAAGAATGAAAATGATAGAAGATTTGCATGTATGGATTGTGCACTGGTATTTTTTCTTGCCTGCTTCTGTAATTTTCCTTCATCCCAGTTGTCCCCAGCTCCCTGTAAGAAACAATCCCCTCTAACTGGAGCAGACTCTTTGTCAGCAATGCATGCTGGTTGCCCCTGGCCATTTACTCAACCGCTCCTTCTTTTGTAGCATATTTGTGGTGTAAGATCCTCTTTGATGGTAAACTGAGCCTTGAGAAGTGTAAATTGTTCTTACCTGATGGAGCCAAGGAGGGTATTCCCCCAGTGATAGTTCCTTACACTGTTTCCTAAGGAGTCTTGTTTTACTGCTGTTTTGTTTCTTGTGGGTTTGCCCCTTTACATGCTACCTTTTATTTAGCTCCTGACATTCAAGATTAATACACGATAACCCAAGAGGTCATGTAATATTGATTAAAACCCAAGAAAATAGCCTAAAGGCAGCTTCTTGTTCCATGTGCTTCAATAAGCAGCTTTTCAGATGGTATGTGCTAGGGTACACCGTTCATGATGGGGTTTCCCGGTGGGGCACTAGTTTGGTGCTGCTGCGTTTGAGGCATTTTCACCCAGTTGCCTCCTAATGAGACCATGTTTAAAAGTATTTTAATCTCCTGGGATTAGTGTTTCTGAAGGGAGGGGGGGAAGTCTTGGGACAAACACAGAATGCCAAGGAAGACTGTTCAAGAACAAGTTACCCCTTGGGTCGTTCAGAATACAAACAGGGATCAGTTCAGTTGGAATGGGCACTTAGTACAAGGTGGGTAAGGCTGGCACAATGACTCTTTACATCATGTTCTGGAGGACAAGACTGTTTATTTGTGGTTTGTTTGTGAGCAGATGCAGCTCCTTGACCTATATCTAGACTAAAATTTGACAGTTTAGGGACATCATACTTAGAAATGTGGTGAACAGAACTTATCTTTAGAAGTCAGTGCAACAGCAGAAAGTTGTTTAGCTATCTTGAGATGATTAAATGGTCAAGGGCACCTCAAACCGCAAGCAGAATGATTAAACAGAAGCTGGAAAGACTGTAGCTTGAGCAGAAGTTTCAGACTCAATCACATAATTGTCTGTGTATCAAGAACTAATCTTGAATCACTGTAGAAACGCATAGTCACTCCGGCAATAAATCTCCAGACAGGAGAACAAGACATTTCATGTCCAATTGGGTTGATAAGATTTGTCTTGTATGAGTACCTATTTCACCCCAGCGCTTTCTACCAGAAGTACAAATGCAGACTGAGAAAGTTGGTACACTGATCAGCATAGCATAGGAGCAACTGTGGATGTTGCTGCTTGGAAGTGAGGAGCTTTATTTCTCAGACTACTTGACCTTTTTTAAAGCCCAGCTCTTCACTGGGAGTGCTGGGATGCAAGCTTGACTTTGTCTGTGAGCAAGATATCTTAATGGGACATTGTGTGAAAGCTGTGTTATTATTTAAACTTGGGATTTAATTTTTTTTTTTTTCAGAAGTGTAGCTTGTATTGGCACCCTATATCTTAAAGGTGCAAATAGATTTCCATTGTGGCCACTGATGAAAACCCCTTTACAAAAGAACTGTTTCCCTCGCTGCACAAATCCCTCTCCCCCCTATATTATTTAATTTACCTAATCAGAATTGTGTCCAAGTAGCTAAGACTATACAGGCTTTTATACTCATGCTGCTCCCTAAAATTTATTCTATCGCTGCTATTTTAGTTTTTATCTTTATTTAACAGAAAGTATTTTTTTTTCTACCATGCACCAGATCGTTATCTGTCTGAACAGGAAGCATCTAACTATTTCTCAGAATTCGCTTCTGAAAGCCAAGAATGTCCCACAAAACTCTAAATCCAGTTCTTCAAAAGTTGGGTTAGCTGAGGAACAGTGAAACATCTGCAGCGACCTCCCTCTAGCTCAGCGCAGTGTTGCGATGAAAATATTGCCACTTAGGCCTTATTCTGCACATATTTTTCTTGCGCGACTTTCACTTTGTTTTGCGTGCTCCCTCCCATTTGTGTTTTAAGAGGAGGGAGCACTAAAGTCTGTAGGCGATGTTTGTGCAGGAGTGTTTCATGATGGTTATCTATTTTTGTATAGATATCTCAGTCTTGGACCAACACTAAGCAAAGTGAAAGGGAAGGGGAGAACAAAGATAACACTTGGACTTTGAATAGGAAATCGTAACTGGCTGGTGTGTTGCAAGGGGTGAAGAGTGAGACACCAACCAAAGACCCCAAAATTCACCAAACGCTTTGTCAGTATTTGAGGAAGTGTCACATTTGTTGTAGCTGCTTAGTTTGGTTTAGAGAGGTTATGTTTTTGTATATTGTGGTGGTGAAGGTGTTTTTAGATTGGTTAAATTCTAGGTATTACCGTGCAAGTCGTGAGCCAGTGTTTGGGGTTATTGTGTCTGCCGGAAGCACACACAGAGTTGCAACATATTCTTGTTCGATTAGCATATGGGTATTAGGGGTTTTTTTGGGAGTATAAAAGGCAATTTGGATTGAAGTTAGTCAGCAGAGTTGAATTCTGAATTTTCACATGCTCAACTTCTTGGTGTTTGGAATGCTGAAAACCACTTAGCTGTGGTTCAAGTGAAAACATTAGATGTTAAAAAATAGTTTCCTTTTGCATCTGATCTAGGCAAGGTTGCTTGTATTAAAGCAATAGGAAATGTTTCATAGAATCATTTTGGTTGGAAGAGACCCTGAGGATCATCAAGTCCAACCATAACCTAACTCTGGCACTAAACCACGTCCCTGAGAACCTCGTGTATGCACCTTTTAAACCCCTCCAGGGATGGTGACTCCACCACTTCCCTGGACAGATGTCTAGAGCTTGATTTCTCCGTTTAAAAACAAGCAAAGACTATCTCTAGTATTTAACTGAGAGAGTTTTTAGTAATCAGCAACAAAAATTAATGAATGTGTAACAGAAATATGGCAATATATACCATTTAATGAAGTTTCATCAGTGTTTTTTAACTTCTTATGGCTCTTGTTTTACCAGTTTTAATGCTGATAAGACTGCTCAGAAGTTATGATCCGATTGAGTTTCAGTCATGTTCCTGAAAGAGTACACTTTGTGATATCCTTCACCGTTGAGCTAGCTGCAGTGGCAGCTTCTACAGACATTTAAGCTTTTAAGTTTCAGAAAAAATACAGATATTTTGAAAAACTGTCATAGGTCAAAGGTCTTTCTAACTTGGTGTTCTGTTTCCAGTGAATGCCCAGAGAGAAATAAAATACCGCAGATATAAGGTGGTATCTCCCCAAATACTATCGCTGTCTCTGTGGTTTGGGACTTGGGGTTTCCTGAGCCTAGGGCTGTATCTATCTGTGTTTTAAAAAGAAAAACAAAAAGCAGTAGCACAGATTTTAATGACTTAATCCATAAGGTATGTACTGCATGAGCTTTTGCAGTCCTCGCTTTAAAGACGGACTATTTCATCACAGGTATTGCCTATAATTTTAGCCATGGCTGAGCTGATGGCTTTGATAGTTGTTGGATATATTTTTCAAAAGTTCTAGAAAAAGTTTTTACTCGGTAAACTATGTGCAAAATCGCCAGAATGATTGTATTTTAATTCAGCACCTACCTATTTTGCTATAAATGCAGGAGTGGAATAGAATTTCTTTTTCAGTAAAGAGCAGAATTTTAGGAGGAAAAATTACTGACAACCAGAAGTTAGAACAGTAACATTATGAACCAGGGATAGAGGCGAGGAGTACTTGAGCAGACACAGAAGGGAAAAAAACTGTGCTCTTTTGCCAGATTTCATCTTTGACACCAGTCTTTGGCTAGTGAGTACTTGTTCAAACAGCTGGGAAGGTGGAGGAGTGTTTACCTCCCATTTGGTGCAAGGCAGATGGATGTGGGGGTGCGGTGAGTGTTTGTGTATGTACCCACGCGTGGGCGAAATGGAAAAATGTGGCCTCTGCTTACTTCCTCTTCCCACTTCCATTTAGGTAATACACACATATAAATGTTTTAATCATAACATTGATGAAATCTCAAACTGTTCTCTTTTTTTTTAAGAGAAAAGAGAAAAAGGAAAAAGAATAATATATATCCGCTGAATCACTCCACTGCACAAAAATATTAAACAAAAAAAAATGTTCAGACTGCAGCATTTCTGTGCAAAATGATTTACACATTTTTCCGTAGCAGATATGTTTAAAAGTCAGTGTTAAATGACCCTTAAACTGACTTACATCTGGTGTAAGCCAGTGTTGGTACAGGAAGGTGCTGTATGAAACAAGTGCAGAACTGAATCCAGGTCTAACAGGTTTTTTTACTTCTTTTTCTTTATCTGGGATTGATGATCCAGATAATCTAAAGTGGTCAGAAGGGAGTCAGACCCAAAGTGTTGTAGGTCCATGAAGGATTTGGTTTTGCTGTTGTCATTCTACATGTGTAATCAGTCATGAGCGTAATTACACGGGGTTTGAGTCTGTTAACATGCAGTGCCAAGCTGCATGTGGGCATTTAGAGCAGTTGGGTATTTTGTACTAATCCGCTTGATATTTATGCTTTTCTCTTGCACAAGAGCCTGGTAGGATTTGTAGGGTCAACACAAGAAGTAGGGAATGTCAACTCCTCGTTTCAGAGGAAGAAGACCATTGAAACCTGTTAAGAAAATCTCTTCTGCAGGGGTGGCGGAACTCCACTGTGTTGTCAATACCCCATCCGCACCAGCCGCTGTCGTGTTCACACCAGCTCCCTCTGGCCGGACTGGGCAAAGCCCGGTGTGTGCCCAGCAACTCATCCCAGTGGGAAAGCCTGGGGTGAAGCTGGGAAGGGTGGTGCCTGGGACTTACCAATACAGGCTGGGGGATGAAGGGGTCGAGAGCAGCCCTGCCAAGAAGGACTTGGGGGTACTGGTGGATGAAGGGTTGGAACAACCTGGCAATGTTCACTTGCAGCCCAGAGTGCCAATCGTATCTTGGGCTGCATCACAAGGAGCGTGGCCAGCAGGCCAAGGGAGGTGATTCTGCCCCTCTGCTCTNGGAGACCTTATTGTGGCCTTTCAGTACTTAAAAGGGGCCTGTAAGAAAGATGGGGACAGACTTTTTAGCAGGGCCTGTTGTGATAGGACAAGGGGTCATGGTTTTAATCTGAAGGAGGGGAGATTCAAACTGGACATGAGGAAGAAATTTTTTACAGTGAGGGTGGTGAAACACTGGCCCAGGTTGCCCAGAGAGGTGGTAGATGCCCCATCCCTGGAGACATTCAAGGCCAGGCTGGACGGGGCTCTGAGCAACCTGATCTACCTGAAGATGTCCCTGCTCATGGCAGGGGGATTGGACTAGATGAGCTTTGAAGGTCCCTTCCAACCCAAACTATTTTATCATTCTATTGTGTAGTTGGGCTGGTATTGGCAAGTGGGAGGCTAATGGCAGCTGGGGAGAGAACAGGAGTACTGGAGGGAAGAAAACATAATGCCAGGGCTGGTGGGAGATACGAATGTTTAAATTGGCATCTTGCCCTTACGTTAGCCAAAAGGTGCAGAACCTTGTTAAATTGCTCAGTGGGAGTTCAGACCCAAACGTTGTTCAGTCTGGGGAGTGCACGATAAGCCAGGCATGTACTACAGAGAATGATGGGATAGCAGTTCACAGGGATGCTTTCTTTTATAAATTACGTTGTATTGGACAGCTTTTTAATTTTTGTTATCAAACCTTGACTAAATGCTTCCCTTTTAAGAGTATTGAGGGAGCGAGGCTGGGATTTAATTCACTGGAGGTATCTTTTGTGTTGGGTACCAGCTGCTGATCTGATAAAGTGACTCTGTGGAAAAAATGACTTTTATTAAATATGCTCTGTGTATATGATACATGCTCGAATTATTAATGGCACTTCTTCCTGCAACC
Source organism: Pampusana beccarii (assembly GCA_013399365.1). Classification (NCBI taxonomy): domain Eukaryota; kingdom Metazoa; phylum Chordata; class Aves; order Columbiformes; family Columbidae; genus Pampusana; species Pampusana beccarii. The sequence continues at coordinate 257,798 of VWYH01005547.1, read as the reverse complement.
TAACTGTGGGAAGAGAGTGGATCTGCTCACAGGACTTTCAGCAAAGTACTTGTGCAAAGAGCAAGCTAGAAGGGTAGAGTCTGAGGGCTGCAGGCAAAGAGTAGCATCTCTGTAGCAGGATGATACTGTCTGGAGAATCTTTGCCTCCTGGTGTCAGGTATTAAAGTATCTTTTTATAAAACAAAACCAAAACAACCTCAAGGAAGTATTTATCCTTAGCACCCTCTTCTGGGCAAGTTCTTAGTGTCAGGGTTTTGTAATGACAGACAAACGTTCTTGAGATCTCTTGTGTTGTTTTAAGTTGCTTTGTCTCTTAGATATCTCTAATGTTCTCAGAAGCTTACAGCTTGTGGTATTAACAGAACAACAGAAGCAGTTTCTTAATATGATGCCTACCAAAAATGTTACCATGTAAAATGCATTTTTAATCTTCTTCATTGTGGTGGATATATATTGCTTATTATTTTGTTTTGAATATTTTTCTTTATAACAGTTCACCTCACGTTAGATATTCTTCACGTATCCTCATGAAGATGCCACACACGTGGCATTATACCGTATTTTTAACATAACCAATGAATATACCAGTGACTGAAATAAGCACTGTGTTAGAAGCACAAGCACCTGCAAGACAGGTTGCTGTCAGTCTAAGGGAAACAGGTAGACCTAATTTCATTTTACGTTTTGCTGCCATGATAGCTTTCTAGTTGTCTGCTTGTCATTTTCTGTGTGTTTAGAACACCATAGTGATGAGTATTGGAGCCACTGGAGGGAATAGCGCAAAGCTGGTGGTTTCTCAGTTGTGCCTTGGAACTGTATTCTCCATAAGCAGTCCCTTTAGACTTCTTTTGGTTAAGAAGGGGAAGATTTTTCCCATGAAACTGTGGAGATTCAAACAGGTGGGCTTTATTTTGCCAAGCGTGCCCCTTTCTGATCTGTCAGAGGTTGCCAGTTTGGCTGCTATGTGGTCCCTTGTTGGGAATGTTGTGTGCACTGCGTGAGGTCGCCTCTAACTGGGACTTTAAACCCGCTTCTGGCAAATGGGGCCTCACGTGATCTCCTGTTTTGCTTTATGCTAAGACTGAATTCCGCATCCCACGTTCTGGTTAAAAGAAGTGTCCAAGAAAGAAGGTTTTTATTAAAAATAATAAATTTTCCCAGAAACTTCTGTGTGAAAGCCAACTCCTGTGCATTCCTAGCAACTTACTTTTTCCTCCTTTGTTTTGGGACTTGGTAATGCTGCAAAAAATTCAGTACCTCCAGGAATTTAGGGTCATTTGAGCTATACAGCACTGATCTTTCCCTGATGGAAAACTCCAGTTGCATACTTTACATAGAGGGAAAGGTGGATGGGATGCGGTAGAACATGCTGACGTGGTGGTGAGAAGAGGCAGTTGAAGGTGTGAAATATGAGTACTGACAAGGCTGATAAAAGAAAGCCAGATGTGTTGGAGATGAGTAGGAATGTAGAAAAAGCAAACGATAGGCTAAGTGTTTAGAAGTTAAAAAGATCTTTACTTAGTTAATTACCTGCAGTGCCCTGTCTGGAGAAATGTGATGTTTAGGCTTGAACTTAACATCTGTAGTGAAAATTGAGCATGGGGGAGAAAGGTACGGGTAGGAAAAACCCACCCAGCATGAATCCTCAAAACTGTGGAGGCATTAACGTACCATCTGCATGAAGAACCCAACTTCTCCAGTGTTTGGCTCTTGGGGTTGGCGGCACAGCGTGTGGCTGCGTGGTTCAGAGCCCGGGTTTCCCAGGTCAGATCAAAACAGCCTGTGTGGTGGGGTATGGATCTGCTGGAAGACGATGAACTCCAAAGAGATGCTGGCTGTTGGTTGTGGCTACCCCTTTTCATATGGATGTCTCCCTACAGGACTTCATTTTGAGCTGCAACTGTATTGTTCAGGCAAGAAAGTGAATCATAACCATATTTTAATGTGAGCTGCTAAGAGGTCTCCCATCTGCAATCTTCACTCACCTTTGCAGGGCTTTCTGTAAGAGAAGAAGTATCTTCTGTAGCTGTCCTTGATGTTCTGAATAAAGAACATTTTGCTTGTAGTAGTCTGCTTTTTAACCCCTTCACTTTGTGCTCTTTTTCAGAGGATGTGCTGAGTAAAGATGCTGGGGAGTGTGCAATATGCCTGGAAGAGCTGCAGCAAGGAGATACTATAGCACGGCTGCCTTGCCTCTGCATATACCATAAAGGGCAAGTATTCCTCAGGAGGTGTATAAAATTCCAGGTGGTTGCATTTAGTGGGTAACTCCTCTAAGGGCCGCTTAAAGGAGAGCTAAAACTAAGGTGCTTTTTGCATTTAAAAAACCAACAGTAAAGAAACGAGAGCAGCAACCCTAAAGATGTTTTTAAAATGACATCTTTCTGCATCTCCACCGGTGTATTTGAAGTCAGTTTTCCCTCCTGTGGTCTTCTCATGCTTGCATGAAAAGCCCACAGGAAAAATAAGGCAAAATCACCTGTATGGGGAGGGAATGCACATCGTGGCTGTGGAGCTTCGGTTGTGTGTACGTAAGTGTTGTCAGATGCTAATAGATTTTGTGGAGGAGGGGGGGAAACACTTTCTAAATGTGTTTGATATTTGTTTTCACAAGTGACTGTAACTACAGGAAGTAAAATGTCAATGAATGATAAAAGCAAGTTGATAGTGTTAGTAGCAAAGTAACCTGTGTGTAAAAGCTGGATAGTAACTTGCAAAGCGTATCCTTAGAGAATTTTAACACTTAGGAAATGTAGTTTTTCAGCAGTGTTTAATATCCAAATATTACTGTGGTTTGGGGTTATTAAATTTTCCAATGATGTATGTACTATACATATACTTATTTGTATAATACAAAATCTTACTAGTCATTGAAATTATGAGAAACCAGTTTATATTTATATCTTGCAGCTAAATGTTACTGAGATATTCATGTCAATTGTTTTCATTTTGTCTTGCATCCCACAGCTGCATAGATGAATGGTTTGAAGTAAACAGATCTTGCCCTGAGCATCCATCAGATTAAGACAAGATTCATGTTTTTAGGTAATATTAATTTTTAGATGTGTACAGTTTGACCATAAATATCTTGATTATCTGAAATATCTTTTTATGCTATTTTTTTAATTTGTGAATTTGCTACTGTGTCTCAGAACTGCAATATTAATCAGTAAGTATTGACGTATATTGCAATATGTAAAAGGTCTCTGCATCCTTATATGGCATGGTCTGAAATGATGTATTCCAGTTTTAATACTGGAAAGTGGCAAGTCAGTGCCAATAAAGCTTTAGCATTAACTTTTAAAGAGTATTTTTTCCATGGAAATGAAACAGAACTCAAATAATACAATTGTGTAATTTCGGATTGTTCCATGAGTACTGGCATTTATTTCTGACGGAAAGCTTTGGGAATTATATGAAGAAGTTGAAACTAGATATTTTGAAAACCACTTTTATGTTAATGCATTCCAGAACGTTTACAATAAATAAATAAATATGTTATAATATTTCTATCCATCCCATCTCACAGAGGTTCACATTTTTCCAGCTTATGTTTTGTGTTAATGATTGCAGATCTGCAATCAGTGTCAAAGGTTTAAAGGCTGGGTTTATTCTTTTAACGGACTAATTTGAAAACTTTATATTGCATTAAACTACTGCCCCCTAAGCGCTGCAAAACATACCAATAGTCAGCATGATTCTTAGAGAAATTGAGATAGCTGAAATTCTGGCTGATAGCTGAGGGTTTAGTTTTGTTGTTCTGATGGAAATTTTTTAAAAAATCTGCAGACTTTGGCATTTGCTTGTTCATTTGTTTCATCCTGCTTCATGAGTCTGTGCTGCAGGTCACATTGTGGTGCAATGGTTGTTGCAGGGGTAGCAGAGAGAACCTGAAGGCAGGTACCCTGCTACGGGGATGGTTGTTTCAACCTCAGGGCAGTGTTAGCCAAAATTCATAAACGAACGCTTTTCCTGTTGTGCCCCCAACAACTGAATTGTGGAAGAAGCCTCCATGCTGTTGATGAGCACATTTGTCTCTGTACACGCTCATGGCTGTCTAACCTCTTGTTAAATTCAACTTGTTTTATTTCACAGCAGAGTTAGTGGTAACTGGGGGCTTAGGGAAAAGGGGAAGGAAAACACGGTGGTTGTACTCATGCTGTCTGAGTGTGTTATATACTGAAACAGCTGAAATGATGGTACTTTGTCTTCTGCTTTTTCGACAGCTGCTTCCACTGATTGGAAAACATCAGAGATCTGAGGTTCCCGAGCTGAACACAGCGTGCCTGGCTTGAGACTTAACCGTTCTTTGTGGCTGAAAAAGGCAAAGATGGACAGTGACATGGAAAAAGCGTTGCAGACACCGGTTACTTGCCAGCAGCGCTCGGTATACCAAACACTCACGCAAAGAACACACAGGGATTTTGAAAATGCTGCACATTCTGTAACAATCGTCTCCCCACAGACGCTACTGACACTATTTTGTATCGAAGGCCAAAGTTCCTAATTTCAGCCTAACTTGTGGTTCTGTGAAGAAGCAGGTTATTGGACAGGTTTCCTGCTGCCTTGAGCAAAAGCGGAGATGTTCGATACGTGCTATCTGAGACCCTTGCAGGAGGATGACCCTGGTTCGGAGTGGGGAACGTCTTCACCTTCTCGTTGGCTGAAGAAGAGTAAATGGCAAACTAAATGTAATCTAACAGTGTGACCTTAATTTACTGAATTCGCACCCTGTTTTACGTTCTTCACTTTTTTCAAGAACAGAAAACATAAACTCCTCTGCATAGGAATACTATATTTCAAAATTTTGTAACTAAATCTTTGTCACAATGCAGTCCAAAGAGTAAAACCAGGACAGGTAACTAATTTATATTGATGAAGCTATAGGGATTGTTGAAATCTGCACATTGTGTCGCTATTTAAGTAACTAAAACTTCTCTTTTACTGCTTGTGAGTAAAAACAACAACAAAAAATGCAGCAAAGCAAAATCTTACAGCTATGCAACTTTTTTTTAAATAGGAAAAAAAAAAGAATTACCAATTTTAAGTGCTGCCAGTTAAGGTAATTTGTTTAACGGGTATTTTTTTAAAAACGTTTCAGGTAATTATTTTGTTGTACTACTCTCATCTCCAGGCTGCCTCCTGAGGTGTAAATGAATAATTGCAAATGTGGGCACAGCAAGAGGTTTTTATAGGCATGGGTAAGAGAACATCGAGGTAGGATTTAGGATTTGTGTTTAATTTTTAAAACACATGCAAGTTTTCGTTTCCTCGTTTGGAATTTTTTTTTTTTTTTTGGTGGCAGGATCTGTAATACTTTGCATCTAAATCCTTGGTCTCTTCATGTGGAGACCAGCATTTGATGGTATTTTTTGGTGGTTGTTGGTTTTGGTTGGTGGGGTTTTAAATTTTTTTTTTAAATGCACCTGCATTTGTTTAATTTATTATTATTTTACTGTATTATATTGATATAACCGGGGCTCCACGAACATGGGATGTCTCTGGTGGGGTACACCAAGTAAAACTGTGGATAACTATTAGTTCCCATAAAGTATCACAGTTTTAAAAAAAACAAAGATGGGAGGATGGGGGGGGAAAGCCAAACTGGAACAGATATCAGGGCTTAGAAGCATACTTTTTGCATCAAGAATTAATCATAGTAGTTTCTGCATTTCACAGCACAGGGAAGAGTTTATAATTATTTATTACCAACAGCATTTTTAGTGAGTTTCAATAGTTAAAATAAATTGCACAACACTTTGAACATTTTTTTCCTGTATATCCATAATTCTGCTTTTCTTTTTTTAAGTACATATTTCTCTCTGTTGCTACTGTGATTCATATCAAAAAGGGCACAGAACAGGAGCAACTGCTGCTATCTGGAGAACAAGTGTGGTGCATGTTACTAAGCTCTTCTCTCTTGCTTGCAGAACAATTCTTGCAATTCTTTTTCTTCTGAATGTTGCTCTGTAAAACGCCTTTGTTATGCTGCAATTCTGAAAGAGTCCAAAGTAGGTAATTGTCATGATCGCCCGTGCAGTTTCCACATTTTTGGGCTTGCATCGCTGGTTTCAGCTGAACCTGTAACTGTGGGGGCCTGTTGTATTCTCTTTTTCAGTGGGAGCAGAATCATTTTGTCACACTTCCAATTCTGTAGTCACATCAAATGTACAGTCGTTCCCTGTACAGATTCCTTTTTAGCCGAGAATATTTGTGTTGCCTTGTGTTATCTTGGGGGGGAGGGAGGGGGTGAGGAATTACAGCACCTGTAATACCCCAACAGTGGTGTTGCCTGCAGGGCCACTTTCCCAAGGTTTTAAATTCCTGCTATCTTCTGAAAGTAAAGCTTTTTCATTTGCATTGATTTACAGTTTACTGCTGGCTTCATGCCTACAGAAACTCACCTGCAATAATGTAAAGGGGTAGGTAAGTGTTTTGGTGTCCTGTGCTCTGAGGTCATAGATAGCCTTTGGCTTGGGAATTAAGTAGGTGAATATTGTAAACATAAATCTCTTTACAGCTTAAGCTCAGCTTTGGTAGTTCATATTTCTAGTTTGTTTACTGTTTTGGGGGGGTTTTATTGGTGGTTTTTTGTTGTTTGTTTTTTGGGTTTTTTTTTAAAACCTTAATTTTCTGTATTCAGATGCAAGTAGCTGGTTTGAAGACCCAGCAGTTATCCCTGCTGTCCTACGCTTAGGCCCAGTGTCTGAAAAGCAACCCACTAGCTGTTGCACTGGGGCGTGCTTTTGCAGGCAAGAGTCTGTTGCTGCTTCCATGAGCACAGTAGAGCAGCAATACCTTGGATTACTTGAGGAACTGATACGAGGTCAGCCTTAGATCCTAGTTTGGCATTCTTGGTGTCCATAAATCTCTTCCGAAAGGCTACAGGAGGCTTTCTGGTATCAAAACCTGTAATATAGACCAAGCCTAGAATGACCCTGGAAGCATGAAAGTGATGCTTGGGTTTGCAAAGACCTGTGGAGACTCACCTGTGTCAGCTTTCTGTCGCCAGCTATGTTGGTCAGCTGGCGATGACCATCCTGTAGACGTAGTTCTAGTTGTAGGCAACACCTTTGTTTTACAGATGTTCTCACAGTGGTCCTGCGTCATTGTGCTTCAGAAGGGGAAAATAAACACCAAACAAGTCCCGTGTCTCGATCAAGGAATATCACACTCGTCCACAAGAAGCAATAACTTAAATTGCGGTGCGATGTGCTTCTTTGCCTGTAAATATCTTGAGATTGCCAATTCTGTGCTGTGTCAGAGTATTTTCTGTCATCCGGCCTATATCTTCCCTAAGTATGTAAGAGTGTGAAATAATTCCCATACTCAGGTCTGCCATAAACATGCTGCTTGCCAGAGGGGAAGAGTAGACTCAACACTGTCTTGAAATGTGGGATTTTTCTGAACTTGTAACGTATCCGCGTATTTTGAGTAGTAACTTGAGTTTCGAAGTTCGTAGTGGAGGTGGCTATGAGTTGGATTGTATATAACCCTACTCCATCCAGTACCGAGTGAACCACGCTACTGTCAGCACAGGGCAGCCCTTGTCCTGTCTCTTTTAAAGCAGTATATATAAAATAACACTTCCCTTTTGAAGGAGGTAGCTAATTTTCATTCAACGTGTACATTCAGCGATGAGTTCAGTGAGACATAAAAGCAAAAATACGGAGCATGCCGCAGATTTGTGGTATTTTAGTTTTGGGAAGAATAAAGCATAAAACAGAAGGTCTTATTAGTAATTAATTTTACTTTCATATTCAAGGGTAAGTGTACCGCAGTATTTTGAAATGGAACATGTAGGTAATGTACAAAGATATGGGTGGATACTTTTGACCTTTTTTTCTCCCCTACTCCTCCTCCTTTATGATGCAAAGGAGGTTTTTTGACTTAATCTTGAGATTTATACGCTTATCTTAGTTATTAATGCTAGGAGCACTGACTTCTTAGTTAAGTCTTTGCTGAAAGGCTGGAGAGCTGGTAAAACTGACTCCCAGAAGACTGAAATCTCAGAAAATGTGGGAAAGATAATTTTTATTCAGAAATGTGGATCTTTCTGGTTGGATAATGTCTAATATGCAAGATGTGCTTATGGATGCTTTTAGTATGTCGCCTTTTCCATGTGAGGGCTTCAGAAACTTGCTCCGTTTCTCCTGTGTCCCACCGAAAGCAGGGAACGTGGCACTTGAATGTCACCGCTATCTGTACGTAAACAGCAACAAAGCACACATTGCTTTTGAAGCAGGCCGTGATCTCTCTGAGTTTCTGTGAACCTTAGCTGCTTTCCCATATTGAAAGTGAACATTTGTGTGCAAATCCGGTATTGCTGTTTTGTACCTAATTTTGCTGTACGGTTGGGTGGCTCTGCCAAGAGACTACCTGATACCTGGGGACACACAAGTGATACTATGGATCTTCCAGCTCACCTTTGCCAGTGGAGGATTATCTCATTTTTTGACGAATGCTATATTTTCCAAATCACTTTCCACCCTTCCAAGCCTAAAAGTCATTTTAGTATCAATTTCTTCTCCTCCTCCTAGCTGAAGACATGACACGTTTTAGGCTATATCCCCTTAATTTTTTAATATTTGGACAGGCTTTCCATTGGCATTGGCAAAAGTAACATCAGAGGTTGTAGCTGGAAGAGGGGGGCTTGTTAGGGGTTTCACTACAACCCAGCCAAAAATGCTTTTTCCTGCAGCAGTGTCATCAACTTCTACCACTTCTTGTTGTTCCAAATACTCTAACGTGAGAAATTCGTTGCAGAACCATGTCCAGATTTTGTCTTCTAAATGTAAAATTCCTGTGATGTTTCTCCATACAAATTAACTTGCTTCTAAAGTCAGGTTGAAGATGTTTTAGCCATTTGAGGGGAAAAAAAAGAAAAAAAAAAAAATCATCCTTCCTCTCAAGTTGTCTCAAGTTGCATTTGTTTATCTGTTTATCTGAGCTCAGCCGGCTTCCCACGCCACTGCATCGTGTTCTGTAAAGTCATTTCTCAATTAAGTACGTCAGAGCTGATGACGGGATAACCCGTAAAATGACCTGACTGTGGGGCATTATTAGTTGCTGTAGACTTGCTCAGGTAAACCACCGCAGGAATATCCTGCACCTGAAAAAGGCTGGGTTTGGTTCTGTCTTGGATCTACGAAGGTGCCGGTGTACAAGAAGCAGAGGGCAGCGAGCCCGCTAGCTGATCCTTCTGGCAGCTTTTAATCTCTGTGTGTTTGTTTGAGAGACTTTTGCCCTTGGGTGTGCTTTGGCAAAGATTTTGCAACGATAAGTAGGATTTGCTTGATTCTGGCAGAGTTTCAAGTGTAAGTAACCCGGCGTTGCAAGAATATAATCTGTTGCTGAAGCCTGTTCCTCCTGTTTTCCCTCAAATCTATCCCTTTCACTGCTAATTTGTTATATCTAATAGTAAACACTTCTCAACATGCCCGGTCACAAGTTCTCAAGGTGTGAAATGCTAACCGGAGACATCAAAGGGTGATTCTGTGCTCTTCCTGTATATATTAAGATGAAGCTGAAGTATTTGTTATCATACAGTCGAGAATTCTCTCTCCTAGCTGATATTGCCAAAGCACTATAACTTTCAAGGAAGAAGGGAGGGGGCTTAGCTGTAGAGGGGAATGTTTTAATAAACGACTTGATTTTAAAAGCTGCAGCATCAGTGCTGAATGAGCGGTGATCCAGAATTAACCTCATCACTTGATTGCGGATCTCATTCTGGCTCTTCCTGCCCTTTGGCAGGTACCTGCTGGTAGGGAGCAGAGTGGATATTCTGCTTTCTTTTGGATGCCTCTGCCCACAGGGCTAACCCTGCCCACAAGGAGTTAGAGGGAACTCCGTGCTAGCTCTGAAATGCCACCCGTACGCGCAGTGGTAATGGACAAGATGTCTTCCTTCATCACCCAGAGCAGAAATCGGAATGTAATTTGCAATGTCTAACGTAAAACATGTTTGTATTTTTTTTTTAATTGAGCGGTATGATTGCAAGTTGACTTAAGGTGTCCTGAGGTACTCTTTTCAGTGGTTTGTCAGTACATAGTCATGAATGAAAATATTTTTTTATTGATTTTTAGGTTGTATGTTTAACATTCCATTCATGTAAAATATGTACAAATATATGTAATAAATCTTTTGAAGCACACTTTTCTTCACACTTTCCAGGTGATTTTTTTTTTTTTTTTTAATATTAGTGAAAGAGGCCTCGCTATGGGGTGAAGCCTCTGTGTGTCTGTGCTGCAGACCAAACCGAAGCAGGAGAAGGAAAAGCAACGCGTGGTGTACAGTCACAGCTAAAAAAGCAACTTGATATCTGGCCTGTCTGCAGTTCTGCAGGCAGGAGTGGAGACCCTTGGGGCAGCCCCATACCCCCCTGAGCCCCTTTTTGCTCTGCCTGTGTGCTGCCGAGGGGCTGCGTGACCAGCTCTCACCCAGCGGGCTGGGGTGGTCTTGGTGAGCAGAGCTGATGGAACTGCTGTTCTGCCGGGGGGGCTGCTGGCTGCAGGTGTCTCTGCCCGATGTGTCCCCTGGTGAGCCTCGGCAGACACAGTGGCCTTCGAGGTGAGCGGAAATGAGGACTGCCGGATCTGGAGGGTGGGAAACTCACGCAGGTGGTTTAAAAAGAGTAGAAAAAAAAGATACCAAAAGAAGAAGGGCTGAACAGCCCTTTCTCATCACCTAGGGAGTGAGAAGCTCCATCAAAGTATCAAGATAAGCTGAGTACACTGCTTGTTCCTTCAGAGTCCTCTCCCCGAACACCACTTGTGCTTCCTCCCAAAATGCTTCACACTGTCCTCTGTAAGACTGACTCCCTTGCCAGCGCACCCGCGGCTGGGCACTGAGTGGATCTCGTTGTCCCCAGTGGTCCCCAAAGCTCTCCTGTCTGTCCCTAAACAGCTGGGAGGAGGCTGCTACAACAAGTTCCCGCAGAGCCACGTTGCTGGAGGAGGGAGTTTCTGCCCAGAGCCATGGGGGGTGTTAAATCATTCTCCAGTTGAGCTCCCTGGCAAGGGCAAAGCACTGGGAACCTCCTCCCGGGGCCGCGGCTGCAGGCACCGAAGATCACATCATCTCTGCTGCAGGAACTGTGGGACAGAGACCCGACCACGTTATTCACTCCGCACCTTCCTGCAGCCCTGGTGCTAAAAGGGAGTGAGATGAGGAGGGATGCGAGGTGAGCCACGTGCTACTGGGGACACGCAGGTTTTGCATGGTGTACGGTCTAAGTCTGCTGGGGAAAGAGGGTGATTTTACACCCTTTCCCCCACACCAGTTGGGGGTGGAGCTGCGGGAGCTCTGAGCAAAATCAAAGTGCGTTTCACCAAGGTTATGTGCAGCACCAGTGGGGAAGACGAAAGGAGTTCACACTCCGGGCAAGAAACAGCTTTTCTGATTTGGCGTGTTGCATCTCAACCCAGCAGGGTGCTGCTCCCAGCTGGGCTGGCTGTCGGCAGGCTGGTAACAGCTGCTGGTGGGGTGTGATGCAAGGATTTATTGCACAGGTTCCTCTGAGGCTGCGTGTCCATCCTCGCTTGCTCCCTTTCGGGGAGAATCCTTCTGGTGTGGCTGGGGGTAGCGGAACCCGTTGTTAAAGCACGGTGACAGTTGCAACCCTCACAATTCTCCCCGTGGGAGATGGTGGTTTTAATGCGTGAATTATTCAAGTCTGCATCAAGAGACAGTTGGATGTAATTACTAAGGAACGCGTTCACATCTCTTGCTCGTGTAACTTCCACCCGCACGCCCTCCCCAGTCACCTTCTGGGAAGCCTGAATTCCTTCATTGCCAGTAATTCCTGTGTTTTTCTCCTCGGTCTCGAGCCATATTACGGAAGCAATTGATAACTAGTTAGAGCCGCATTTGGCTTCGCATCAGGAAAATCTGCTGGAAATTATTCTAGTTCAGTAGGTACAGGATTTCATGCGTGGAATTTAAATTAGTGGCATCTGTTGGTATCATCTCCTGCCCATGGCTGGGACATGCTGCCTCTGCCCCAAGTTACTTGCCCTGGGGATAAGTGGGTGGCAGTGCTGGCACCAGGCTGTTCCCAGGGGCTGTCGGTGTGAGATGGTGATGCTGCATGTGTGTCTGTGTGTCTGTCTGTCCCCGCCACCGCTCGCTGTTGCTTGTCACAGCCAGTGCCCGCTTCTGGATGCAGCGTTGGTTTTAGTGGGAAGGGCAGCAACACCCGCAGCAAAGGGAGGGAGGGGAGAGTCCCCTGCAGCAGCTGGAGCTAAATGGGGACTTTTTCTCCCCTGGCTTTTGAGTGCCCTGTGCTGGAAGGTCCCGTGCTTCTTCTGAGGCTACAAGACCCGAGCAATATCTGTGCCTGGGGGGCTCAGGCTGGAGCCTGCTGGTCTCTGCGAGCATCACTCCGTGTATTTGTTCAGCTGAGGAGGTGCAGGGAGAGGGGTGTCCGCATCCACAAAGCCAAACAAGCCCACAGAGGACACTGCTTGCGAGGTGCTGTGCAGCCCGTGCCCGCGGTCTCCTTGCCAGCCGGCCACTGGACAACAAGGAGCCTCGGCACAAGTCAAGCGAGACGGCATTTTCCAGTCCTCGTTCAATAAAGCATCTGTTTTCTGAGGGGGATGAGATCAGGGACGCGTGGGGGCAGGGAGGAGGGTTTGACATAAATAAATAATTGTGTAAAGCCCATCCTCAGTTGACGCAAGATGACTCACTCCTCGTAAAGGCAAGAGCGTAGAGGAGGCAGATATTAAAAGCACAGGGATGGGTCCTCAGACGAGCTCGGTGGAGACTGCGGGTGCGTGGTGCCTTTCTGGATTGGGCCCATTATGTCTTGAGTCATGTTTTGCTCGACTTTCTGCCCTGCTTTTTGTTTTCACTCTAGTTACAGATTTCTTTGTTAGAACATGGGTTTAAATTGTAACAAAGATTTTCTTCCCTCCGCCTCCTTCCATTCCTAGTTACTTCTTTAGGCTAGCTTCAAACAGAAGGGAAACCCAAAGCCTCTGTCTGAGCCGGGACAGGCTGTGTCACCAAGGAGAATGACCTGTGGGGTCTCCTCACTCACTCCCTGCCTCAGTGGACCTGAGTGACTTCTAAAGGGAGCAGCTTTCCTCTTCACAAGTCACCTGGGCCAGGATTAACATCTTCTGAATTCAGAATTAAAGAGTCTGGCAGGTAATGGAAGCACGAAAACTTGACAGCTTCATTTCCTCCAGCGCGTGAGGTCTAAGTCTCCCGGCTCGCAAGGTTTTAGCAGCTAATTGACTTGCTGTATAGGATGAATCCACAGAAGCAAGTGGTTGGGTATAATTCAGTTGTTTGCAAAGGGTTTGCTAGAGCTGGAGCTCCATCTCTCCCCCATGGGAGCCAAGCAGGGCTGGTTTGCTCTTGGGCACAGCTCACTGCAGAGGTGCAAGTGGCCCATCGGCTGAGCCACCCGCAGCCACCTCATGGGCCAGCTGCCCATGGCGGGTGCGGGACAGGGGACGCGCGGCACCTTTCTCAGCGGAGGTTCTCAAATCCAGGCTCACCTGCGCTGCACAGAACTGTCACTGGCCAAGGGTGCTAAGCCTGGGGAAAGGGGCTGTTCATTCCTCTTTGGTGCATGGGGCTGCCACCCCCCACACACAGCCGGGGCTGTGAAAGCCGGTGGCTCTGGGGGGAGGGAATGAGAGGAGCCAACAAAGCAGGAAAACTGTGTCCGGTGAGGTGACAAGGCCGCTCCCTTGGGAACGACCCTGAACTGTTCCACCTGTGAGGCCAGGGCAGGAGCCGAGCCAGGGCAAGGGCTGGGATTTGGACTCCTGGCCCTGCCTTAGCAGCTCTGCTGGTCGGAGAAAACGTGGTGGCGGTCACCGGCAGGACAGCCGGAGCCAGGGAAATATCTACTTCCTTCTCCCCCGCACTTAGCACCCGTCTCTGCATCTTCCATTTCTACACACATCCAGGAGGTCCCAGCCTCCTGCGGCTCTTGGGAAGCCCCCGCTCAGCAGCCTGGGTGCCAGCAGCAGCTGCAGACCCCGGGCACTACAAGGGTTTAGGTATCACCACCTTAACACCTCGCTTGACCCCCGAAGGTGCTGAGCTGGGCTGGGTGAGGCGGCATCAGCCCTGCTAGAAATCTCCTGCTTTCTGGTGCAGTCACCCAGGGATTCCCATCAGCACAGATGTGCGAGGGTGCAGGACGTGCCCTGCTTTCCCAGCATAAAGTGATGGCTGTAGTTTTTGCCCGTCCGACTGCAAGACCAGTTTTTATTCCCTAACCTGCCTTGATGCTTCTGAAGCCGAAGCTGCTCGTCTCTCTGAAGCACCAGTGCTCCTTTCAAGTCCAGCTGCGTACCTAAGGCAAGTTATTTCAAAACCTTGCAGCTCGTGCCCTCGCCTCTCTTTTACCTCTGGGAGAGAACAGCTAACCTCGGCCCTGCTGGGATTCACGGGGGATTTGAACGTGAATTCCCCAGGACAAAAGAGGGGCCTCCCCAGTGCCTGTGGCCCTCCCTGCAGCCTCCTGCTGCTTGTCCCCATCTGGGGAAGAGAGGAAGGACTTGCCACTGTTGCTACATCAGGTTTTTAGAAGCCTCACCCATCCCACAAGGCAACCGAGAGCCCCCAGCAAGGGAACTGAAACCATCTCCTGTGGGTAAATTCAGGGTCCGCCGGTGCAGCAGGCAGCTCCCAACCCAGCCTCTGTTTTCATCTAGCACGATCCTGCTGTTTTGTTTCTACCTATTCAAGCAACAGTCACATGCTTTGTGCACAGCTGCAGCTTTTTTCTGCTAACGTTATTTGTTCCATCAGTTGAAAAGCGAGTGGCCCCTGCAGCGACCTCTCCTTCCTCACAGTGTGCCCGTCCCTCGCTGCCTTGGCTCTGACGCCTTCGCTCCCGAGTGTAGCCATATATACAACTTCGCAATTTCTCCTTTGCCTGAGGTAAAGGAACGGAGTCCCCACAGGGAAGCAGGGGTGGGTCTCTTGCTGCCTTTCAGCGTCGATGCTTCTCCCACAGCATGGATGGGATATTGGGATCCTGCGCTGGCTGTGGTGGAAGACCAAAAGCTGCGAGTCTTGAACTGGAGATGCAGGTCTGATACCCCGTTAGCGGCACTAAACCAGGCTCAGAGAAGGATCCTTTCACGAAGATGTGGCAGTGTGTGACAGCGTGGGACAGCGCTGCATTGCAGCTGGAGCATCTTTCTCATGTGGAGAGACTGAGAGAGCTGGGTCTGTTCAGCGTGGAGAAGAGAAGGCTGAGAGGAGATCTCATCAATGTTTATAAATCTCTCAAGGGTGGGTGTCAAGGGTATGGGACCAGTCTCCTTTCAGTGGTGCCCAATAACAGGATGAGGGGCAATGGGCACAGACTGAAGTACACGAGGTTCCATCTGAATGTGAGGAGAGACTTCTTGACTTTGAGGGTGCCAGAGCACTGGAACAGGCTGCCCAGAGAGGCTGTGGAGTCTCCTTCTCTGGAGACATTCAAAGCCCGCCTGGACACCTTCCTGTGTGATCTGCTCTGGGTGAACCTGCTTTAGCAGGTGGGTTGGACTAGATGGTCTGCAGAGGTCCACTTCAAGACCAACCATTCTGTGAGTCTGTGTGTGTGATTCTTTGGGGCCGCTGTGTTATCCGGCACCACCAGCAATCACACACAGGTTGCACCAGCAAAATGCAAGTGTTGCACCTTGAGCCAGCAAGAGCTCGCCCCCAGCAGTGGGTGGAAACACTGAGCTGCTGCAGCCAGCGCTGGACACAGCACAGCAAAACAGCCTGTGGCTCTGAGCCACCGTCATGGTTTCCCTCCCTGCCCCTAACTGCGTTGGAACCTGCTGCTGGAAAGGTCCCTGGGGGACAGTGGCATCTGCGAGTGCCCTTCTCCAGCTGTGGCAGGTCCCCTCTCCTGCCTGCAGCTACAGTTAGTGAGGCAGTCGCGGTCCCATCGCGATACAGCCAAGTATCTGCTTGACAGGGCTTCAGCAGAGCCAAAGCACTTGCAGGCAGCCTGTTGGAGTTCTTTAAAAAGCTGTTTATTATCACGGTGGACAAGTGGAAAAAACATAAGGCCGCATACAGAGAAAGCCTTAGCAAATTACAAACAAGTCTTAAAAAAAGTTACAGTTGTCTCTGAATTTGAGTAAACAAGCTTCAAGCTGCAATTGCTCTGGCGCACTCCACAAATAGTCCAGTAAGGCTACGAAGAAAGAACTGCAGCGTGAAATACTGTGCCGATCAGCAAGGAAACTCCAGCTGCTCCCAGAGCAGCAGCCCCTTTCCCCAGCAGCAGCTTCCCAAAGCCGCGACGTGCTGTGGGACACAGACCCTCTGCCCTGAGCGAGCTGGGAGCAGGATGCTGTGAAACCCCCTGGTTCTGTCAAAGCCAGACTGAGCTACGTTCAGACCATCAGCCGAGCCTAAATGAGCGCTCGCAGACCAAAATTGCCTCTGCAACGAGTGGCTGCAACTGGCACCATCATCGGTGCCAAACTCTGTCCTGTGTGGAGCTGGGCTTGATCCTGCCACCACCTACTCTGAGTTCAGTGGCTGCAGCCCTGTAGACGCTCCTGTCCCTGAACACAGTGCCCTGGCTGGTAACAGCTGGGCACGTAACAGGATTTGCAACAGGGTTGTGGTTGTTGTCACGCTCCACAAGCTGCTCTGGACCAAAAACACAGGGGGCAGAAGTGTCTGCACTGGAAGGCTTGGAGGGAACTGTCAGGGACACTTTGTACTGCTCTAGTTTATTGGTGAAATGAGGACAGGGGCTGGAGTTTTAAATGATATTTCCTACCAGGTAAATTACCAATGATTCAATGAGTAGAGCAACCTGGGAGCACTCTGGTTTTCAACACAGGCAAATGCCACCTCTGGTGAAGGCCCCTCCTGCACCAGTGCTTCCTCCCCTCCATAAGGGCAGGGTGGCCAAACAGGAATAACATTTTGACATAGTGCATGGGTGTCTGACTTGTTAAAGTCGCTGAGAAGCCTTTAAACAACTGGCTTTGGCAGAGGTTTTTGCTGCTAAACTCCAGCTCTTCGGTAACTGTGTTCCCTTTTGCTTCCGTAAACAAATGGCTCAGGTGCAGAGATTGTTCACGTTAGCTGACTCTCCCCTGGCACAGGCCAAAAGCCTCATCTGTCTCCCTGTGAAAAATCAGTGCTGATACCATGGACAGGGAGGCAAAGCCACTGAAAAATAACGAGAACCAAGTTGTTTTTCTTCTTTTTTTTTTTTTTTTTTTTTTAAACTATGGGTTTTCCGAAAAGCTTTATGAGTATTTTAAAATGTGTTGGGAAGCTGAAGGGAACAGACAGAATTGGGGCTTGGGAAACGTCTGCTGTCACCTAGAAACGGAGAAACTCTGACCTACAAAGCAAAACTTCTTCCATATTTTGCTTTATGAGGCAGATTTGGGAGATGGAAAGGTGAGGGTTCATTGGTTTGGCATTTTAACTGGAGATACTTCTTCCAGCCTACCAAGGTTTTGTGGGTTAGGGAGCAACTGGAGAATCATTTCTCCAAGTTTTGCAGGGATGGTAACACAGGAGAAGGCAAACCAATTGTGCTTTTCCATTTTAGGTTCCTCGTACACACTGTGGGGTAGAATTTGAGTTTACCTTTATACAGCATGTCTAATTTACACACACACAAAAAATACATACCCCATTCCTTTGCAAACTGTTTTTTTTTAAGTGCATCTAAAGTTACACTCCCCAAATGCTAATTATTTGGGGGGGGATAATGTTTTCTTGCTGGTCTTTATCATTGCTACCTGCCCCTTGCCTTGCTCCTTCCACTAATTCAAGCGCAGAATAAAAGCTTTCCAAGCGAATCTCAATCCTTCTCTGTGCTTACATGTTGCTGGGAGAAGGGATTTCTGCTTGTCACAATTGATTTTCAATCATCCTTTCTCCCCACTGAAGCTGGGCAACTCACTACTGCTGTATTGCCACCGGCACGGTGTCTCGGCCAAGAGCCAAGGCACTGAACAGCCTGCTAATTAATATTTCACATTTATCTCCAGCCCCCCTCCCCAGAACAAACACCGTGGAAACAGGAGGTAGCAGTTTCTCTCCAGCCCTCGGGAAATTTTCAGCAGAAGTGTTTTACTGCCAGTTTTATGCTTTTACCGTGATGGCAGTAAGGACTTCTGGTTGTATGAAAGAAAATGTATTGGCTTCAATACGGAAAAAAAGATTATTGAAAGTAATCCGAGCCTGACGTATCCATTTCTCAAAAAAAAACCCACAGCAAAAAAACCCCCAGCATCTACACCGCTGCCTGTAGACAGCGGAGAAATAAGAGCCTAATTTCTAGACAGGAGAAAAGTATTAATGTTGAAAACATTGGTACCTTGCAATGATTAGAGATGGATTCTGTTCCAAATAAAGCTACGCGTGTTCATTTATGCGTGTTCAGTTATGAGCAGATAATACTGTGAGCTTGTGGAGTTTGTGCATCTTGCGCCCTTTCTTGCATATATATATATATCTGTGTGTGTATATATTTATGTATATAAATAAGTTAGAGATTATTTACATCAGTGTACAGAATAAATCTAAACTCAGTTATCAAAATGCATACACCTGCCAGCGGATTTGGTCTATTAGCACTTTGCATTTCATCTTCAAAGCCCCAAACAAACATTAATTATTTACCCAGGCAACTTCCCACTCACCAAAAGGATTACGAAAAACAGGCAGGGGAAGGGGTGGCCCTGAGGGAGTACGGCATGTTCATAAAAAGGCAGCTAATCACGTATCTCTCTCCTGCCATGAGCACTGCAGACTTACACCTTTATAAACTCCACGGTCCCAGTGCAGGAGCAACCTTTGTAACACGACACTTGTCAAAACGGGAAAGTCCTCATTCAAAAGCAAACGATCCGTTTGTCATTTTCAAAAGCTTTGGCCTCTTCTTGGCTTATCAGGTTCCCATTCAAACTGGAGGGGAAAAATAAAAGGGATGTGAAAGTAAGGTAGCGACTGTTCCTCATCCTCTATTTCCCCAAGGTTTTGGAGCAGAGCCACAGCTTTGCAGAGCCACATGCTTCTCAAGGGTGCACCGTTGGGAATCGGGCCCAGACAGGCCACAGCACGGCTCTTCCCATGGCACAGACAAGGAACAAGGCAAAAAACAAAACCAACAACAACAACAAAAAACAGAAAAAGCAACTGAGCTATCACCTAAACTTCACTGAGCTGAAATCAGTGTTGGATACCCAGCTGTTTGCATTTCAGCAAGCAGCACAGAGCTGACAAAGGTTCTTACCATGCAGCGGGTTAGTTTAAAGAAATTTAAAGTGTTCAGAGCATTTTGTGTCTTCCATGACAACATGGGAAATAAAATCTGTTAATTATTCAGGCATTATTCCTGTGAAATGACTTACAGTAAAATTTTCAAGTCTGGCTACATAATCTACATTGATATTTACACCCCTGAAAATGAGCAGCCTGGAAAGTGCAGCTTTCAGAATTGCTGAAATCTATTAAACCATTTAGACTTATGAAATTATTTGGGTTAATTAACACCTCTGAAAATTCAGGAAAGAATCAAAAGACAGATTTCGGTCTGAAGATTCAGAGTGATTCGAATGGGAACTGATGCCTCTTCTGCACACGAAAGCTGACAGTGGCCTTTGAAAAAAGCATCTCTTCCACATCTCCAGAGAACCCACCAGTCAGATAGTGAGTCATCATCTTTCTAAGCAAGAATTCAGTGTCCTCTCACTAAAACAAATACATATATATATATATATTTAAAAATAAATTTCATGTTCAATAATACAGCAGCGGTGCTAAAACCAGCACAGTTCTATTGACTCCTGAGCTCCTTGAGGTGAGAGAAGGAATGTGGTATTTGGCTTTGTGCCTTACGATGCACACATGCGACTATGTGATGCCTACCTGATCTAAACCAAGCAACTTGTAACAGAAAGTTAATCTTTTTGCAGATTAGCACTTTCAGTGTGTTTGGAGCACTGCCCAAAGAAAATCCAAGCACAAATACCATGAGCCAAATTAGTAATGCTAATTAAATGTAACCATCTCCTGCTTGTTGGGATTTAGCTTCTGAAAAGCATGAACATGTTCAGAAATTCAAAAACACATCGGGACAAACAAAACTTGGTCTATAATTTTAGGGCCCAATTCTGCAAACAAACACACACGTTCTGCAAATCAGTGATACAGAGAGAGGTGAACTAACAAAACTGCTTGAGATTCGTAACACACAGGGAAGTGTTTCAATAACAGGGGGTTTTACCTACTTGAAACCCACAGCTGGAACTACAACCCCTGCCTCACATAAACTTGCTCTGAATTTTTTAGGCTGGAAAGTAGTAATGCCAGAAGTGTTTTAAAGGGAAGTAAAGTTTACAAAGTGAGCCTTTGAGGAACAGATCTTTACCAGACTTCTTTAATAGCTGTGTTCTCCTTGAGAGCTTCACTGAGGTACTTCACCCCTTTGGCTGTAATTCGATTCTGGATAAGCCTAAAAAGAAAGCACTTCATGTCAAACTAACACACAACTAATTTATAGCACACGCACAACCTTGCTGTCAAGCTTGCTGTCAAAGAGCAAAGCTGTCTGTTTGCCACAAGACGGTTGTGATTTCTGTCTGTGAGGATGGTACATGGTTCTGGTCAAATGCCTCATGTACACTTTAAGAAACCGAGCCCTGAGTATTAGTCTTTTCCATTTAATCTTGCATGTGGCTGCATTCTGGAGATACTGAGCTTAATTACATAGCTGACAAATTTCTCCTAAGAGCCATTTACTACTGGTATGGGATTGTGATATTTGGATTCTGCGACAGACTAACCTCTTATCTCTGTTTTCTTATTAAGAACACTGTGAGGCATTTTTAAGTGATGTACAGAAAATTCTGAGTACAGACCCTGTGTAGACCTAGTGTTTTAGCAGTTATGATCTAGAGGTTGCCAAATCCTCCTGTCTTGAGACAGGACCAGCAAAATCTTGGAAAAATAAGGCATTGAATTCTACTCTGGTCTGAGCAGGTACAAGTCCCAGGGAAGCCACCTTAGCAGCTATAAAGTCTGTCTCATCTGAGCTGAGGGGAAAAAAATGATATTGATACAATAGATCCTCAAGTAGCACAACTGATGAAGCAGTAGGTATCTTACTAACCACTGTAAACCATCCCCCTAGCTAAAAATGAGCAAAGCCCCCCCATCTGCATGAGTTTAAAAACACTCATCAGCCTAGCCTAACTCAATATTTACCTTTCAGCCTACCATAGCTGCACCATTCCACGTGACTGGCAGCACGAATCCCACAGGATTCAGGATGAGGCTGAAAATTTGAAAGAATTGAAGGCTCTCTTAGGGAGGGAAGAAAGAAAGGAATGAAGGAGGCATTCCCATCAAAGGACTTTCCACGCTTGGTAAATGAATCAAAATGCAAAGGGATCCAGTAGATGCTTTCAGCTACCGGAAGGAGACTTTAAATTTTCCTCAAGTTCATCTATCTGTATAGGTCACTACCTTCTGGAAGTATCCACTGGTATAACTAACAAAGTATGATATAAATTTGCCTCCTGGCATAAACCCTTGGACAATACTGAGCCATGGTAAAGACATACATCTAACATCAAGACCACTGTACCTGTGTTGGTTGGGGAAAGTTTTAGCATGAATTCAAACCAAACTGCTCAGTGAAGTATATCTGCAGCTGTGCAAGAAGAAATCAAGCCCTCCTCCCCTCTATCAATTTTCAGGGTGATGGGCACCAGACCTTCTACTTGCTTTCAAAAGCAGCTACAAGTACTTGGCACCTCTGACAGCTAGCTTGCTTCCTAAGGGGAGGGAACTAGGATTAATACAGGGGATACTGAAGCCTGGTTAGCAAAGTCTTTGTAAAGGGACTCCATTGATCATGTTCTCTTGGTCACTTGGAATGAACGGGTGGCTTTTTGTTTCACAGCCCACATCTGCCCGACTCCATCCACGAACAAATTCTTGTAAACCTCTGGTTAGAACAGGCAATGCTGTGGTTTTTTAGAGCTTTAACAAGTCTCTTTGTGATAGCTAGAAATAAACCCTGGTTTCCCAGGGATTTACGCCTTATAGATGAGTGCCTTACATGAGTGAAAGTGCTAGCCCTAGAAGAAAACATGGGGCAAAGGGGACATGTATTTAAGCATCTGTCATGTAGGTTCTTGGTTGAAGAGTAAGAGTTGAGCTTGCTACTTTCATAGTGTGATGACAGATAGTAAGAATCATAGTAAGGTTATTCTATTCTAGCTGTCTGCTTGTATTTTTTTTGAAACTTTTGTGTTTGAGGCCAGCACTGTTCCCCTAAGGAGAAATGAAATAATCAGTAGTTCAAAAGTTACCAGGACACACAAACAGCTTCAGCTTCTCCCTGTATGAAAGCAGGTTCAAAACACTAGACAGCAGCTTTATTAACTTTCCATTAGAACTGTCTACAACCAGTCAGCTGCATCCAGACTACGCACAGAAAGCTTACTGTGACCTACATAGACTTGGAAGGTGAAGCTTTAATGCAGTGACTGCCAAAGAGCCTGTGCCTCTGTGGAATGTAACTCACCATAAATGCACCAGTTTCTTGTTGACCTTCAGCATCTCTGCAAAACTCATTGCTGCCTCATCATCCAGCTCGTTTTTAGTCAACCTAAGTGGGAGAGAAAATGTTCACTTAGGATGTTGTGATTGTTTTTCAGCCTCCTGTTTTTCCAGCTTGTCTGTGACTTAGCTTTAGACAGCCAAAGGGGGATGTGCTGTTCCTGCCCTGAGCAATTTCTAAAGGCTGGACACAAAGAGATACTGAAGAGAAGCCTTGGAGGTAAATGAGACAAGAGTATCAGATGTTTATTTCAAAGAGCAATGTTCTAATGATACTTTTTCAGGATGTTTTAGTTTCTAAAAGGTGGATGAGGTGTAATGGAAAAAGAGAGGTAGAGACAACACTGAAAAGGTGCAAAAACTGGGGACAAAGAACTTGACTTTAGATGATGGAAGTGAGAGAAGATGGGGAAAGCACGATGGAGGGAACAGAGTGAAGCACGACATTGGGACATTGGAGCGTGTCCTAAAGTACACATGCTGCTGATCCATTACTCATGTCCATGTTCTTCCAAAGGGATATAGCTTATAGCTTGCTGGTAGTGAAAGCATAGGTTTGAGGGGAGGGAGAGAAGGAGGAGGGGAGAAGTAGGAAGTGATGGGATTGGAGGAAATAAAATTAGGTTGTGGCTTTCTCTGGAGAAAGGAGAAGTAGACCACAGTGTCAATTACCAGAATATTTTCACGGAGTTGTTGTGTTGCATAGCTTCAGCAATACTCCTGCCTCCCTCTGTCGTGATGCCATTGAATGCCAGACTGCAAAGTAAAGACACAAACGTGTAAGAAACAGCCAGAATCACTTGACCCTTCCACTGCCAATACTAGTGAATATCCTGGATGATCTGTTTCCCAGTTCTACGGTTCAGCATTCTGGGCATTTCAAAGGCTCACATACTTTGCAAACCAGCAAGTCCCTATGACTTTTACAAGTGAGAACAGTTCACAGGCTGCAGTCTGAGTGCAGGTCTGTCACACAGGCCACAAGATTTGCTGTCAGTGAGTTGTACTATTGGGACTGAGAGCAGAGTTGCACCCCGTGATTTTGAAAGTCAAGGCTTTTAACAAGGACAAAGTGTTGTGCTTAGCAGTACACAGGTTTTTACAAGCATTTGTCATCCCAAGTCCCTGTACAGACTGGGCACTTTGTCCTTTAAGTCCTTCAGGCACCTGAGTACCTCATTCTTCATCCAAACACAACACTTTCTGTTGTCTACGGAGAGATGAGCTTCAAAATGCATGTGTTCCATTACAAACCACAAACATTTCTTAGTCTGCCCTTCATTCTTTGAATAGACATTGGCAAAATCATCCAGTTCAAGTTATACTCCATGCTTTCAGAGTTCAAAAAGCATCTTCCCCCTCAAAAGCCAGGCTGGAGCCTGGTCTCAAAAAAAGGTAGAAAGGGGGATCACGTAGGGTAATGACACAAATATGCGTTAGCACGAGTCCCTCCTAGCTTCAGCTGAAACTAGATATTCTAAGTCCATCGTGACCGGCCCTAAAAACAGCAAACATGCTGAAGTAAACTAATGTAGTAGGGACTGTCTTCCCTCAGTCTTCACATAAAGCTACTGCTGGTGCTAACTGTGAGTTCAAATAATGAAGCAAGATTAACTAGTGGAAGATAAAAATGAACCCAAGAGCAAGTACACCGCAGAGCAGAAGATTCACCCTGCACAGACGCCAGCAAAACCCAGCCCTAGCCAGCACAGTTACTCCTTATTTTTGCAAGCACATTCATCAGCATATCTGTTCCCATCCGAGAATCCTGGTTTGAAACGTTTTCTTTCAAGTCTGATGTGTCTGGATGGGTTCTGCAATTACAGGAAGATGGCTATATCAGATAGCTTTTAAGTTTAAATATATCTAGGTCACTGCACCTGTTCAGCTTTTAATTTTTTAAGCCCGGCTATCCGCTCGCAGAAAGGAGGACAAGGCAACAGCTCTGAAATCCCTGGATCTGAAGTGGCAGCAGTAAGCTCCCCAGAGATCCCCAAACTCCAAGCACGGTATTTCTAAAGAAACTAGTGCCATGTGCCACCTTGTGGGGAAACCCAGGAGCCTTGTCTGCTCCCTCACCGTGGAGGCCAGTGGAAACAGGAAACAAATCAACGTGATCACCATGAACCCAGTGGTCCAGCTGTGTGGAGGGACACCAGAACTGCAGCAGCCACCACAGTATGCATCTTTAAATCCCTAGCCAGCATTTAAAAGTGTGGCAGGGGATGGGCTATTTTACATTGCTGGCTTCTCCCCGTGCTGTGCTACCAGCTTCACCCATGCCAGGGCTTCCAGAAGGCCAGTTCGAGATGAATCACTGAACTCCAGTGAGAACTACATCTCATTAGCACTGAAGGTGTGGTGGTGTAGCTCCTCTGGGGTACAGGAAGAGCCTGAAATTAAGAAGGCCCCAGTCCCTACCCAAACAGTTTATCATCTACAAATTACTTTGGTAAAAGCTGCTGTACCTTCGCAACAGAACCTGTTTTAACACTGAGCTTGCTCGGAGCCCAATTCTGTGACAGCTGGTGTGTTCTTCTGCTAACGCTCCCAGATCAAAATGGCACCCACTGACCATGTACTTTCACAAATGCCAGCAACTGTGCAGCATGAGGGGAGGAGGAGGTGCAGACAGAGGAAAGGATGCCAGCCCTGCAATATTTTTAACTTGCACAATGGCTGCACGGGGCTTTTTGTTTCAATCTGGCCTCTTCCTTGCATCAGGAGCCTGTTGGATACAAAGTGAAGGCAGCAATACCAGATGGCATTCCAAACTAACGCTTGGTGGGAAAAGTCATCGCTTCGAAGCAGGATGGGAAAGCCAGCACTACGCCGAGCTGCCCAGCTCCACTGGTGTTTTACCTCACGTTTGTTAACGTTGGGTGGTTCCTCAGGGCCTCTGCAAACGCCTTCGCTCCTTCATCTCCAACGCGATTACCCCACATCCTGGTGAAGAGAAGAAACCAGGAGATAATCAGGTGTGCTGCCCTCCGGCCCCCTGGCATTGTATTCTCCCTTTTTCTCTTCCTTCCCCTCCCACTCAATTACTTTATAGTCTTTCAGGCTTGTGAGAAAACCGGCAGGTACCCTACCCGCTGAGCCAGGCATGTTCTACTCCCTGCACACCACCCCACCAGCCTCTGCTGACTAACCAGTACCCTAAGGCCACAGCACAGAAGAAGCTCTAGGAGACAGGCTGCTGCAGCAGGAGTGCTTCTGGGATCACCTTCATAGAATCATAGAATAGTTTGGGTTGGAAGGGACCTTCAAAGCTCATCTAGTCCAACCCCCCTGCCATGAGCAGGGACATCTTCAACTAGATCAGGTTGCTCAGAGCCCCATCCAGCCTGGCCTTGAATGTCTCCAGGGATGGGTGGCTGAACAAACCCTCTGCAGCACTGTACCCTTATGGGGTAAAGGAGTCTTGTGAGTACAGTGAGCTGCCATGAGAAATGAACACACGAAGTCCTAAATCTGATAATTTCCCTGCTTAGTGTTTCCTCCTCATACTGCTGCCAGAGTTCTCCTGGGCACAGACTGGCCTTTACACAGTGCAAAGTACACATTTTGGGAAAGACTCCTCTGCACAACTGCACAGGGACATTCACCCAAATGGGTGATCTTCTGAAGTGAACTGCTCTATGAGCTCCCCTTCTCCTTCAGAACTGTCCGGCAAACCAGTTACAATTCCTTCAGTGTTACACCCAAGTGGTATCTCCTCTCTCTCCAGCTGCCAAGAGAAAGAGCAAAATCTCACAGGGACAGTAGGATCCTGGGTTCTTCCACACATTTGTAAGGAATAGCATTATTTTTTCCAATGGTAAAACAACCATTGATAACACAAAGGGTTATGAGAAGGTAATGTGGTATAAGCTGCAGAGATTTGATCAACATTTAATAGCAGTACCTGGTCAAATATTTTCTATGCAGTTCAACCACTTTGAAAATTCACCCTATATTATAAGACCTGAAAGTGCCTCTGCTGAGGTATAAGGTGATGGGGTTTTTTTTATGGGGATCATGGCTTGATGACTCAGAGCCACACTCAGCTTGATGGGTAATTAGTTGGCAGCTCTTTTAAAATCAATTGAGCTTTGTGGTATCTAAACACATCCATTTCCAGTAAGTTCCCTAGAATTTCCTTGTCCTTCAGTCCCAGTGCAGTTTGTTATGTAAATGCTGAATATATCTGTTCGAACATTTCTGCCCAAGCTATCCTAAATCCATTTGGAGTGATTATTTCCTCCACAGGAGAAAATACGAGTCCTTCACTGAAATTACAGCAAGTACAGCACAGCAGACCCAGCTATATGACAATATGTTGCCTGTACTTGTGCAATGTTGTAGAACAACAAAATTAAAGGCCAAAAATCTGATTGTTCAAATCCAATTTTCATATTTCCGGGTTACTGTGATATTCAAAATGGCCAAACAGAGGTTTTAATTCTGTGTATTTGAGTATTAGATTCTGAGAAAAATGTTCTCCTGTAGAGTGGAAAGAGAATTTGGAATTTGCCAGAGGGGACAAAAAAAGTAATATAAACCTCTCAAATTTAACATTACTCCTGAGAAGGAGGACAAGAATTAAAGTTTACAGGACATTCAAACCTCTCTCCAATGTTAGCAGACTTTCCAGTTTGGGACAGACTAGAGAGAAAGACGATGGGAATTCCTTCTTATTCTCACAGGCTGCAACTTTATCAGGACTTTATGCAGAACGTTTGACAATTATAACAATGACACTCAATAACTGGGTACACTGCCAACAGTCATAAAACCACCCAGACTTTTAAAAATGACCCAATATCTCTAGAGCAGCTGTGTTGCCATAAGGAAAGTGGCTGTCTTTACATACTGTCCTCATTAATTTGTCTGTCCTTCAAGGTTCTCTCAGAACAGGGAAAAAAAACAAAACAAAACAAGAAACAACAAACCCCAAACAAACATTGTGTGAACTGGAGAAGAATAAAGCAGCCCTCCTTTTCCCTCTGAGTCAAAAATGCGGCTATGCTTCTGCACCAGTTTGTTCCAATGCTGCCATGGGAAGGAATGGCAGAAGGAAAGAATATAAGACTGAAAGAAGGAATCCCAATGGATTTACAGATCCCTTGACAAGACCAAGCCCTGAGCTCTGCTCCTTAGCACTGAACTTACCCAATTTCAAACATTGTCTTGCTCTTCCGGATGGCCTGGGCAAGGCACTTCCCTCCTTCACTCGTTATTTTGTTTGCTCCTATTCTGCACAAAATACATGAATCGATGAGGGAGGTCACTTACAATAGTACAGCTATTAGAACACAACCTCTAAAAGGGATACAAGTATTTAAGCCTAATTAGCTCTGGAGGCTAGCTACAGTTATCAAAGCTTAACCTAGAGTAAAAAACATACTGCAGGCATTTGACGTTTGACCAAAAGACATAATTTTTATTGTCTTTTACATATTTTGCATGTCAGGCCCTCGAATCAGAAGTATTACTGTAGAGCCTTGGGTTTGGTGCTCAGTATGTCAGAAATGAGCTTTAGGAACTGATCCTCAAGACAAGGACCCCTGCCTAGTTTTTAATCCAGTTCAGTCAGCAGTTGCTACAGAATACATGAATTACACGCAGCTTGTTTCACGATGCCACAGGGAACAGAATATTCCTTGGTTTTGTGGCTCTAGAGGAGACTGCAGCTGATAAGCACAGACTGTAATAATTTCAGGTCTTTCTGCTCTGAGCACAGGGTGGTGGCACAGGTCAGCGCAGCAGCGAGTGTCCTTGGCTGACACTCCACAGAAGACCTTTTATTTTTTTGCCCTAAGTGGGGACACCAAACGGCTGGAGTTCAAGGAAGAAGTAAGTCTCTTTTGCATATAAGTTGATGTAAAGAACAAATGAAAATCAAAACCCCCCCAACCCACTACATTTACATAGAGTAAAGCTGGCTTGTTTGATTGACTTCAGACACATGAATATGCACTCTATCTCAAAATAATCTCTGGGGTTACTACGCAGCCTGAAAGTAACCATCTTCCAACAGGCTTTTTTGTGAAAGTCAGATTAAATAAGCAAAGTTCGGTGTCAAAGCAGTGAAAGAACCAGCATGCTCCTGGGTTTCAAAATTCTGTAAATATTTTAAGTGGAAAGGATGTGGCTAGTGTGGGGTTTCAGGGGAAGTTAGTGGTAGAACAAGAACCCAAGAGTCCCTGGCTGCTGGTTGCTAAATTAATACTAGCAGCTGACATTGCTGTAGTTACCTCTATTTTCTGCTATGGTCACAATTAAACCATTGGTTAATGATCTACCTTTATGTAAAACCAGTATTGTGCATGGCCAGACATGCTTATCCGGGGAAGTTCCAGGAATTAAAGGGAACAACTCACCAAGTGAATCTGGGGAATTCCAGAGCTATGACACCAGTACAGCCTGCCTCCAATGGCTTGTAAAAGACGAGATATGAAGATGCTTGGTACTAAATCTAAGTGAATTCACCTATTGCAAGGGGCAGCAAGGTTCAGGCACCGCACTTAAGCCTCACTCAGGTGCTCAGACTGGATTTAGGTAAAGAACAGGTCTTATGCTCTCCTTTTGCTTACTACTATATTCCAGTAAAGACTATGGATTCAAGAGTTTCACCTGCTGCCATTCACCGCCAGAAAAAAAGAAAATAAAACTGCAAACTCAGTTATATTTTATATGAAACATAGTTTTTGTCTTTTTTTTTTTGCACTCTCCCTCCCATTTCAAGTTGCTTTACCTTAATTAGGATACTGAAGGGAGGAAAAAATAAATCAAACATACTTAACATATTCAAGGCTTGAACACTCTTCAATCAGTTTTGCAACATACTTGGCTCCAACATCAGTGATTTGGTTGTTGTATAAGCTTAAAGAAAAATCACATTGGTAAAAATAGGTTATTTCTGCTGTTACTTTAATATTTACAGGCTGAATATTTTATAAAGCGTGCATAGCATCTATCTTTTTTTGTATGGCTTTGTACATATTCATAGCTCCTGTATTTCTATTTTGATATACAATTCATATTATGAAGGGCTAGACATAAAATTCAAGGAGACCAGAAAAAAAATATTTATATGATTTTTTTTTTAATAAATGGTCTCTCCAAGCAAACAAAGCTTCCCTTTATTCCTGTGTTAGTACAGAAATAACATTGCCAGAAGAGAAGTCAGAAAACACCAGAAGAACGTATTTTTGGTCTTTTAAAAGTCATATAATCCTGTTGCAAATATTACTGAAGATCAGATACCTGAGCAGATGTATTTACATTAGGGCACTGGAGGAAGGAGACAATTCTTGGTATTCATGTTCACTTCTCAAAAAGTCATTTTTCTGTAGCTACTTAACCAAGAGCTGGAAGTCAGAGCGAACATGCCTTCCAGCTTCAACTTGATTAAGAAGCAATTAAGGTCTTAAAGAAATTGGTACCACAAACATGACACTTGAAACTATATGTTTTTGGTACTAGTCTCCACAAAGCCATATGTGCTATGCATAGTTGAAATAAATCATTTTAGAGCAGAGAAAGCAGGAAGCTCTAGCTATAAAGCGCACACTCTCTTGCTCATAATCTCTCTCCCTATTCCACAGCTCGCAGAAGGCTTTAGGTATAAAATTAGCATGCCCACACAGTTGAGTAACCTGACAGCGGTCAGCACGGCGTCACAGGAGACCGTGATGTCAGTGGAGGCCACCCTGTGAGGTGGTGCAATGGAATTTCTGGTCCTTTTCCCAGTGAACTGTTACAGGATGGCAGCTGAATCATTTCTGACACGAAATGCTGCTTTGCTTATGTTCAATAAATGAGGAGGTAACTGTGGTTTCCACCTCACCTTTGCTGAGTCAGTACTGTCAGCATTGCAGTTTTATGTTCTAGTATTGATATACAGTGTTGAGCTCCCAGTTGGTACATACCCCAAGAAAGTCACAATTTGGTACTTGGAGAGTTCTTCATACAAGATCCTTACTCCGTGATCTGTGACTTGATTTACACTGAGCCTGGAATGAAGGCAAATAAAAGAAAGTTTGAATCAATACAGATTACAAGTGTTCATCACCCACGAGTTAATGAATGACTGGAGTTCTGTGCACTTTCCTCTGATATTTTAACAGGTCCTTAAGCCACATATTAAAAGCCGTTACGGGAAATGTGAGGTCAGTTTCATACAGCTCACTTCAAAAAACATAGAAAAGAAAAAGCCCCAAATCTCCAAGGTAACGCTCTAGAAGCTGTCCATAGAACTGAAAACAATAAAATGTAGTCAGTCAGAAACCAAACACCTCATCCTCCTCCTGTACTTACTGTGATTGCCGAAAGAAATTCTGCTTGACACCCTAGCAAAAGCAAGCTTTCCAAACAACTCTTCTTGCAACCTGCTCTCTGAGTACCTAGTGAAAGCCAGGCATCTTGAAAGCCACAACACATTCAGGCTCCACTGAATAAAGGTTGTGAAAAGCCCTTGCCAGGAAATAGAACTGCAGTCCCATGAGTGTGCTACAGGTTTCTAATTTTATTGTCCCAACTAGACACGAAACAAATCAACATCAGTCATTCACAGAATAAAAATACTTCTTTTAACAGTTGTTTTGGTGGGTGTTTTTTTGTTTGGTTAGTTTTTTTTAATTTCTCAAGCTTTTTCACCTTGCCTAAACAGACAGGTTCCCAGTGAAGGATTCCAATTCTGATAAATCACATTTTCTGGGTAAAACTGTCCCTGTGAAAACATTTTGACCAGCTTTAGTTTCTACACAAGTTCTGAAGCTGAACATTCACTGCTAAGAGTCCCTTATCACCAACAGCCTCCCTGACTCTTGCTAGTTAGTAACTTGGTCACTTCATAATGCACTAGCAGAGAGGAGAAATCAGAACCAACTTCTACAGATAAGAACAGTCTTCTTCTTTGAAAGGGATGGTTAAGCTGTTAGAAACAACATCTCCTGACCTGCAGAAATTGGTGGTTAGAAATCAAAGTCCCAACATCAGCAAAGCCAAAGAAAAAAGAAAAAAAAAAAGGCAACCTAACAGACTGGTTTGGTGCTGGGGATGGTGTTAAGATCACACTGTGTATGGCACAATCATATGACAGGGACAAAGAGTGAAAGTCTGACCTTTTCATCTTTGTTTTGTCTTACATACTATTGCATTTCTCCCCCAAGTTTCCTTATTGCTTTCTCTTGGAAGGTCACTTCATTTGCAACTAACTGGAAAAAACAAGCATCACTTGCTTTGATTTAGTCCTAGAGGAAAACAAGGCAGAGCACAGCCAAACAGGAGGAATAAATCCATTTATTACCAAAAAAAAAAATCTCATGAGGCTGAAGGAGCTTTAAAAAAAGATATTTGAAGTTCTTGTTTTTCTGCACCTAAGTGTTTGGACAAATAAGATATAGCTACATGGCACAACCTCAAAGGGCTGGAGGTGGAACAATGTGGCCTGTGATGCGAGAGGTGGAGTTAGTTCTCCCTGATCACACCAAGCCACGTCCTCCTTCCACGTCACCTCAGGGAAACACCACATCCAAAGACTTCCACTATATCTTTTCATGGAGTAATACATGTTCACTTTTGTTCTGTGGAAGTAAGACATCTTGGCAGGATGTAAAAGCAAGAAATTCAGAGCTTTTGATCAAGGGTTATTGTGAATAGTAGATCCTCTCTTACCCATATGACCCAGGGCAGAGATAGGTTCAGGCAATCTTCAGATAATGGAGGAAGCACTTCTTTCCTTTCTTTTCCCTTAAATACTTTCTCCCATAAAAATCCTCTTTTGAGATTTTGAGACTGAGTTAACTAAACCTACAGGTTTAAACAGTCCTGGCTTCTAAGGAGCCAGGAGGAGCCCTTCTAAGGACTTCTTATCACCCTTTACATTTGGATTTCCAAATTCACAGCTTGTCCCTGCTCCTGTGACTGGCTGAACAAAGATTTCAGAAAATCTGAAACTAATTTCTAGCAGCAGTAAGAATCCTTATCTTTCTTCACTTTCAAGATCAATTCCTCTAGCCTAGCAGTATGTGGAACAGACCAAGGATAAGCAAGGACCTGCTTGCTCAAACTCCTACCTGATCACTGCAAGCTTGCTGAAACAAGGTAGCAGCTCTTTTACTCCATAGTCATTGATGTTGTTGTTGTCCAAATCCAGAGCCAGGCGCTTTTGAAAGTGATGCATGACAAAGGAGATAGCACTGCAGTCAGCAGAGCAGGCGTTGCAGTATGTGAGCTTGATGTAGTTAGCGTGCATGCGTTTGGCAGCCAACTTCCCCACTTTCTCATTCTGAGTCTCATAAAGACACCTCAGCATCCAAACAAAGTTGGGCTGGACCTGGAGATGCTTGTAGTTTGGAAGCCTGGAGCGAGTGAGGCCTTTCAGGTGGGATTTCATGCTCTCCCCAAGGTATGAGATGAGAGTCCTTCTCTTCCTCTTAATGACTCCAGGCAAAACTAAATGTCTGAAGAGCTTCTGCTTCGATCTAGAAAGCAGGCCACAAAGAAACAAGTTGGTAAAATGAAAGTGTTCATTATTTCGGAAAGGATCCTTCCCTGCTAGTTGTTTCTTCAACCAAGGAATGTGAAGGCAAGTAGGCTGGGCAGTCTCAGTGGAAGAACATTCATTGAAAAACAGAAGTAATTCCTTGGCACCCACTTTTTCCTCCATCACCAGAAACAAAGCTGTGAAAAACGACTGAAGGGTTAAGTGCAAGAACTCGTAAGTGGACTGATTGTCACAACCACTGTAACCTTTAACTGTCCTGAGAAAGCCCAATTGCAAATCTTCCTCAGAGATGTTTGCTGATGAGACCTCCTCCTGCTCAAAGACAAAGGAAGAGTTCTCCATTCCTTTGCGTGCCATTTTACCCAAAGCTAGAAGAGTTTCCTTTCTTGATTTGAACATCTCTGCTTGACTCCTGGTGGTGTTCTTCAGCAAACCTGTTTTCAGAGAGCGGTTCAGATGGACTTCAATCATGAGCAAAAATACATCTGTCAATGTAACAGAACAGGCTGGAAGCTCATGGCTGTCAAACATGGAATGGAAGTGTTCATAGCATTTAAAGATAATCCAACAAAATAAAGGCACCGAACACAAACTGCAGAGACTGGGGTTAGCTTCCAACTGGTTCAATACCAGAGCTTGTTGCCCCTCATCTTTGAAAAACATGGCAGTGTACTGCTTCAGGTTACTGCTGGAGAAACCACGGAGCAACACTTTCTTTCTAATGATGTTTCTTTGGATCTCAGTTCCTGTCCTCGCTGTAAGAATTTTCTTGGATCCCTTAAGAAGCTTTCCTCTGAGAAGACTTACCAGCAGCACCAGGGGGTGGATGGCTTCATGTGGTGAACACATCTCAGGAACACTACTGAGATCAAAGCTGGAATAGATCTCATCGAAGCCATCAAAGGTGAAAAAAACTGTATGAGGGAATTGCAAGATGTAATGGAACACCTCTGTGGGGTCCTGGTCTGGGTAGCAATTAAATTTGAAGAGTAGGTCTTTCAAACATATGGCTTCATCTTCCTTAAAACAACTAAACATCCTACATCGAAAACGGAAGAAAAATTTGGCCCCTACATCCAATTCCTTTTTGGCCCAAAGGCTTTGTATCTTTTGCAGCAAGATGGATTTTCCAATTCCTGCATCACCAAAGACATAAATAGTCTCTCCATCTTCATTGATTACCCCAACTGCTTCATCAAAAAGGGCTTCTAATCGGCACACTTTGCCTAGGCTGTCATTGGTAAAACTGACCAGCTCCATAATACTGTCAGAGTAGATTTCTTCAAGCAGCATCTCTTCCCTCTGAGCGTACGACGTAACAAACTTGGAGTCACGTCCCAGTTCATATCTGAGTTTCTGGCAATACCTGCTAACTAAAAAGACAGTGAACTATTGTTAAAAAGACTATTACTAAAAAGCCTATGCATACAATGAGCCTATGCTCTTTGGGAACTGAGAGGGGGTAATAAATTTAAAAAATTATCTAAAATTGGTTCTTTGGCAGATTACTTCTATCAATTTGTGCTGCTTTCATCACTCTCCTGGGAAATTCAGGTCCTAATGAAAAAGGTAATGTGTGAGCCACTGTATCCTGAAAGCCAGTACTGACACTGCACTGCTTCAAGGGGCTGCCATCTTTCAGCTGAGACTCAAAGCCAAACCCCTGACCTTTTCTTAAAGATTCTTTTAGTCTCTCCAAAGGCAGAGGTTGGTGGTCACTGATTAGCTTTGGCAACTGTCTTTTCAGTATATTTATATTCTACCTGCAATTTCTATCAGGTGGGTGGTTATTCTCTCCTAACTTGTTTGGTAATTGTTATTATCCTAAATAGAAGGCATGTATTTTACAAACTGGGTGCCAGGCACCTCAAGAAGACGACAAAAAAAAAAAAGAAAAAAGAGAGTCTCAGTTATTGTGCAACATTTGCTTGTGTTTTTTATTGCAACAGAAACTTTGCTTCAGATGGGGGCAAAGTATTTCTTGTACTTATATAATCTGAAAAAACCTCTCAAGAAGAAAACATTTATTTCAACAATACTTTAACTCTGACTTTTGGTATAACTCATCATTTAGGATCACAGAATGATTCAGGTTGGAAGACACTTCAGAAGGTGTCTAGTCCAACCTCCTTCTCAGAACAGGGTCATTTACGAGATCTGATGAGGTTACTCAAGGCTTTATCTAGTTGCATCTTGAAAATGTCCAAGTATGGAGACTGCACAGCCTCTCTGGGCAACCTGCCTCATTGCTTGACTGTCCTCAGCACGAAATACTGGCTATTCCGTTGCCAAAACATCACAGTGTTGCTAATAAATTGTAGAAGAGGCCTAGAAAATACTACAGCTGGCACAAGGTGGTTATGCCATTATGCTACACATCCACAAACAAACGCAGAAAGAGCTTGACGTTAGCAAACCAGGATGTAATATATCAACCACTGTTGTGTTATACAGTCTGCCTTTTAATTATCTGGCTACCACTGCTAGCAGGCACAGCATGTGCACATTTATCTTCCTTGGCTGTGTCTAGACTCTCTTATCCTAACATCACCTGGTTAGAGCTTCCTACACAGCAGAGTAGTTCTAAGGAAAGGGATATAGATGCATGACCTCACCTGGATCTGTATTTACCACAGGCTTACTACAAATATTCTCTGAAGGCTTGTAACCTATTTCATCCAGCCAAGGCTGAAGTTCGTAGTAAGCATCAGTGACTTTATGCAGCACAAGGATGAAATATTCTGAGACTTCTTCTCCCTTGCTCTGAACCAAGTCTAGAATTTTGCGAACCTGAAAAAAAAACACATGAAAGATCATTGATACACAGCAATTTATCACAGTTACTTACACTCGTAGACTGCTTTAGGATCCTTTTTGGGCTGGAATAGGGCCCCAATATAAAAAATAATGCTTCAAAAATGAATTCAAAATCTAGCTCTGAATTTGAACCACCACAAAACCAACTTTCTGTTTGTATTTGCATGTCGCAGGAAAGTTGGCTCTGCAAGTTGAGGTCTGAAACAAAACAGATAAATACTGTTCCTCAACAGGGAACCCGAAGGTTTTCCTTAGCCTGGCTAAACAGTAATTTTAAATCCCATGCTTTTTAACATTTTAAAAAAAGGGGTGGTTTCTCAGTGCCCTAAATTCACCCTCTGATGTGTAAATATTCCAGTCACATTTAGATTTACCTCAGGATCCAGCCAGATCCAGAGCGGGGTAGGCAGAATCTCTCTTTCTGAATCTTAATGCAGATCCAAAACCCTACAACTCTTATCACAGCGACTCAGTTCCACAGCCTCCCTCTGTACAACAGACTCGTTGCCTGAAACTTTTACTAAAACTAATGGTTACCAGGCAGTGGCTGGAGCAGTTCAAGACTGTTATCTCTAAGGACAAGACAAAATCTGATCTCTCTGCAACCAGTACAGGGCAACCCTAGTACAAAACCCTCTGCAAGACAGAGCAATCATTTAGAGGCCCCTTTTGAATGTTTGGATACTGTTCTTGCTGGAAATGAATGAAGAATTCAGTTCTAAACCAGACAAAGGTTTCTAGAGACTGTGGTCTCTTGTGAGCTTAAAGCAGGGCGAGGTACATACAGCACAGCAAAAACATGGTATTTTTTGACAATCTGTATGCTCTAAAAAGCAATTTCATGCCTTCCAGAGAAGCTCCCACAGAGTCCAGTTCACTTACTATTGTGGCCTGCTCCCTGTCTCTGCTTAGACTCCTGATGCACGGCCTCCCCCTCAGCTTTGTTAAAACAATCATGCACATTATGCTGAACAATAAGAAATGGAAATGAACATAGAGCATTCATTTATTCTGCTTTGACCCTATGCACAGAGTAAGCACTGTTTTACCATTTCAACTTGCCAGCAAGAATTACTATTTTATGAAAATCTGCACTGTTAGTGAAGTCCAAGGTCCCTGAATTTTTTATGGTTTGCCTGCCTCTAACTGTGACACCATTCTGAAGCTGCATGACCAGTTGGTCAGAGAAACAGATCGGGAGTTTGTTTTAAGTCACAAAGCAAAGAGCAACTGCGTACATGCGATAATTTTCTAGGAAATAATTTTTGCTACTGATGTCCAAAGATAAATCAAACCCACAAATGTGTCAGGATATATCAGTTTTCCATACAAACAGTTACAATGTACGTAGGTCTTTAAAGAGAGGTGTGCACATGGACAACACACAATCATTAACTTCTAAAATAATATTTCATTTCTGTCTCTCCTCCTGTAAAGAGGATGATCAGTTCCACAGCATCCCGAAGTAGATTTTCCTTGCAATAATCTGCACAAAAAGGAAGGCTTGTGTGTAGCAAGCTGCACACAAACAGCCACTGTGGTCACCTCCTTGTCAGAGGAAAAAGCTGCAGCTGGAGGGACAGAACAATAATTATCACCCTGCTCATTCTTACAGCTACCAATGGGCATTACAAGCGGTGCCAGATGTGCTGTAAAGAGATGAGCTGGAGACACTTGTCCAGAAGAAACCAGGTGGGGAAAGTCTGAAGTAACAAGGATTAGAAAAGACACACGATGTAAAACTGCCTGATAAGCCCACAAAACCTAGTGGTAAATCGAAAATCACAAAAAGCTTACACTGGCTAGTGAAATAAAAAGAATACCTTATCTGCTTGAGTTGGAAATTGGACAACAATCTCTGCATCTTCAGTGGAGAAGTAGTCATTCTTAATCAAGTTGTCAATCAAACACTGCGTGTTTCGGATTCTACTGACCAGAAGTTCTCGATGTACTTTCAGCAAAGCAATGAAGGATAGAGGACTTGTTCCTGAAGCTTTTTCCACAGAAATCTCCAAGTTAGCACAAAGCTGGCCTTCCATAGTTGAGATAGCAAGAAGATGCTCCGCCAAGCCTCATCTTTGACAAACTGTTCATTTGCAGTGAGGAATCAGCTTGGAGTTATCATCAGGGAAACAAGGAATCCATCCTTCACGTTACTGAGCCTGTAAAAAGTAATTGTATGGAAGAACCTCAATTTAAACCTCGTCCTATGCAGATCCATCCTTCAATTAGCCATCAAATAATTCTTTCAACCTCTGCGTAATATCATGTCCAACCTTATTACGGACTTTTTTCCTCACGTACATCCATTTATTTGTGCAGGTTTTGGAAAAAAATATCTACAGCAGGCAGTTTCTCTTCTGTACCAGTACTTTACTGTAGCTTGCCTCAGACAACACCACTGGGATCTGCTTTATTAATTTCTTGTTCTCAGTGTACAATTTAATATTTTTTATTAGCTTTTCATGTTTCAATAGACAAAGAAGGGCATCTGTCCAAACATATCTGGACAAGGAAATAAGCAGAATAAAATTATATTTCATAGCAATTGATTTCGTAGGAGGAATTAATTACAGTAGCAACTCACTTTGCTTTTTCTTTGTTACAACAACAGATTGTGTATAAAGTGTTGCCAATACAACGACTGTTCCTATAAGTAAGGCCTTATGAACTCTGAGACAATTTTAGCTAAACTAGAAAAAAGCATTTAGCTTCAGGGCAGCAGGTTTGAGAGGCAGTAGTGAGACTGTGGAAAAAACACTGTTTCTGTTAAGAAAGCCAAGAGTAAAATGCTGCTAAGACTGAAAATGCTGCAGTAGACTTCAGAGCTAATACGCCACTTAGGGGCACAGAGCACTTCACAAGTCCTAAAGCTATCGGTTCAGACAGCATGCAAAACAGGGAAAACATCATTGCATTGGTTTAATCTTATAAAATTCAGGTGAGTAGCCATAAAAGTTAAACATACAGTTTTTCAGAATCTGAGAAATAACAATGGTACAGAAAGGACTGAAATAAGTGATCCCACCTCCAGCAATTCACACAAAAAAAATCTGGACCTCTCCTTGCGCAGGAATTGCACAGAACAACCGATTTCACAGACTCTTTCCTCGTATGATGAACTAGGCCTGAAGATGGCATCACAATTAATATTAATTACTGGATTTGGCACCCAACCCACCTCCATCCTCATAAAGGGAGGAGATTGCACCAAATACAGCTTGTAATGAAGATATCAATTTAAGGCCTGTGCAAACCCCTAGGTTCGAATGCCTGATCTCGTATGTACAAGCAGAGACACAACGTGATCATTAACCCAGACAGCTGTGGGCTCAGGAAACCCTCTCATTGCTGTAGAGATGTTGTTTGGAAACCATACTCTTTAGCATGAATGCTCTCTTCTTGTCTAAAAATACACATGCCGTGTATGCCCTTGTTCTCTCTACCAGCTCTTGAGAGATCTTTTTCAACGGCCATTTATTCCAACTCTTCTTTACAAGGCATGAAACAATAGGAATCAGGATCAGACTGCTCTCTATTGCATTACTAAAGGGGTTTTTTTTAATTTCAGTTAATATATCACATAGCAGGCATGAAGTTATATTGTAATTACAATTCAACATTAAGCTCATTTAGGTACTATTTAGGTATGAAACTTGCACATATGATTTCCCACACAAAAAGCAGATTTTTTGCAAGATCACAACTGAAACGCCTCCACATGGATGATGAGAATTTGCATGATCCATGCAAATTACTGTCACCTTCCAGTAACAGGTAAAACATCCTGTTGCTTCAGCGCGTCGAGGGATATTTGGAAGACCTTCCTTAGGTTCTGACTGCAGTCATATTAATAAAAACAAACAACAATTCTGTAAAGGTGCCAGTTCTGCTGTTACAAAATTTTCACAATTTCCCAAGATGTTTACAGTGTCGGCAAACTTTCCAAATGCTCCCCAGCATTCTGCTACTGGAACAAACTCATTTCTATGGGTTTTCCACACCAGAAGCTGCAGTCTGCATCAGTGTAGCTTCTCCTGCTCGATGCTGGAGGAAGACACAGTTTACACTACTGTATTTTAGCAATATCTGCACTTACAACCGCAGGCCAAATGCCCTTAGCTCCTCTGACTTCAGGAGACCCATAGGTCCTAACTCATGGTTGCTGCTGACACAAATAACTGCATTAAGAGCTGAGCCCTCCAAAGGCTGAGACCAGACAAACCCCCAGCACAACCTTTTTTGGATCACAGCCGACTCCAAAACTGCAAAACTCTTTCAACCAAAGGGAATGTAACCAAGTGATCTGACTTTCTTACCACATGAATAAGTGACTGCATCTACTCGGACAAATCGACCTTTCATTACACCATTCACATGACCTACCAGATGAAGTGGCTGATTTCTGAGTCACTCAGCTTCCTAGAAGCCACACTGGCACATCTCTTTGTTCAGGAAAGCTCATTCCGTAAATGAACTCTAACATGAACACCAAACAATGTTGAAAACAACATTTACTCTACAGCTTTTGCAAGCTTTTAGCTAAAGAGACTCACCTTAAAACACACACAACAGAAATATTAATCCTTTTATTTCAAGATACTGCATCTACCCAGCACTCCCTGCTTGCTCTGCTTATTCTGGGACCACATTATCCTAATGCATTTTCTTTCTTCCTACATCGTGAGAACTGAGGCAAATATCCAGGAAACCATAAAAATGAATTAAAGTGGTGTCATGTGTAAAACCCAAATATAAGTATTTTCTTCACTCTTTCAGATCCATCTACAAAAAGGATAAGAAGAAATACAGCAAAAGGACGGGAACATGGAAAGATCAGAAGGTCTCAAAGATGCCTGCCCTGCATCTGATTAAGTCCAAGTCAGTACAGAACCTGGTTGCTACTGGAAGGGGTGTGCACACCTGTGCTGCAGGAGAGAACATGTTCCCTTTCACACAGGGTGATCTGCAAGAGAGCGGAGAAACAAGAAAGCAATCAAAAAGGGAGGCATCAGGGGAGAAAAAGAGAAAGAGCAAAAATGCCAAGCAGGGAAGTCAGAGCTGGTAATATGAGTTCTGTGAACGATGACCTACTCAGTGATATTTGCAGTGGCAATATTAACTTCAAGGCACAAAATACACAACCTCCAGTACTGAAGAAAATAGTAATTTTCATCAGTCTTTTTTAATAAGAAAAATTGAAATTTCCACCATCCATAGACTAAGAAAATGCCACATCAAATGAGTGGCTGAACACTTTAAACAGTGCTGGAACAGAAAGACTTCCTGCCACATGTAGTTAACAGCAAGGCAGGTATGTGCATGTTTGTAGCAAAGTACATCAGCTATATGAAGAAACTTTAGGTCCTATTCAGACTAAAGTAAACACAAAAATTTTCTATAGTAGCCGTTTTAGGTGCAACAGCACCTGAAAGTTCTGATCAGCCCGAGAAATGTGCCTGTTCTCTTAGAGAAACACACTGTCCATAAGATTCTGACATGTACGACTCTGCTTTGCTAGTGTGTTTTTTGGTTTTGTTTGTCTATGTTCTGTTGTGGGCGCTGTTTTGTTGTTGTTGTATTTTGGTTTTGTTTTTCTTTTGTTTTTTTAAACACCAGGCCAAATGGTTGACAGTATGAAGTGCACAACTTAATCACCAAGTCCACCACCTCTCTTTCTGGAAGGAGTCCCAGCTTCCGTAGTGCTTCAACATGGGTATTTTCTGTGAGGGATCACAAGGTTACAAAGTACTGAGTCTCTTGTTACAAGAATCTGCTAGTTTTGCAATGCTAGGTTACACATTTGGTATGTTTAAAGGTAAACGCTTATGCAGCTTGTAAATACGTGCTGAAAGCACATCCTTGCTAGAGTGCACATAGTGTTCTTTGCCTTATCTTGGGCACTGCAGATGCTGGATTCAATTCCAGTGCAATTCTTGTGACTGATGTGGCACCAGTCATGGGGATGCTGTTAGAAAAGACAGATATATAAATTAGTGTGTAACACCTCAGTGCACTGACCAAGGTCTAAGAACATCCATTGTTGAGAACTACTGCCTCATTTCCGGAACCCTTCCATTTCTGAAAGGGCTAACGAATAACACCATTTCTCTGAAGGCCACCTTAATGCTCCTACAATCCTCTGTAAAATACCACTAAGTTACAGTAAAGACAGATCCCCTGTTCTAACAGCAACAGCTTGTGAACACATATATTTAGAGAAATGAGCATTATCACTGAGGTTTGTACACAGAAAGTTATGTACATAGGGAGAAAGGGATTTGCAAGCTTGGTAGAGCAGCTGAAACAGTAAAACACCTCAGGAGGAATGGAGAGAGACAAGAGATATGATACCTGGGCAAAGCAGGAGTCCAGTATGGCGAGACAACAGGAGAGATGCTTATAGGGAAAAGCTTCCTATCTGGGAACAGAACAGACTTTTGCTCCTGAGAGGACAAATTAAAAAACAATGATTTACTCAAGAGGCTGCCAATGATGCTGGAAAGGAAATTCAGTTAGCCATTTTGAGGACAGCAGCTTTGGTCAGGTGAAGAAGACAGAAAACAGACTATCAGGAACTAAAAAGAGCCAGAGAGCAGAGAGCTCACCTATCCGCTGTAAAGGCAGAGAAGAGAGACAAGACAGGGCCGCGGCCAAATGAAGTGTCAATGGGGACTAAAGTGATGCGAGAAGCAAGTGTGGCAAGAGATGCAATATCACATCATAAGGCAGCACAACTGAGAATAACAAAGAGGAAGCGCAATGGGGATTGGGCCAGGGATAAGGAGGGAAATGAAAAAGGGAAATGAAATCTGTCATAGTAGGAGGTACAGTAAAAGGATCAGTTCTTACAGCAAGGTTTTGTATAATCCATGCCAATAAACTGCAGTGGCACTGATGGCCTCTGCGTGAAGGCACTGGCACTTTTATCTAGCCATTCTTTTGACTTCCCTCTATTCTCAGCATTGTGCAAGCATACATACATTTATATCTTTCCTAGCCCTGCCCTTCTCACATCCCCTTTTTGCTAAAATCTCCTTGCTCTTCTTCTAACAAAACTGCTGGACCCGTTCAGATTCCAGTGCTGCAAATCCTTTGGCAGTGAAGAACATGCTGGTTTATCACTACTAGGTCTTACCAAATGTAAACTCTGTAGATAAGGGGGTTGAACGATCTTAAAGAATAGCTAAAGAACATTTCCACTTTTGGGTGAGCCAGGGAATTCACTCCTCATTGAGCTGGCTGCTCTCAAGGAGACTGCGTAGGATGAAGCAGTAAAGGCAACACAAGGAGCAAATTAATTAGCAACTGTCCCTTAAAGCAGCTGACTTAAGACCAAACTAGAATATTTCTGAAGAGCAGAAAACTCAGACAATACTACTTCTTCTGTAGTCTTGGCTATTCTGACAAAAACTGTTCCTCTAAACCGCCCATGAAAAAAGGTCCTATGCCACATACCCAGCTATCAGCTGCCAGTAGCTGGAATATCTTCAGGATTCTCGCAGTCCTTAGCAAGCTCTGGCACGACAACAGCGAAGTGCCCACATACAAAGCTCAGAGCCAGCCCAGGGTTCATGGAGTCCCTGTTGGCACAGCCTTCTGCCCATGGTATTCAAAATGCAATTAATCTTCAAGAGGTGGCTGTATGAAAATAGGGCCCCATTTCACATGAAAATATGTGTCCTTTGTGTCTCCAAGTCAGATTTGTTTTCCGAGAAAAGCTACTTGACAGTGCTAGCCACCCCACCGCAGAGTCATTACAGAAAGAGAAGAACTGGAGACTTTGCCATGGTTTTTCATTAATGATGGTAATCTAGACTCAGGCCAGTCTAAACTCAGCTTTCTGCTACCCAGTTTCCCCCAAAATAAGACAGGGTCTCATATTAATTTTTGCTCCAAAAGATGCTTACTTTTTTACATGTATAGCTGCCTGGACACTACTTAAATTGGCTTTTTTATGAACTGTAACTAGGGATTATTTTTGGATTAGGGCTTCTATTTCAAGCATCCTCAAAAATCCTGAAAAATGCCAGGGCTTATTTTCAGGGTAGGTCTTATTGTCAGGGAAACAGGGTATCATCGAGAGAGATAGAAAAAGACTGATTTTCCAAATCTATTTGATGTGTGCCACAGCAGCCAATCTTTGACTATAACAAATAAGTAAAACAGAACCTATTTCCACACAGCAGCTCTCACTTATTTTAAAAGAACTTCAACTATTTTATACAGTTCAAGAACAGTAGAAAATTAGTAGAGACTCGAAGCAAATGGACACATATATTACACAAAAAGTATGCAGGTTTTGATGAGAAATGCAATATATTCCCAGAGTTACTAAAAAATAGCCTTTTATTTTTATAGCACAAATGGTGCCACTGGTAGAGCTTGTACAGAGTTCCTGTACTAATCTTAAATCATATCTTGTATCTATGAGTTAAAACACACTCATCATACCCCAGTTTGCAATCTGTGTGTAAATAGCATCATAGATTCTACCTACGTCAAT
Organism: Pampusana beccarii; assembly: GCA_013399365.1. Taxonomy (NCBI): domain Eukaryota; kingdom Metazoa; phylum Chordata; class Aves; order Columbiformes; family Columbidae; genus Pampusana; species Pampusana beccarii. The sequence continues at coordinate 213,399 of VWYH01005547.1, read as the reverse complement.
AAATGCCCTGGGAGCCATACATTAACATCACACTACTGTAAATCCAATACAACTCATGTGATTTCACATTGCTCTAGGATCAGCATCTTTCAGTGATTTTTCCTTCCTCCTCTCTCTCTCTCTCCTTTGACTGTAGCACAGGCTTTTGCAGCCATTCCTTTTCGTCTGAAGAGCAACATATATAAAAGAATACATAGGAAACCATTTCTGTCTCCACCTGGTAAATTGACAATTCTTTGTTTAAAAGGCACAGGTTTTTAGAGACATATTCATATCCCTCACAGGTTTTGCTGCTACATTTCCTAACAGCATACTTTTAAAGGAACAGAATTTTATTAACAATATTTGGATGAATTAACAAGGCACTGTCAAAAAGACTTTATGCGGCTTCCTGATAACTCCATTCTGGTGGGAAAAGTTCAATAAATATGAAGAAACCACTACTAAAAAAAGCAAACAAATTTTCTTCAATCAGAGAAATCTTGAGTATTTTTTTAAGAGATGGAGGGAACTTATTTGCTGGTATATCTAAAAAATGGAACTGCTTTTCATTGAATCATAGAATCACAAAATCATTTTGGTTGGAAGAGACCCTCAATATCATCAAGTCCAACCATAACCTAACTGTAGCGCTAAACCATGTCCCTAAGAACATCGTCTAAACGCCTTTTCAACACCTCCAGGGATGGTGACTCCACCACTTCCCTGGGCAGCCTGTTCCAGCACCTGACAACCCTTTCTGTGAAGAATTTTTTTCCTAATATCCAATCTAAACCTCCCCTGGCACAATTTGAGGCCATTTCTTCTCATCCTATCACTTGCTACTCAGGAGAAGAGACCAACACCCTCCATGCTACAACCTCCTTTCAGGTAGTTGTAGACAGAGATCAGGTCTTCCCTCAGCCTCCTCTTCTCCAGGCTGAACAGCACCAGCTCCCTCAACTGTTCCTCATCAGACTTGTGCTCCAGACCCCTCACCAGCTTTGTTGCCTTTCTCTGCACTCTCTCTAGTATTTCAATGCCGTTCTTATGGTGAGTGGCCCAAAACTGAACACAGTATTTAAGGTGGGCCCTCATCAGTGCCAAATACAGTGGCACAATCACTTCCCTAGTCCTGCTGGCCGCACTATTCCTCATACAAGCCAGGATGCTGTTGGCCTTTCTGGCCGCCTGGGCACACTGCTGGCTCATGTTCAGCCAGCTGTCAAGCAACACCCCCAGGTCCTCTCTGCCGGTCAGCTTTCCAGCCGCTCTTCCCCAAGCCTGTAGCGCTGCCTGGGGTTGTTGTCACCCAAATGCAGGACCCGGCACTTGGCCTTCTTAAACCTCCTAACATTGGCCTCAGCCCAACGATCCAGCCGGTCCAGATCCCTCTGTATGACCTTCCTACCCTCCAGCAGACCAACACTCCCACCCAGCTTGGTGTCATCTGCAAACTTACTGAGGGTGCACTTGGTCCCCTTGTCTGGATCATTGATAAAGAGATTAAACAGAACTGGCCCCTGGGGAGCACCACTTGTGACCGGACACCAACTGGATTTGGCTCCAGTCACCACAACTCTTTGGGCCCGGCCATCCAGCCAGTTCTTTATCCAGCTAAGAGTACACCCGTCCAGGCCGTGAGCTGCCAGCTTCTCCAGGAGAATGCTGAGGGAAACAGTGTCAAAGGCTTTACTGAAGTCTAGGTAGACAACATCCACACCCTATTTTCTACTATCATTTACTATTTTCACATTCAACCTGCAGTAAATTCTACAACTAAAGTTGCGACTGACGGAATCGCATGTTCACAGCTCTCCTCACTCTACCTCCCAAGCTTTGTCCCAGTCATTAACAGCAAACCTAATTAGCCACAGCCACCCCACCTGCCCAACACCACCGCTCACTTGTGCCTGTGCATCCACCCACCCAGCAACATGGCATCCCAAGCGGGGACAGCCTAAGTTCCGAGGTGAGGCTGAGTTAGCCACAGATGCCAGCAGCACAGGGGTGGGAATTAAGACCACCCTCCCATCATGCCATGGCCTCCCCACAGCCACGGGCCACCAACCCTGCCCAAACTGCCCTCGCCTCCTGCTTTTCCAGCCTCTTTCCTATTAAATGAACGAAGCACCCGGGCTGAAATGACTCCCGCGTTGAGTCAGCGCACGGATACGGATCTTCAGTCAGGTTTAGGGCAAATTAATGGCTTTTTTTTTTTTTTACTGTTTTATCCGTCGCTGGCGGGAAAGGCGAGGCAGGCTCAACAGTAGGCGAGCAATGCTTCGAACCGGATGGGAGGCGCTCCGTCCCACCTCCCCCGGGCACTCGCTATCCTTCCCAATGGCCTTCAGGACAATCACAGCGGCCAGCAGCTATAAAATAATATTTATTCCTGTGTATTTGTAATTGTCGGCAGGCGTTGTTTCCCTCGCCGGGTCGCTGCGGGAGCAGCGCTGCCTGCCCCGCTCCTCGCCCCCTGCCACTCGGCAACCTCCTCCCCGGAGGCTGGGGGTGGGGGGGGGGTCCCTGCTGAAGAAACACGAGGAAAAAAAAAAAAAAAAAGTCCCACAAATTTTCAATTCGGGAGCGCGAGAAGTTCGCCAAGAGGCAGACGCCAGCGGGAGCCGCCGGGGCGAAGCTCTTTCCCCTTCCACTTCGTAGTCCTTCACACGGTAACAGAGAAACTTCGGTTTACAAAAAGCAGAATGCTTTGATTTACATCCTCCGGCACTCTCCCGGGGGTTGCGCAGCCGCCAACCTCGCGGTCCCCTCCCGCCTGCCCCGAGCACCCCGTCCCGCCACCCGCCCCTCACGACATGGCGGCCGCTCCCCCCGCACGGCCGACGCACCAAGCGGGCGGCGGCCCCGCGACCCTCCCCGCCCCTGGCCCTTCCCTCGCACTCACCGCAGCGGCCAAGGGAAGGGGGCGAGGGGCGGAGCGGGGCGCCGGCCGGCCCACGGGTGCTTCACCCCGGCCCGCCGGGAAGGAGCGCCCGCCCCACACACGGTCGCTCCCGCCCCGGCTCCTCCCCACGCAGGCATGGCCGAAGGGCTCTTCTCCCTCACGAACACCGCCTTTCGCTCCCCACACCGGCATGGCGGAAGGCCTCCTCCCCCGAGAGAGCTGCGGGGGCTCCCGCCTTGGGGCAGGAGGCCTTCCCCCGGCCCTCAGGAGCTCCCTCCCTTTTCCTCAACAGGAGGCATCAAGAACCTTCTGTCAATTCTCCCCAAGGGGCAGAGGGGATATCCATCAGAATATTTTTTTCTGTTTTCTTCTCACAAGAGTAAAATAACCCACTTAAAAGTCCAAAAGCCCAAAGGAGAAGGGTAAAGCATAAAAAGTGGTGCTGATGTTGAGGAGTGTGTTCATGCATAAAGTTTTGCCCTCCGTACTGAAATTATACCATTAAAAATTCAAAAAGCCCATGGAAGTTTCAGTTAACGTTTCCACATCACCAGCTCTTGCTGACATAAGTACCACGGATATTCTTGAAGCATGCCTTGAACAGACCAGAGAGATGTTTGGTAACTGCAGTTTTATTCACTCGGACTAGACAGTGCTAATACAGAAAGTACCATGTTTTACTGTGGTCACCATGCCCAGCTCTAGAAACCGGCATATGACATCAGGACAGCACCTACACATCCGTGGCAGCAGTTTACAGAAAAATTTTGTGCGGAGAAGAGATGATAAGTGTTACTTTGTCATCATTTATCTAAGTAGTCACCCAGTGACACTGATTATATCTCACACCCCTCTGTACATCTAAAGAAAAAAAAATTGTACAGAAGACAAAATTCAGTAGTTTGAAATATTCCAGATTGTCAATTTTTCCTTCCCCCACAGCCTAACTAGAGGGGTTGCCAAGTACCATGAAGGTAAGTACTCCAAACCTTACAAGAGCTTCCAGTTTTGCAGGAGATTGTGAAGCTGTGGAAAAAAGAGAGGCCAAGTATGTCCATCTGGGGTTTGACAAACAAAACCATTAAACAAATGCACCAAGACTCACAGGAGACTTCCTGATTTCACTGGACACAAGACCAAAGCTTAGATAAGCAACAAGCTAGTCAAAAAGGTCATTTAAAAAACCCTTGGAATTATCCAGCTAAAATAAATTCTTTAAAATCTGTTGGTTGTACCTAACCAGATCACTTATGATGATTACTAGACATAGATAGGAGGAGTCCATTATGCTTTGAATGAGATCCTTTGCTGAATGTTGTCTTCATGCCTGGGTTGCCTTTTGGGCTAATACTTAATAACATGGAGATAGTTAAAAAAAAATAAAATATTTCTTATCTTTCTTTGATAACTATGTAAACAGAAACAAGAACAGCATAGCTTCAGATAGGTTGGGCTTCAAACCATTAAGAGAAGCAGCAGAGGGAAAAGGTTTAGTTTTGGTTTAGAGCTTTGAGTCTACTTTGCATCTAACAAATCTTTGAAATTCTTGATAATTGTGTATACAACATTTAAGAACAAAGGGCCTGATCCTGCAGCCCTTATTCCTCAGAAGGCAACAGATGCCAATACTCATTAAGATGGCTTTTTTCTTTTAAAAAGGTCAGTAAACAGGACATGAAGCACAAATTTTCATGCAGCACAGAAAGATAATTTCTAAATCTGCAAAAACTTCAGCAGGTACTCAAGCTATACATACAAAGCAAAGAAATTACCAATGTCAGCGTGCCTTCAGAGTGCAAATTACGTCTAATGGTTTACTGTAGATACACAGCAAACTCATCTTTTCTTGATAAATAAAGAAACTGATCAGCACAGTGAGGAAAGGTATCTAAATCAAGGTGAATGGCCAAGCAAGTGCAGAGGTATTCTATGCAGACTTTATTTTCTTTGACTGAATAGCAGCTTCAATCTCTTCCATGATTGGTACCGGCCCTGCATAGTTATTAGTTTCAATAGCTTCTAATTTCTTCTGATAGTCAGCTGGCAAGCCATTCTGTTTTGCACCCATGCAGATAACCTAAAATCAAAAGGGGAGGGGGGGGAAAAAAAAAAGTCTTCAATAATAGTATTAGGAAGGATAGACCCCTCCAAACATTTACATGTATAGGAAGAACCACCTAAGGTAACAAAAGCATTCATCCCAAATAATGCTATTTGTACCTAAAGAGAGCAAAAAGCTTCTGGAAGACCACTGAAGACCTTCATAGTGTCAACAAAATTCCTCTGAAAATGCTTGTAACTACCAAGGCATACCCCTACGATTCTGATATGTTACTAAAGTGCACGAGACTGTACAATTACGCTGTTATTCAGTTATTCCATTCTTTCTTCCAGCAAGGATGAAAACTTTTTAACGCCTTCAGCCAGCCTTAGTATCACATCTGAGTGAGAAGCAGCATATATTAATGAAGTCATTTTTAAAACTAAGCTGTTCAAATCCAAAGCACAGCAGTGAGTACCTAGACAGGTTATAGGAGTAACAGTAACAGATACTTAGCTTAGTGAAAAAGCAGAGATTCCTTACAGTTTGTTACTGCAGCTTTCCTTCTACGTACAAAAGAAACTTAAGTTTTTGTGCAAGAAAAAAAAACCAGAAGTGCCATTGAGGGGAAAGGAGACACCAGCAAGCTCCCATATTGAAATGAATAGATAAATACGCAGATTTTAAAAGCTGACACTATTGTAAATATTCTTTTATGCATTTAACAGCCAGGAAATTCAAGGATGAAGTGTCTAGAAAGGATGAACTTTGCCACAAAAAGTACACAACAGCAGATGGATACAGATCGCTGTATGCCAATGCAGTCACCCGTACTAAATTTTCACCCCTCCTGCCTGGTTAACTTGAAGAAATAAAAGCTGGGGGCAGGGGGGAAGAAGAGAACTAACAACTGACCCTGACAACAGCAGGAGGTAACATCCAGCTAGATAAAGTTGCCAGTATCAGAGGTCTGCCGTTACAGCACAGTAGTGAGAGCTGACACACAGCAGCAGACTATGTATTAACTCCCTGAAAAGTCATGAAAGATCTGTCCTGACAGGGTGCAAGTTGGGAGGGAGGAGGTTTGTGAAGCAGCAGAGCCCGCTTTCTAAGCAAGCTTTGTTTTCAGAAGTCCTGCAGCAGCTGGCCTTAGCTCTCCCCCTGGAAGCTGAGTCATAGGAGGAAGTTCCTCAGGTAAGAGAAGGTGGCATGCTTGGGATTTAACAAGCTCAAGCCCTGTTCCTTTGTTTTTGGCTGAAAAAAAGTCAACATGTTACAGTGATGTCTATCTGCAATTGCTAATAGCTGCACAATTCCAGACATGCAGTCATGCCGCCTGAGGCTGGGACCTGCATCGGATCTCACAAGCTAAGCAGGTCAGGCCTGCTGCGTGACTGGATCATGTGTCTCTATAGAGTCAGCATGCTGCAGAAGGGTGTTGAAACACTTCTGCCTTGCCAGCCTTCAAGTGGGAACCTTACAGCGCTCTGCAATGTTGCAGGAAGTCCTGTGATACACTGATGATGCATCTGATCATAGAATGTCCTGAGTTGGAAGGGACCCACAAGGATCATTGAGTCCAACTCCTGTCCCTGCATGTGACAACCCCACAGTTCACACCACGTGTCTGAGGGTGTTGTCCAGTCTCTTCTTGAACACTGTCAGGCTTGGGGCCGTGACACCTCCCTGGGGAGCCTGTTCCAGTGTCCCCCACCCTCTGGCTGAAGAACCTTTTCCTCATATCCAACCTAAACCTCCCCTGGCACATCTTCCTGACATTCCCTCGGGTTCTGTCATTGGTCACCAGAGAGAAGAGATTGGCACCTGCCCCTCCTCTTCCTGATAAAAGGAGGCAGTTGGACCCTTATATTAAATGATGGTAAGATACTTCATAAGACAATAGTGATAATCTGTGTCCTTGAGACTACAAGCTGGGTGCTGTATTCTCCCCCCAGAAGCTTCCCTCTGTCCTTTTAGTGGAATACATTACTGTTTCAAACAGAGAACTGCTGCATCTATGTAAAGAACATCCTTCAGAAATCCTTGCATCAGTCATAACTAATTCACGAGTTAAACAGAGACTTCATGTAAGGCATAACTAAGCCAAAAAATGAAACTGATTTAGTAGGCCTTTAAGAGCTAGCAATCATATGTGGGCATCATTACACTATTACATTGCACAAGGGTTAAGTTATACCTTTACATTAGAGCTTCTCATGCCTTCCATCCACTGTAAATAAAATACTTTTAAAATATAACAGAGTTACTGCATTATATATTTCTGTTCATTATCTCAAAAATTACAGTGATGCAACACCTACCTTTTTATACTGAGGAGAAGGGGGACCACAGACATAGTCTTTCATCTGGTAGCTTCGACAGGTCAGTACCTTTCCTGCTTCAGTGTGGACATTAACTTCTATTGGGACATAAATGCCACCTTCAACTCCCTCTTGCCTGTAAAGAACATATATTTCTTTCACGCCAAATAACTGATGCATCTTTCAAACAAACTGTGCAATTACACATATGCATTTATTATAACAGAATTCAAGACAGGACACTGGTCTATGCTGTTAATAATCTTAAAGAACAATAAAGCAAAACACATTCCTGCCCTTTTTGTGCAAACTTGTTTCCTATCAGAAAGTTAGTTTCTAAAGAAGCAGCAGCATTCACTTCTATCATTTCAGCTCTATAAGATAGGTGGCTAGCAGTTAACTTGAAAAGTTAGAGAGAGAATACTCCTTGTGAATTAATTACTGTGCAAATCTGGTAATCTGCAAGAGAAACATAACCAAGATTACTAGAATTAATGAGCTGTGCACATATTCATTACCTTCCTCTCAGATAATGAAAAATAGCAAAGTTTTATCTCACCCACTGTGTTACATTTGAATAAGGGGAAACTCGCACAACACTTCCAGTGCGCATTCCAGTGAATAATCCACGACACCCTTTCATTTGCACAAGACGCATACAGCAACAATAAGCAAGATCAGGGCAAAACCCGTTTTATTTTTTTAATTAGCACAATCACGCTGTCTTAGGAAAACAAAACCAAACTCAAAACCAAGGATACCTATTGTCTTTGACCATTAGCATTTAACCACCAATTAAAGTCTGAGGAAATAGTAAGAAGTAAATGACAAACTTAAGCAACACAAGACAGACTTTATAGCACAATTAACTTTAGATGCGAGTCACAACATGGGTTTTAATGCTGCTTGTCAGTACATCATTTTGACAACTTATCTTTCTTTCAAAGACTTACTACCATTTCAAGTTATTTAATGTACAAAACACAGGCCATGTTAGGTGAGTAATTAGGTTAAGTGCAAATACAGACTGGAGGCTAACTGCAGATTCAAGGCCAACAAACTGCAAAATAAGTCACACAGGTGTGTAAGAGCAAGAAAAAAGTTCCAGTTAAGTAACATCCACTGCTAGGATATATGAGGAAAAGTCATGATTTAGTCTGTAACTTAGAGATTCGTTAAGTGGACAAATAAAATACTCTGACCATAAGACAGCACCAAAAATGCATTTGAAGCCAAAAAGTACAGCCATCTAAGCAAAAGCTTCCCCTCCCATATTTGTTTTCTATAATTATGTTGGTTTACATGTATTTCAACTAATTACATGCAGCATCAATTACACGTTACTTCCTCTGCTTCTGGATAACAAAGCACAGACTTCTTTGTCCAGACTGGGAGGAAAAAGGCAGTGGGGAAGGGCAAGTGGTAGGTTTTTTTTTTTCTTGATACCTGGAAATTCCAAGAAATAACTTGGTTGAGAACTTACAAATGTATGTGCTTATGCACAGCTAAAGAATCCCACGTTCTTCAGCAGGAACACATGCAAGCTCTTTTGATTTGGTCAGGAGCAATCCTTAGAAGAGCATTATCGACTATTATTATAAAAGCCAAAAACACATCCCGTTTCCTTCCATTTCCAGTCCACCTTCATAGTATCAATGAGGCAGCTCAGAAAAAAGCAATCTTTAATGCTACAGACTGTCCTGCTGGTTTTGGTGATGATACAGCACTTAAGGCTCTAGCATCTCAGCCAGCACTAAAGTTTATCCCCTATCAAACAAATACCAGGGATTCGCAATTCTATAGTACATAAACAACACTTTTAGAAGTCAAAATACAAAATGCTGTCCCCATAGAGGGGAGCGAAATGTTAGTATAAAAGCTACCAGATAGGGCTTTTATATTTCTGAGGTTTACACTTTAGGAAAGAATGGTAAATCAGGAGATTTCAGTAAAGGTCAGCAGAAAAGGGACTAAGAGGTAAGTCCTAGTGTAAGCAACAGAGGAGGTAAAGCAGGGACATGTGAAGCTCCCCCCAACCAGAGGCACACCAGCTAGATGCCCTCCTGCTGGGACTAACATGCCCAACCAGGACCTGAGAGTGCTGAGCGTGCCCATTCCCACGATGTGCTAAAAGAACTTGGGCAACGGTTTCTGTTGTACTTCAGGTTCACTGTAGGCAATGAAAAGCAAGCTGGAACTTCAAGTTTCATGGCCAAGGTTATAAGGACATGTCTACACAGCACAGTGCAGCCATAACCAAGATTGCAACAGTACCAGAGGCAGAAGAACTGTATTAATGTAATGCTTTCAATGGGTTTAATATGCCCTGCTTCCTCAGCCTCACTAGCCCAGATTTCTACTGGAATTAATTAACAGTGATGAACTGCCCTGAACAAAGGATCCTTGTGTACCAAAAGCACCATGCTGTGCAGGCACAACCCAAAAGCTGCAATAAACACAACACCAGCCAAAATTTTGGAGATTAAGTTCTAAGTCCTGCCTTAGACCCTAGAAGAAGTTATGCTACTCCTTGATTTGTCTACCCGGGTGGCCCTCCAGACTTCAGCCTGGGAACGACTTGCTCAGGTTGCCTAAAACTTCTCTTAATTATCAGGCACAGGCAGAACATTTTTCATCATGCATTGTAGTGGTGTAGGCAGCCTCTCCCATTCAAAGGGGGAAAAAAACCCCACAACACTCGAGCTCCCTGCTTGGATCTACCTGAAGTTCACAGAAGTTTGAATCCTTGGAAGAGAAGACATGCAAAACAACCTCTTTAAAAGGTCCCTTTGCCTATATTAAAGACCTCCTTCACTTCTGCAAAGTCTTGTCCTCAATCCCTTCCTTTTCCACTACAACTGGAGTCTACAGATGTACAGAAACATAAATTGATGTCACTCACCAAGTCAAAGGAAACTCTCCCTAAAGCAACAGGACAAGTGTCACAGGACAAATACAGAGTTTAGAGTAATTTAAGGGACAGGACATTTTGAGGACCAAAAAAAAAAAAAAAAAAATAAAGGAGCCTGACCAAGATATCAGCTCCAAATCAAGATCCACACCTTATTAAAATACCCTTAAGCAGCTTCAGCTTGAAAACGAAGCCATTTTAATCACAAATGTGTTAGAAGTCAATACATGTACTGTGAAGTGAAATCCACATATTAAAATTCAAAGTGTCTTCTTGATTTCAACACCAAAGCTTCCACACAGCTCTTTACCAAAAGAGAACTGCTACTTTTCAATTGTTCCCTAATATAGTAGAAGACAGCAAAAGTTAAGTCACCTACTTATCCAGTGAACTTAAATTGCTAGCGTTCATTTTCCATACTATTCCCCATACTTCGTCTCCAGGGCTCTGAACAATGGTAGCTGTAGCTCCATGCCAGACAGAACTTGTCCTGCCTTGATGATGGCCAAACTCGAGCTTAAAATCCTGCAAATGAAACCAAGGCACAGAATCAGTTTTCAGTTCAGATAAAGGGCCATTGGCTATTCTTGACATTAAAAGGGCAGCTAAAAGAGAGGCTACACGTAGGTAGCTGGGCCCACAGAAGGAACAGACAGGCAGGAACTGATCCAGGTCCCACCTCAGAGAGGGTTGAAGTCAGCTTCTTCCACCTCGCCACGAGAAACGACAGCCCTGGGACAAAGGGAAGAGAGGTCTGACAGAAAGCACGACTGATAAAAGACTTGGTTTGCAGAGACCTGGATCAACATCCGAACCCCTTAGTAGCCTGGCCTAAACATTAGCTGACAATTTCTAGGGATAAGAAGAAAGCAGATGTAGCCCCTTCTCAAGAGTAACACACATACCGAGTTCTGCAGTAAATACAGCAGTGCTGAAGAAAAGTCAGCTTGACTTTTGTCCATGTTGGCAGTGACGGAATCACTGATGGGCTTCTCATTAGGCAGGCGGAAGGGCCCTTGGCTGAGGCGTACTGTGAAGAAGGGACCTGACTACTGCCTCCTTCTCGTTGCTCAAAAGACAAGCCCACCTGGTGCCCGTTCCTTTGCAGCTCTTGGTGCTGTTATAAGACTTAAATGCTACCATGCAGGATCCAGGAAAATAGTTAAGGGTAAAGAAGCCTATAAGATAGTGAGCTTTGGGTCTTGTCCTCATGCACTAATACAACTGCCCAATTATAAAGCACCATCCTGTGTATTTTCCAGTGCTTTGTGCCATCTCATCACTCAACTGGAACATTCTTGGGTATTTTTAAGCCAAGGTGTTTGCCTCCTTGAGTGAGCTTATTCAGGGTTTTTCAAGGTAAAAACATCACTTGTAAGAAAGAGACATACTTGATTTCTAAAATAATGTCAAATATTACTATATAGGCAAAAGAGAATAACAGGTTCTTGCATTTTTCCAGTGTGATTTCCCATCTGACTCCATACACTCAGTTTCCACTCGGACTTGTTAGCCAATTTGTGGATCCTTCCCTTGCAGTAGAGAAGGAAAAAAACAAAACAAACCAAACAACTTTAAGGAAGACTACTTGCTTAACTGCAAGAACAAAATCTGGCAAAGGCAAAAAGAATTTAAAACTACAAGAAAAATAAACCCCAAACCTATACAACCCCACAGCTTTGCTTATTTCTCATGATCACCCTATTCAAGCTATAATTTTGATTTGAAATATATATGTGTACATATTAATTCTCACTTTCTGAGACACATTACCTTCTTGTAAATTGTCCTAACAGATATGGGAAACAGGCTGCTAAAGGTGAGTAGCTGGAAGCTTACAGACAGAAGAACAGCACTAATCAGAACACTAATATATTTTTTTTGTGAGTGTGATAACCAGCAGCCTGGCAAAGCCATACTGTTTACTCCATCAATAGAATAATCTTCCTTCCCCATAAAATGTCCCTCATTAAACTAATTTCACTAGGAAAAAACGTTTAGTTAGACATACTAGTCATCAACCATTCCACAACCTGCTGCACAATGGCTTTGCAATGTTCAAGTCACTGGACTACTGCATGAGGAGAACTATGGGCTAGACCCTGCAGACAGTCAAGCCTAAGTAGTTTGCAGACAAGTAAATCGTCCAGTCGAGTCACAGACTGAAGTTATAGATGTGGACATGTGCTTGCAGGGCAGCTCCAAGGAAACAATCCTGTGGAGCCAAGTGAGTTCACATCAACCTAGTGTAAAAAAAAAAAAAACAGAAACGAAAAAACAAAAAACCCACAACAAAATAATGACCAATTTTTTAGTTTATTCCTCCACTTATGTTTTCTTGGACCTGACCTGCACTGCAAGGATGTCTATAAAACCATCAGGTACCACCCAAGAATGGCAACAGCGACTGCACAGAAACAGCATGGTTAGCTCCAGTTCTGGAAGCAGGAACCCTCTGTTAGGCCACGCGGGCAACTGCAGCCGGCACGGCAGGGAGGAGGGAACAAGCATGCTAGATACGGTCTTGGATCAAGAGCGTGGTCTCTGGCCCTTCTTCTAAGTAGCAGTGTAATACCCTTTCTGTGATTGCTACACATCCCATTTCTTACAGCTTCTGACTGAAGATTAATAGAGCTTTAAAAAATAAAAAGAGAGAAGTGAATTTAATATTCTAGTTTAGCATGTAAAGTACTCTGTTTACAGCCTATTTTTCCTTTTTTTTTTTTTTTGTTTTTAAGCACACGTGGTACTACCACAGAGCAATCAACAGAAATCAGCTCCAGCCTCAGTGTGCTTCCTCACTCCCAAAGATCAGTGATGTCCCCACTTGAAGCAAGGGAGCGAAGCCACCCGGCGTTAGCAGGGAGCACAGCAGTCGGTCAAAGGCCGGCTAGAAAAGCTGGCGCCTGACTGACAGCTCTTCAACAGCCAACCTGCTGCGTGGCAAACAACGCTTACTGCCTAACCTGAAAAATCTACCTGAAACCCAAAAGGGGGGGCTGATGCAGAAGGCTCTCTTTTATTCAAAGGTAAGTATGCAATACTACTGCCCTTCTCCTCACCTCCGAGGTCTGATCCTGCAAGGTGCTGGGCTCTTGGCACGTCCAGCTCCTCAGTGGCATCTGTAAGTGCCTCACACTTTACATGAGCAGGCCTCAGTTGCCAAGTTGATGGTCCCAAGAGACACCAACCACCTGACTACAGGGAGTTTATTAATTACAAGGTTTTGGAACTCCCTCATATACTCTAATGTAGATCGTTTCCTGCCAGTTACCCCAAGAGAACCTTCAAGTCATCCTTAAGTGGTATCAATCAATGCTCTGCTCCTCCAAGGATCCTTCCAGTTGCACAGATGTGTATGTCAACAGCTTGACAACCATGAGCTCGTATTTCCAAGTCTACATCAAAGCCAAGTTGATATATGAACATTTAAGAGCCCCAGGTGTGGGCAGAACTGCTGGGCACAGGAAGGTGCCCACTGCAGTCGTGCAGCATGGGGTGAAAGCTTCTACCCTCCCTGACAGATGGTGTGGGGAGGGCTTCTCACTTGTAACCACTGTTGCAGAGGGGAAGGAGGAATTTAGATTTTTTTTTTTTTTTTAATGAAACATCATCCTTTCAAAACAGCCAGAAACTTGTCCCATAAACCCAACTAAGCACCCGCTACTCACACTTTCAGGTTCACAACTCTTCATGCGTTTTAACTTACAGCCTTACAGACTTGGTTAAACCCAGTAAGATAAACCCCAAAGAGGTGGAACTAATATAACTTGTTTGGGTGTTTTCTGGCCGAGGGCAGCCCAGACAGCAGGCCCCGACTGTCCCCACGCTGTGGCACCAAGGATGATGAGGACCGCCCCCGCCCAAACCGTGCCACGGCCACCCCGCTACCGGTAGGAGGGACCGGCCAGCGGGCCTGGGGCAGCAGAGCCAGGTCCACACACGGCTCCACCGGGGCAAGCGGACTCCCACGGGCTGCCCCGTCCCACCCGCGGCACCGCCGCCCCGGGCTCCCCCGCACGCACCTGCAGGCGCGCCACGGCGCAGAGCGCCGCCGAGGGGCTGTTCAGCAGCAGCCGCTCCCGCAGCAGGTTGCTGCCGTACGCGTAGTACAGGAAGCAGCCGCCATCGCCCCGCTCCGTGCCGCTGCCCGGCTCCATCGGCCCCGCCGCGCCGCCGCTTTAACGCCCCCCTCCCGCCGGCGGCCGGCTGGGCGGGGCCTCCGAGCGGAGCCGCTCGCCATTGGCGGGTCGCCCGAGCGCCACGCCCCCCCGCTACTGCCGCCGCTCTGTGAGCGCTGACATCTCCCCGCGCCGTGACGTGGCAGCGGGGGGAATGCTGTCCGCATTACGTCACGCGGGGTCGTGACGTAAGTAAGGCGCGTTCGTCATGGCCGGGAGCGGGAGCCGGACGCCCTTTCTGCCAACGCGGGGAGAGTCAGAGACCCCTGCTAAATTAATAATAATGTAATCGTTATAAATAAATAATAATGCAGTGCATTTGGCTTGTGAGCATCATGGCTGCCTCTGAGAGGAATGTAAACAGTCATGATTTTTAGATTAGTAAAAGGATTTTAGAGTAGTAAAACAGTTCAGCATGTCCCAGACGGGAGCGCTCAGAGCAAACTGGGCATACGCAGGAGTAAAAGGTGAGAAGCGACAGGTGTGTGGGCTGGCAGAACTGCAGACCCGGGCGCACAGGCAGTTCCTCTCCTTCCCTGGCATAAGCGATGCTCAGATGAGACAGGAGGAGGGCTTATCACTGGCTACCCCTAAGCATGGAATCATAGGATAGTTTGGGTTGGAAGGGACCTTCAAAGGCCATCTAGTCCAACCCCCATGCAATGAGCAGGAACATCTTCAACTAGATCAGGTTGCTCAGAGTCCCGTCCAGCCTGGCCTTGAATGTCTCCAGGGATGGGGCATCGACCACCTCTCTGGGCAACCTGGGACAGTGTTTCACCACCTTTATTATAAAAAATTTCTTCCTCATGTTGAGCCTGACTCTCCGCTCATTTAGTTTAAAACCATTACCCCTTGTTCTGTCGTAACATGCCCTGCTAAAAAGTCTGTCCCCATCTTTCTTACAGGCTCCTTTTAAGTACTGAAAGGCTCCAATAAGGTCTCCCTGGAGCCGTCTCTTCTTCAGGCTGAACAACCCCAACTCTCCCAGCCTGTCCTTACAGCAGAGCTGTTCCATTCCTCTGATCATTTTTGTGTCCTCCTCTGTACCCTCTCCAACAGGTCCGTGTCTTTGCTGTACTGAGGGCTCCAGAGCTGGATGCAGGACTCCAGGTGGGGTCTCACCAGAGCGAAGAAGCAATAAGCCACTGAAGCAATATGTACATATATATACGTATGTGTGTACATATAAAAGCCCACATTGGCATCCTGAGCACAGGCAGCGCATGCAGGATTCAGCACAGGATCCTTGGCAGTGCAGCGCCCAGCCTCTCTGCACACATCTTCACCCATGCAAGGGAAAACAGCAAGCAGAAAAGCTAATAAGCAGCCTCCTTCCTTTGATTGCATGTGCAACACTTCATTTGAATCCCTGCTTTAGTTTTCCCAACATAGGCGTGGGCAAAGTCAGATTCATCATAAAACACATGAAGTGATAAATGTGATTCGGATCCTTCCTGACAAGCAGTTTTCTATTTTTAGATTAGTTGTTTGTTTTGGGGTTGATGTTTTGGTTTGGTTTGTTTTTTCTTCTTCTTATGTAGGAATAAATATTTTAGGGCGAGAGGGAACCATCATGTTCACTTGTTACACGGGTCATAGGATTATACAGCAATACTCCCTCAGTCTTGCTCCTTAAGACAGTGAGCAGCTGAACATATCTTTTGAAAATCTGCTTCTGGTATCTGCTTTTACTCCCCTTTCCCTGAGGAAATGCATATTCCGCAAGGAGGAGTTTGTCCCGCTGCTCCTCCAGCAGCTTCTGGACCGCTGGCTAATTTCAATCAGAGGTGACAGAAAGTAAGAGCCTTCAGAGATAACCAGGTTTCTGCCACTTTCAAGAAAACAGGCAGAGATGGCTGTGGGATGGTGGGGATCCCACAGGAGAGGCTTCTGGAGGGGCCCCAGCTTTTGACTAAAGTTCACAGCTTCATATACCCCAAAATCAGCCAGCCCCAGGGACCAATCCTGCTGGAGGGCATTGATGTATGCTGAACTGCCTGTTTGGGTTTGCTGTGAGCTCTCCCTTATGAGCTGAGGTTGGCATTTCCTTCTGAACAGAAGAAGTCTTATGTAGGAATTGTAATGAAGCATGTAGCAATTGTTAACTTTTTCATCTCAAAACAACCTTTTAAAAAAAAAATCCCCACACAGCTTTTCGTAACACTTTTTACATTATTGAAACTTTGGACATTCTGCACATAAAAATGCCAGTTTTTTCTCAACATTCAGAGTTTCAAGAACAATTTTGATGATTTTTCACTCAAAAACCATGTATATTTTGAACAAGGAGAAACTCTTACGCTTGTGTCATTTTTCATGCTACTCAAATCAAGACTTAAATGTTACGAAGTCAGATGATTGACAAATGAGGAGACCAAGTCCCTGATCTCATAGCTGGGCTTATGCATGTGAAAACCTTTGTTAGCAAAATTACAGTTAAACTTATGGGACAAGAATTAATTTAAAACACTCGCACTTTCAATTCTAAGTATTTAATCACTTTAAAAGGCATTTTCAAATTAAAATGCATTGAGGTTTCAATTTTTTATACTTCGCACTGAATACCAAGCCTGTTCAATGACCAAGGAGAAGTAGTCAGTATTTCCAGGAGCGCGGTTTTGGTGTGGGTGGTGTAAGCTGGTTTTACCTATTCCAGGTATAGCATAATGCTAATTCAAATGCTGTTGAGATTTATGGCATTTAGATTAATTTTTAATTGAACTGAGTCAGTCAATTTGCACTCAAGAAGCCCATAACCTAACTCTAGCACTAAACCATGGCCCTAGGAACCTCGTCTATGCGCCTTTTAAACACCTCCAGGGATGGTGACTCCACCACTTCCCTGGGCAGCCTGTTCCAATGTCTGACAACCCTTTCCCTGAAGACTTTTTTCTTAATATCCAATCTGAACCATCCCTGGCACAAGTCAAGGCCATTTCTTCTCATCCTATCTCTTGCTACTTGGGAGAAGAGACCAACACCCTCCATGCTACACCCTCCTTTCAGGTAGCTGTAGACAGTGATCAGGTCTCCCCTCAGCCTCCTTTTCTCCAGGCTGAACAGCCCCAGTTCCCTCACTCGCTCCTCATTAGACTTGAGTAGAAACCTGCAGGGCTTCAGTGGTGCTACTATAATAGATTTCACACTTCTGCTGGTTCACCACCTTTTCAGGTGACAATTAGCTCTCCGGGACAGGAAGGTGTTAAATGAAACTCTGTTATTTTCTGAAGTTAAATCAGTTCTGAAATCAAAGGCTATCTCCAGAACTGCTGACATGAGACCTGTGGTAACCTGTTTGAAGCCCCGAACAATTTGGAGGCATTGTTTCCCCTTGGATGTAACTACAAAACCTGCGCAGAGTAAGCAGTCAGGAGTATGACCCCTGTTTGGGAGCTTCCCAAACATGAGGGAAAGCTCTGGATATCCACAGCTGTTTGTGCATTGTCCATGGAGGAGATTAACAGGGTTATTTATGCAGAGGAAGCAGGAATTTGTTTCCATCAGGTTTTTATCCCTAGATGCAGTTTATTCCTGAGCATATCCTTCTTAGATTTTTAGGGGAAAAATAAGGAAATTAGGAAAAAATAAGATGTAGTGGGATAAGTTAAACCTGCTGAAATGTCTGCCAGTCACTCAGTGTGCCTCACCACCACTCCCTCTCTGCACCATGATTGTCACAGCGTGAACTTTAATTAATGCCAAAGAAAAAAAAAAGAGAACCTGGAGAAATAATAATGGCAACTAATGCAAATGAACCACGTGTGCAGTCCTCCCCACAGCAGTTCTCTCCTCTCCAAGGAGCCCTAGTAGGATTTGCTCTGCAATTAGTATTTCACTGAAATGATACCTTTTTTTGCTGCAAGAGGGTTACAGCTGGTGGTAGCTTCTTAATACAGTCTACAAGTTCCGGGGGTCTGCAGAGATTTCATGTTCATGCAAATGAATGCAAATGATTTTACAGTGTGTCATGGTGTTGCTCTGCTTGTTCCTTCCCCACAAAACAGGGACCATGATGTCCTGCAGAAGCCCAGCCTCCTTCTCTGCCCTGCCTGACAGAATAGCCACCGACCCACGGGACTCATAACCCCGCTGACGAGGAGGAATATCCATCATTCATTTTGCAATTCCGTTTTTACATGCGAATAGCATGTGCAGTCATTTAGGAGAGATGAGTTATTAAAGTGGCTGCACCTGTGCATGTAAAAACCTTAATTTTTGGGGCTCTGGCCAATGCCAAAGTGTTTTTTGGGCCCTTCCTGAGGCAGCCCCAAGCTCTCCCTGGCTGCTGCCCTCTCAGCACAGCCCTGAAATGTCACAGTGTGGTGTGTGCTGTTTGGGGTGGAGGAGGAAGCAAAGGGAAATGTGATCCATGTGAATCCCTCCTCCAGATGAGATATGGGAAAGAGGAAGGTGTGTATCTGTGTCTCGCTTTTGCTCATACCAGGTCTGTCCAGACAGACTGTGACGTGCTTCCTGCCACCTGAGCTCCTTCTAACTCTTGGAGGGGCAAAATGTACGGGATCTATTGAAAAAAAAAGCACTAAAAGATGATGTGCATGAAATCTGGGCGCAAGAAAAGTGGGAGAGGGCTTTTACAAACAGATCCTGGTGCACGCAGTCCCAGCATGCAGCTGGCCTTAGTCACTTCGGCTTGTGAGAGCACCTGCTCTGCTCACAGACCTACAGGTACTTGCAGGTGTGAGTTCAGCACTGGGCTTGAAAATCTTTCCAAATATTACATCAGTTTTCAAAGGAAGAATGTTGGGTTGTACTGCACAGGCTCTACCTGGGACCCAGGTTTTTATCTTGTATGTAAGTGTACAGCGGGAACAGCTTAATGATGAAATTCTGCTCATTTTTGTGTAAATTCAAATCTGTCTTCTTTCCTATGACCTAGTCTTCTACTTGTCTCACCATTAAGTTCTTCTGAATTATGACAATTCTCTAGTGATGACATTTTGTCAAAATAGTTTCCCTGAAACCTCTTAGTTTGCTGTGTCAAGACACTTTTGTCAGTGTGACATTTCTGTGGTTCCTTGTCTCAGGGTGCATTAACATCTCCAACACAGAAGTGATCGTTCCTTTCAGGGGCCCAGTTTGCATTGCCATCCTCCTCTGGTGGGGACTTGTGTATCACCAAACACCAAGCAGGTTGTCTCTCCATGCTGTCGAGTACTTGAGAATTTTTTTCCCCATGGATGTTATAACTATTGAATGTAAACTGGCAGATGAAAGGGACATACCCTGCTGGTCTTTGGGCAGCCCTGCTATTTAGTGTCCATGTACATTCTATTTCTGATTTTTTATTATGTTAATTTGCTTTCTTCCCAACCTTCTACCTTCTATGAGCTGGGACTGCTATTATTTTCTTCCTCCTTTTGTTCTTTTTCAACCCAGGAAAGCTATCAAATAAATTCAGTTCTGGATGGTGTTTTCCAGTCCTGTATTAAACCTATGCCTTTACATTTGAACCATGCAGTGTATTTCGAAGTAGGTTGGTACTCCCGTGTCTGTAACCATTTCTGTGCTGCAGAAGACATCGCGTAGCTCCAGCCACTGTGCAGGAACATGTCTGGTGGCCACATGCTTTCCCAGAAGCAGCACCATGGCCCTGAGAAGAAGCTCTGAGGGCAGCTTTGGCCTGGGAGGTGTTGGGTTGGAGAAGGGTGGTAGCATCTCCCTGTCTGCGTGTGCAGTGCTGGCGCTGTGACAGAAGCAGGTGACGTGGATTCCAAAACAGGCCCTGATTGTGCCACTTCTCCTAGTCCTGCACAGACCTCACAAAACATGGCACAAGCCCCCACTGAGTGATTCTGGGCAGAAATGTTTTAGCAGTTACCGGTAAATTTAATTCAGTCCTTCCACTAGGCTGGTGGCTCGTTTGGATGTTTTTGTTGTGGAATAAAAGTGACTTTTTTTTTTTTTTTTCACCCCACTTGTTTTAAACTCATTTCAGCATGACATAAGCTAGACCAGAAAAATCCCTGTGTGTCACAATAAGAGGCTGACCCTCAGCATTGCGTTGATGTGACAACGACCTTGCACTGTGGATTACCATTGCTCTGCTCTTCTGTGTAAGCAGATCTTTGAACCAGTGGCAAGACCTGGTCCAGCTCAGCTGCATGGGACTTGGTGGTGGTGGTGGTTAGGGGGTTGGCCGTGTTTTCCTCACTCCAGCAGTATGATTGCCAACCGGGAGGGGAAGAGAGCAGCCCAAGGGCAAGCTCTGTATCTCTGGAGAAGAATGGGCAAGAATATTAATGCTCCTCTGCCATCTGCGGGCAGATCTCAAGGAGGAACAAGAAAGAATGAAGCCTTTGTCCCTTAAAGCTGTTTTTCTTTCCATCTCGCACTCCTACATTGTTGACTTTGAATGACTGTATTCTTAGTCCTTGTTTCCAGTGATGGAGCACTCTGCCTACCATCTCTCTCCCGTCATTTACCTTTCTTCCACAGCCTCTGCCATTGCATCAGGGATGTGACCCTTGGAGCAGGACAGGAGAAAAAACTTGCTGGAGGGAAGGGTGCTAGTGCTTCTTTGCTTTCTTCACCAGATGAACCTTCCAGGATACATCAGAGATGCATCATATACTATCACATTTCTGCACCACAAGGGTCTCTTGGGTAAAAAAAAAGCAGAGAAGCTGTCTGCAGGCGACACCTGCAGATCCCAGTCTTTGTTAAGATTGATTGTGGTGCTCACATAAGGTCACCCTTTCTTTGTTTTCTGCCTGTGTGGGTGCACGGTGGTGCACGCTCCCTCTCTGAGCACAGTTCTGGTGCCCAGGAAGGTGAGCCTGGCACATAGAGAAGCCAACCCCAGCAGCTTGTGCTCCATGGCAGTTGCTGTATGACTGCTTCATCTTTGCTCTCATCACTTCGTTGCAGAACAAACAGCTATGGAGAGCTGGATTTTGCTTCATGCAGCCCCAGACTTCGTAGCCTGTTTTCCTGAGTAAGCGCAGCTCGTGCTGTCACACGTGTGCCTATCCCCCTGTGTGCTCATCCTTCGCTGCCCAGCCTAGCGACTGCTGAGCAGGTTAGGCAGCTCCTACCAAACCTGCAGAGAGGTGCTGATGTCCGAGACTGTATGTTCCTGTGAATTTTTAGAAAGGGAGCAACTCGGGAAAAAAAAAAGTCTCAAAGAGGGAAAGGCAGCAGTTTGAGCACAGCTGCTCTTAGGCAGCAAAGTCGCCACGCAGGAGAGAAACAGTGGCCCAGCTGCAGAAAAACTTCCAGCAGGAATTTATGTTTCTCAGAAGTAAGGGGACAGAAAACGCCTCAGTCTCTGATCTCTAATGAAGCACTCATGCTGCAGCAGTACAAAAGTCACTCAGCAGCAGGATCTGAATCCCATGAAAACACGCTGTCTCAGGTTCAGTGCTTTGCGTGGGCTTGTTTTTCTGTTCATCTCTCACACAGAGCCCTCTGCACCAAAAATTCAGCTTGCTAGACGAGTCAGTGATGAGACGAGCACCGCTGGCAGAAGTTCTGCCTCAGAGCACATCTATTATTCACAGGGTTTGCAGAGTGCAGGGAGTTACAGAAGTCGTGTCCTGCCGAGGCACGGAATGTCTCACAGACAGACAGAAGAATAACAACATTTTTTTTTCCAAGGCACATGTGGCCTTAAGCAGCTCTAGGGATGCACATTTGGTAGCTGATAGGAAATAGGCCTGTTTTACCTCTGCCTGCATAGGAAACCCTGATTTTTATTTTATTTATTTATTTTTTTTAGCAGTCAGGAAAAAAAAAATACGTGTTTTCAGCAAATTAGGACAGGTCCTTGTTCCTTCATTCCCACTCCCAGAAGCATAGCAATGTGGGCATGGAGGTGCATGCAGCGGGCATGCTGCAAAGACAGATAGTGAATCGCTGCTACTTGCGTGACGAGGGACGTCACAAAATAGTGACTTACAGGAATAATGGCAGCTAGCATTTGTCACTGATCTAGTTAATCAGGACTGCTTTCTACAAAGTGCTCCCCCACCATTTCCACTGTACCGAGTATACAAAAAGATAGTAATAAAAAACTCAGTTTGTGGCTAGTGTGGGGGGAATGTGACCACCAGGTGCCACTCTCGCTCCATGGGGAATACACGGTGGCTGTGAGGCTGGGCAGTTTGCAGAAAAAGCCAAAAATTTGTCCGTCTCTGGATTTTCCTGCAGACTATAACTGCGACAGCAGCTTCTCCTCACCCTCAAGGAAGGGGGACACTGGAAAGCCCCTGACAAAACCGTGGATATTGCTCACTCTGGTCTAGGTTTGAGTTTGCCGGCAGTGTTTTGTGCAGTGAGGGAGTGATGTGGATGGAAAGCTGCTGCTTGGGAAGGCTGTGGCGTCTTTCACCGTCTCCTCCTTCTGCTGTACATGGGGAAGGCTGGTTCTTGCCCCACTCGTTCTGCTGTACAGGGGGAAGCCTCTGTCCCCTCTGGAAGGGATGAACACCCCGTAGTGTTATTTAGCATTGAAAAGAGATTTTGTAGTTGCTTTAAGTGCAATAGTTACCCTTTCAGTTTTGGCTATAGAATCCAAGCCTAAGGTTTCCACGACATAGCCTTCCTGCTTATCTTCTAGGCACAGTTGTTTGTGTCCCAGGGAACAGGGTCTTGACAGTTCCTCGTCCTCATGTTCACTCGTGAATGAAACCAATCCCTTCTGGAGCCACAGCCAAACTCTCCGGGTCCCCAAGTACACTTTGGTTCCTATGGAAAGAAGCAGGTTTCCTACCTGCTTGTCACCGTGAGAGTTGCCCTGAAGGCTGATTGACATTACCAGTAGCCCCAGGGGACAGCTCATGATGGAGTGCTGTCAACACTGTCATTTTTCAAGATGAAGGGGGCAGGAAGGCACAATTTGCACTTCCATGCTCAGTTTCATGACGCTGGTAATCTGGGCTTACGTGTGAGTGCAGCGGTGTTTGTGAAGCACGGGGCTTCTAGAGCTCCTGGGTTCAGGTGGGCACCATATGTACTTCTTGCATGACCCTAAATCACATCAATAAGCTAAGTTTTTCCTCTAGTTCTGCTTGTCTTGGTCTCCCATTCCACAACCCTCCATTCTGTCCTGCCCTTAAATGACTTGTCAGACTTGGTTTTTGGTGTAGCCTGTAACACCTCACTTAAGTTCTCTAATCAGATCTCTTTCCATTTGAGTTCCCCATGGACTAAACAAGCCTGACATTGTCGGCCTCCGCTTCGGTTGAAAGCTCTTCTTGTCTACTGGTTTATCCTTTTTGCTGTTTACCTTTTCTTTTCCTAGATCATTAATAAAGATGTTAAGTACAAGGTCACTGGGGACTGCTGATTTCCAAACTTTGGAGCTAGTGGTATTTCAAGACCAATTCCATTATGTAATTATGTTTCACTTACTTGGTTTTCTCAGGGAAGTCATTTGTCACAGAACAGCAGGCTCCAGCTTCCTGGAACCCTCATAAATGAATCCCATCATATCGCAGAAGCCTTGTTATAATATATTCCATTGTAATTGTTTAATTGTTTGCTGAAGAGGCCTTCCTGGTGTATTTAGTAGCAAGCAGGTTTTTCAAGAAATTACCATTTTAAAACATATGAGCTAAAAAAAAAAAACAAAAACAAAAGAAACCACAACAGAGAAACCCCCAAACAAGTCCAGATTTCCTGGAACAATGATGAACTGAAAAAAATGTGTTGAAAAATGTCATCCTTGCGTTGATGCTGGCCAGCTCTTTGGGGTTTTTCAAGTGGTGAGTGAGGCACCTCATGTAGGGCTGATAGGGATTTACAACATTTGACAGGGTGGAGAGTGGAGAATGCAACACACTTATTTGAATGTAGGGTGGTTAACCTCATGGAGACTTTTGCAAGCGTGTTTTCATGTCCCTGTTCCGATGTCCTCCCTAGAGGAAAGTGGATCAGCTTATCTGCAGAACTTAATTTAATCTGCTGGTTTACGTTTTATATGCATATCCACAGAACCCATGCTTCTGTTACGACAGGTCGATGTGTTTGTTGAGCTCAAAGTGGTATTTCCTGGAAAAAAAAGAAAAGAAACATACTCTCAGGAAGTCCAAATTGCTGGCTTGGGGTCTTGCTTCACATCTGAAAGATTCATGTCAATGCCAGGGGAAAGCAAATACCTTCTGGCCTTTCCAACAATGTCCAACCGCAGCTGTTTGTACAAGGATGAGAAGTTGCTGTTGTTTCTAAAATAGCTGTATTTTATTAAGTTTGGAGGAAGCTGTTATTTGTACGTCTGTGCCAGTGATAAGGACTCTCTTCTGGCTCCAGCGGGTTTTAGTTAGCTAGAACATTTCACTCTTCGGTGAACACTTTATTTTTTTGTATCTAGTGTCAAAATCCTTTCACAGGACAGCCTACTGGCATGTTTCAATATAGAGAACAGTAATCTATATATTTGTCTGCATCTGCAGGCAGCCCTACCTGTTCTGCAGAACAAGTTCTTCCTGCAGTGATAAACACATCAGGGAGTTTAAAATGCAAAGGTATTGCTAGAATAATCACAACAGCGGATCAAAATTTGCACCTTGTTTTCCCCGTTCCCCTCCTTTGTGGATAGAATTGTGCTTGTGCAAACGAGAAAGAAAATACGTCTGGTTTTTCTGCACCTGTCGTCCAGCTTGCCTCCTTGGAGAAGCTCTTTGCCCATTTCTGCATCAGGAACCAGGTAATCTACAGCATCAGCCCTGGATCTCCTTCTCCTTTGCAGGCTTCTGATCTCATCTTCCACCCCTGCTCCATGTGCTAACAAGTTGGGTGAGCCAACACTGGTACATGCCATCAGCGTGTTCACTTTTCACACGGCGTGGTCCCTCAGTGTGGCGAAAGCAAGGCCGCAATGGAAAGAACTGCTAATGGCCTGACTGTCTCAGAGGTGTGGGAAATGCAGTATGCCGTCACTGGGAAGACACAGCTGGGGTGTTATTTCTAGTTCTCATGTTGTATGAAGGTAATACAGGGCTGTCAAAAGTGCCTTTTTTGTCCAGGCAAAAATCCAGCTGGGATCACATCATGGGGGAAAAAAACCTGTGACTGTAACTCCTGGAAGAACCNCCATTTAAGTAACCAGCTGTGCACCCAATGATGCCTTGGTCTGCCTGGTTGAATGCTTTTCCTAAAGCAGAGCTTTCCCTCACATTATTCTGAAGAGCCTACATTCATTGTTCTTTGCTCTCTTGAGGGCTATACCTATTCTTAGAGCTAATTTAAATTAGCTGTCACAACTAATTAAAGCAACTTAATTAATGGAAAAATACTGAGTCTTTATCAGGCGCTCCTTGGCTGGAACACAGGCAGAGATAACAGAGCTGAGCAGGAAAGAGATGTTTTTTCTTAAGCTTTAAATATCTTGCTAATATGAAAATGTGGTTATAACCAAACTCTCATGAGGATGAAGTTCTCCCACAGCTGTAGCCCAAATCTGGATTGTTCCTCCATTTCCACTCAAACTCCTGCTGACTGCAGAATGGTGTTACCTGAGGAAAGGCTGGATTTGCCTGGGATGGCTCACGGTGGAAGAGTAAATTGGGGTATAAGCAGGGAAAAGCGTGAGAGCAGTATTACTTTCTTCCCTGAGAGAGGGGTGAGAATGTGATGTTTCTCACTGGAAGTGGCTGGCAGCCTCCTCCTCTGCCCTCCAGCCCTGTGCTTATCAGTTGGGTCAAAGATGGGAAGGAGGAGGACAGGGGCAAGCCATGGTCCTCCCTTGCTTCAGGCACAGGGTGTGAAGGCCAGTGGTGCCACCCCAATAATCCCAGATAAGCCCTGCAGTGGTATGGGCCAGGGTTGAAGCCACAAACTGATTTCACACCAGGACTTGTGTACTCACCTCCTCATGGAGACAATATCCTTGTCTTGCTGTTTCCAGATTCACCAGCCGAACAGGAGAATTTTATTTGGTCACGGAGCTTCCTTCTCTTCAAGTTTCCTGGGGGTTTCTGTGTTCTTGGATGTCTGGTGCTTGGTGCTTCTCTGCTGCCCAGGGACATCTGGCTCCTGACCGAATTGGGTCTGGTCAGCGGTGGATGTGAATGTCAGAGCCCCCAGGAGTTCCCTCTGGCCACCAACAGCAAAAAAGAGAAGTATTTTATGAGCACTCACCAGTTTGATGGCTACAATGGTACAATTTTTAAAGGACACATTAAAAGAGAAAAGTAATTACTATGCAGTTTAATTAGCTCAGAATTTAATCACCCTTGCAACTGAGGAAAAATGCCACAGTCTGTCTGTTTCTTATTTAAGCAGTACAAAAATTCTCAGTGCCTGTCCTGGAACACCAAGGAGGTAAACCTATGTACCTTGTATCTCTCAAACAAGTGATGCAACCATCCCTTTAATTCCCCATTCTACCAGTGATTGTAGTGATCCAATGGATCAGTTAAACAATTGGTACTAAACAAGAGTGATCGTGAAGCCCCCTAAGTCCTAATTCGTGTGATACTTAACTCCAGCAATCATTGTATTTCTCCTGCCACAGATAAAGTGTTCTTGACTGATCAGGACAGGAGAATCCCATTTTTGTTCCTGCAGTGTCTGCAGGAGAGTGCCCCAATCCATTCTGGTTTAGAGAGGGAGAGGGATGAGAAATGTTCCTCTTGTGAACGTTTTGCTGTGCAAACACCATTCCAGGTTAATAATTATTGGTCCATTAAATCAACAAAGCAGATAATTTTTTCCACTCCTTTTCAAGTCATCGTGAGCTTCTTTAGGCCTGATTCAGACCACAGCCTTCTCTTCTGGTTTGCCTTCATTTTTCTTTCCTATATTGACTTTTGGTAGGACTGGGAAATTATCTGGTAGCCAGCTGGTGCCCCACGCAGGTGCATTAGGAAAGGAGAGTCAGGAATTTTCTGAATGATTGAACACATTGTGTTTTGCAATATTAGAGATAAGGCCCTAGAAGGTAGGAGCACAACTACACTAAGGTTTTTTAAGTCCAGCTACTCCAGCAAGAGGAGTGCATTGAATGAAGTCCAGGGACATAAGGTTATAGGTCAGTTAGAATGCAGATCTGCAGAGTGTAACACAGGTAGCTAAAGCTGCTCTGAATTAAAAAAAAGAAAATCAAATGATGAGGGTCATTAATGTAAAAGTCAGAAAGTTGTATGCGAAACAGAGCGGACTTCAGCAAAATGTTAAGAAAAATGAGTATAAGGAGGAATTAAATCAAGTCAAGGATGATTTAATCCAAAAGAGCTGTGTGTCATATGCTGTTTGTTAGTATCTGGTTTTGAGTAATGGCCATGGTTCAAAGTGCCTTGACTTACCGGTAAATAGGTGCCGCTTCTGGGGCTGCGTAAAATGACTTAATCCGAGACTGCACTCCGTGTCATATGGGTCTTCTAGCAAGCTGATTTCTTCCTCTCACAGAAGCCTCCATTGTGGTCATGTAGTCATTCATATTACAGTATAAATGGCTACAGATCCAAATTCTGCCTAATGACAGTCCTGACTCTTGCCATTTGTCCTTGTCAAGGGAGTAGGCATAAAGGAGGAAGAAAGCCCTTAAATAATTCCACATTGCATGAACTGTCCACATCATTCACACTTACATCTTTATATCATTGTTTCAAGAGCTTACCTTGCCTTGGCATGGCTCCCTGGTAGGGAGATAGATCATAGAATCATAGAATTGTAGAATCATAGAATATTTGGGGTTGGAAGGGACCTTCAAAGGTCATCTAGTCTACCCCCCCTGCAATGAGCAGGGACATCTTCAACTAGATCAGGTTGCTCAGAGCCCCGTCCAGCCTGACCTTGATGTCTCCAGGGATGGGGCATCTACCACCTCTCTGGGCAACCTGGGACAGTGTTTCACCACCCTCACTGTAAAATTCTTCCTCGTGTCTAGCCTGATGAAAAGAGACTTTGCTCTGAATCACAGTAGCTATGGGGTGGCCATTCCTAGCAGCAGGCCACAAGCGTTCTACTAACATAACAGCTCAGGCCTCTGAGACTGTCAGGAGTTTTGTGGGTGGTTATGAACCTGTTCAGCTCTAACGGCAAAACATTGCTCAAGAGTCAGCAAAGCGTTGTGGTGCCATTGCACCATCTTATGCTATAGCTTAATGCTGATTTTGCAATGGTATGGTTTGGCCATTTGTGATAAAAGTCTAACAAAACGAAGCAAAAGTTCAATGAAACTAAGTAGTTATTATATCTAACTTGTGGGCTGGTAAGGGAAGAATGAATGACCACGAAAAAACAGACAGTGTGTAAAAGTAACGTTAAGCGGACACCAAACCAAGAAGGAACAGATTCCCCTGCCTGCACACACATATTGAGAAGACACTTCCTGACAAAAAACCTGGGATATGGCTGACTGACTTTAAACCTTTGCTCTTAAGACTGGCACCGTCAACCTTAGGACCCAGGAGGTTATGGAAAGAGTGAGTATTAACAACAGAGAAAGGACTGAATACTAGAAAGTCCGTGTATAACATTTTAAACTAGAGAATTAATACGAGTGAGCAATAATTGGATAGCTTGGTCTGTATGTGTCAGTACGGTTGTAACTGGACTAATAATATGTCTAGTCAGTATAACAAAGATTTTTCCTTCAAGGCTATGTGCCATGCATGGCATCTAGCACTACACTGTCTTATGACCCCTACTCCAGAAAGAGAGATGGGGAGATCCAATGCACAGAGGAATATATATATTTGTATGAAGAATATAGATATCTATATAAATACGTGTGTATACATACGTATGAGGTATATATGAGCTATTCTCTCACGAAATTTCCAAGAACAGAGGTTGCATGAGGGTCAGAGGCACTATGGGGAGTTAAAGGGAACAGAGCAATGAACTCCCTCAGCCCTTTCACCCCAAGCTCCGTAGCGCTGACACACAGGGCACACGCTCTCAGGAGTTGCTCGCCTTGTCTCTCTCCACCACACACACCTCCACACAAAGCGTTGAGGGTTGCCTTGTGTGAAGACCAAGCCAAATAGGCACAGCCACCCAGACCCGATCAATCTGGCGGAGGGAAGGAGGAAGGAGCCCTTCCCAGCCACAGGCAGTCTTCTCCAGGTGAATTGTTAGAAGCTCCTTTTACTATGCTGGATTATTAAAAACCTGTTCCATTTTTGCAGAACATTCGCTGGGATTAATATTTTAAGCGCTCCTGTGATGAGCATAACAAAATTTGAGGGAGGACATTGCTGCCTTGTTGGGTATTGATTTCTGTCAACTGAGGAAGCATTTTAAGTGGGTTACAAAGTGTTCTTCTCAAAATAGGACCGAAGAACCATTATAATATAAACTAATCAGCTGGACATCAAGTTCAGAGATGATCCTGAAATTGCTTAGACATCGATTTTTTGTTATCTTTTCCTGTGGAGCATATTGCTCAATTCTGTTACCATCGAACGGATATCAGAAGGAAATTTCAGTGAACAGCAGCAATACAGAAAACTTAAAGATTTGGGGTTTTTTTTGTCCAGAAAATTTTGGTCTTACAGTATTTTAGCAGTAGGGCTATGTAACCAGAGAAATTACAACTTTTGTGTATTTTTACTGCTTCTCAATGGAACAATATTGTTACTCATGATTACTAAGCAAATCAGACACAAGAGAGTGGAAGCTGCAAGTATAGCATGACCCTCCTCTCAGAATTGTAAAAAGACATCAAATTAGAAGATGTCAGACAGTTGATCTACTTCCTGAAAGTCCTATTGAACCTGTGCATGCAAAAAGGGGGCAAAACTGGGACCTTTCTTCCTCCTTTTATGTTCATTCCGGTTTGTTTAGTACTTTTGAGAGCCTAGGATGAGAGCAATGATCCACAGCATGTGAAGTGTGGCCTTTAGCCAAACCCCATAGAAATCAATTGGAAAATACCTTTCCTGGGAGGTGAGCTAAGCTTGGTGTTAGTCAAAAGTTGCCAAACCTTAAGTTGTAGTCTCTGTGCTAATGCAACATTGTCTCCTGTTACAGACCTTGTTCTGATATAAATCTTCTTTTTCTTCCTGGAAGGGGTAGGTTTGTTTTATATTTTAAAGTGCCACTGGCATGAGGTTAGTAGAGGCTTCCAAGAGCTTGTGGGAAAATGTTCTGGGATGCTTTTTGTATCTGAAAATGGTCTGGTGCTAAGAGAAGGTCGCAGTGCTGATATGAGTGCACTAATACAGTTCTGTATAGATGAAACATTGCAAAAATCAACATAGGCAAAGAGGGCTGATGCACAGAACCACTGTTCTTTGCTGGACCTGGATGCTGGGGCAGCAGGGAGCTCTGCTTAGGCCCAAGGAGGACACAAGGTTCTAGGTGGAACACATGACTGAGGCAAAGGAAAATTGCCTATTTCCTGGAAAGGCGCAGGATTTCTCAAAATCATTCTATGATCCATGTGGGGGCAGATCCTGTGCTAGTCTGAAGTGGCTGACAGCTCTGTTGCTTAATATCAATTGGGAATTTTGTCTACAAGTCCAATGCAGAATTTATTTCTAGGAACTGCTAATTGCGAAATAGCTAATGGCTACAATTCCCTATTAAGCCCTCTCATTGCAAGGAGAGTTCGTTTGGTTTTTTTTCTTTGTTCTGTCTTCTAGTTGTATTTTCTAACATTTCTTTGCCCTCTGTGGCTTCTTTTGCCATGCTTTTCCAGCAGGTTAAAACAATGGTCTTTAAATAGGATCAGTTCCTCTGTTGTGCAAGTTGATCACTGCAAAGTGGGATCTGCTTCCTTTTTCAAGCTTATGCATATGTTATTCCCAGTCTTTTTGGTACCTGCTGGCATATGTCATGGGCAGTGCACCCTCTGTTTTCCTGACTGCAGTGAGAATGAAAGTTAAATCCCCATTAAGTGAACAAGCACACTGGAGGACCCCCTGCCGACCACCAGACAGATGAACGTGGAGACAGAGGTACCGTGACCAAGATCTAAAAAGCACAGGGAGTTAGAACTAGAGTGGGGAAAAAAGCCTAGGATGCTTCTCCTTTTCCATGTTCTGCAAATCAGTGAGAAATAGAGAGGTGCACGCGAAGCAGGACTGGTCATACTCTCACTTAAAATTCGACTCAAAATTCAGTGATGGTTTCCCTGTATTTCTCAGTACTAGTGCATCTGAGAGCACATTTCACCAGGGGAATTAGAGTCCACCAGTGGCTCAGTGCAAGACGTGGCAGATCTTTCATTTTGGGAGTGTATCAAGATTTTTTTAATTTTTTTTTTTTCAAATTGACCCCAACACCTTAGTCTAAATAACATTTCTAAACCAGCAAGGAAACCATGTGGGAAGAAGCAAAATCTTTGTGTTTCTTAGCTTGGCTCACCATCCTACCTGTGTTTGCTCTTGCCACCTCTTGCCTTGAACGCATTAATCTTTTTTCTTCCCCCATTTCAATCCCCAGCCTGGTAAATCACATTGTAGGCAGTGTTGTGAATAGCTTGGCTGGATTTTAAACACAGGCATTGCTGGGACCACCGTTTTAAAGTCGTTTCTGCTTTCCAAAGACATCCCCTGAGTGTTCACAGAGGCATGTCCTGGTGACATGTAGTCTTCTACTGAAGATCTAGTTATAAAACTGATGCATTCTCAAAAGCCTCTGGGAATAAATCCTTGCAAGGCAAGTATTTGTTAGGAGACAAGATCTTGTTCACTTAGTTAAAAATAGGCGTTTTTTCTTCTTTTCTCAGGCCATCTTGCTTTTCAGGGTGGCACTAGCTGGCAAAACCAGTCTAACCCAAGAACCTAGACCACAAATCCTGGGAGGGAAATCAGGTTTTCCCATAGCTATGTCCTTACCACCTGTATCTAGAGAGAACCTACTATGGTGCCAGCCTTCACTGTCCTTGCTCAATCAGTGGTTAAGGGTAAAAGTACAGACCTAGCAGAGAATATAGATATCTGCCACCCATTCACCTCCTGGTGAAGTGCACAGCCACCAGTTAGTCCTCATGGCTCTCTTGGCTGGGGATGGAGGCAGAGAAGTCCCCCCAAACAGGATTCATGACATCCCCCTCAGAAATGTCAGCCACAGGTAACAGAGGAGAAAATACTGAGGAGTGAGTCTTAATTCCTGTTTATCTCTGGGAGGGAAGAGTCTTACTTGGTGTCACAAAGAAGCACCTTGTTCCATAAAGGATAAGTGGCTTGTTCTTCTTTCCTGAA
The DNA here is from genome assembly GCA_013399365.1 of Pampusana beccarii. Lineage (NCBI taxonomy): Eukaryota > Metazoa > Chordata > Aves > Columbiformes > Columbidae > Pampusana > Pampusana beccarii. The sequence continues at coordinate 180,939 of VWYH01005547.1, read as the reverse complement.
AATGGATGTAGAGATCCTTTTTGGGAACTGTCAGAGGAAAATCACCCTTTAAAGCTAAGTAAATGGCAGGTGGTTTATCCTTCTTGCCAGTCATAAGGTCTGTTAAAAGATTTCTTCAGTGACAGAGACGCAGATTCAGTTAATGCCTCCTTCTGTGGGGATTCACGTAGACACTTTTCCTTTCCCACAACAATGTGGGGACCAAAAGGCGATAAACTATTGTGGTGGGAGGGCTGGGGGAGTATTTTCAGTCTCTCCTGTTGAACTGAACCCATTTTTGCTTTTTCACCATTGTTTCTGTGGACTGATTTAATGTCATTCAGTGCTGAAATAAACTGAAATGGCTATTTTTGTTTTGGAATGAAAATTCTGATCAAAAATACCCATTCTGTTGCCAAATTTTCATTTCCTAAGAGCAGACTGATTTTTAAAACACTTTTAAGTGGGGACATTTTTAAAAGTGTCTGCAGAAAGTGTACTCCTAGTCACTAACAAAATTTTCAAATTACAGAGAGTCACAGTGTGTTACTTATGTTATGACTGAAGTGAAGAATATATGAGACTCTTCCTTTATGTCTCATTGCCAGCCTTAGAATGAGAGAATGTATCTTGAAGCAACTTTAACTTTCACTAAACAAAAATAGTTATATTAATTTGTTGCATGAACTAGTCAGTTCACATTGTTAGCTTCAATGCATGAAAAAAATTGCAAAGAATGAGTGAATTTCAATTTTGTCTGCAAAGTTTAACTTTGTAAAATTGATGACTGCAGAACTCAATTGAAGTTGGTGGAGTTGAGCCGACAGATAATTTGACCTCGAAAGAATAAACATCTCTCATGGTCTCAATAGGCCAGTTTGTTAGTGGGCTGTCAGTTCCTAAAAGTCAACTGCATTTGCTCTGGAAAACAGGAGTAATTGTAAACAACACTAGCAGAAGCTTTAAAAAAATATTATTTTCTTTCACGCGTGGATTTTCTGTTTCGTTGTAGTGCAAATGTAAAGATTACCTAGCTCTGAATTAATACACTTGGAAAGTGTGTTGGGATGTCTCCAGATGAAAGGGATGAGATGGATATTACTTGAAAGAGGAGGGAAAAGGGACAAAGTTACTGAGTGCAATAAATTTGCTGTGTATTTTCTGTCATTTTTATCTTAGAAATATGAGGTGCTTAATGAAAGCTGCTTCTCACATTGCCATGTTGCCATGCCCTTGACATCAGTACAGAGGCCATACATTAACACAGAACAATTCTTTGGTGGCCTCTCTGATGTGCTGAGTACAAACACACTTTTCTTTGCCCTGGCCATGCTGTACTGCTTCTATTCCCACTTGTTTCTTCAATAAACATACATATTGTGTCAGCTATAGAGAGCTGCCACTGGCCTCATTTCTGAAAGCTGTCCTCTGTGTCTGTCTCCGTATATCTCACTGAGGAGCCTGGCAATTCAGGAGAGCACTTCTCATTTGATTGGTCCCTTAATTTCCAGTCTATCACCTTTGACGATTAGTGGCAGGAATGTGGACAACCCCTGTGGCAGACATGACAGCAGTAGGTGTAACGTATGTTAATTTTTGGTGCTTCCCAGGTGACAGCAGCAAGCCCCTTTTTTGAAAGACACCCGAATGGAATCATTGTGGTTTTGCTTGAATGTTTGAACTTCCTATATTTTTTTGGCTTGTAATTAGGATGAGGTGGCACTAACAGTTATTTCTGCTGCTGGATTTTTCTTATGACTCTATTCAGGAATGGATGCAATTTCCTCCTAGGGTCAGGTTAGAATCATAGAATCGTAGAATCATTTTGATTGGAAGAGGCTCTCTGTATCACCAAGTCCAACCATAACCTAACCTAACTCTAGCACTAAACCATGTCCTTAAGAACCTCGTCTAAACGCCTTTTAAACACCTCTAGGGATGGTGACTTCACCACTTCCCTGGGCAGCCTGTTCCAACGCCTGACAACCCTTTCCATGAAGAATTTTTTTCCTAATATCCAATCTAAACATGCCCTGGCACCACTTGAGGCCATTTCCTCTTGTCCTACCCCTTGCTACTTGGGAGAAGAGACCAATAGAAGAGACCAATAGAAGAGACCCTCCATGCTACAACCTCCTTTCAGGTAGTTGTNATTTGAGATGAGGCCTCACCAGCAGCGAGTACAGTGGCACAATCACTTCCCTAGTCCTGCTGGCCGCACTATTCCTCATACAAGCCAGGATGCTGTTGGCCTTTTTAGCCGCCTGGGCACACTGCTGGCTCATGTTCAGCCAGCTGTCAAGCAACACCCCCAGGTCCTCTCTGCCGGTCAGCTTTCCAGCCGCTCTTCCCCAAGCCTGTAGCGCTGCCTGGGGTTGTTGTCACCCAAACGCAGGACCCGGCACTTGGCATTGTTAAACCTCATGACATCGGCCTCAGTCCAATGATCCGGCTGGTCCAGATCCCTCTGTATGACCTTCCTACCCTCCAGCAGATCAACACTCCCACCCAATTTGGTGTCATCTGCAAATTTACTAAGAGCCTTAGAGCAAACTGCTGCGCTACCTGCTTCAACCCTGTTTGCTGTCCCTGTTGGCTGGACCTAGTTGCCTGCGCTTCCTAGGAGGGCATTTAAACCTCCCCTGGTATCTCTTGGCAACACTCCTTTGGGTGGGTCAGCCACTCTCTTGAGGTCAGCGGCTTTTACCGCTATTCTCTTGGCGGGCTCTGGGATCTCCCCCCACCTCCCGAATCCATGCCCAACCTCAGCCTCAGCTCTTTCTGTAGCTGCTGCTGTGCACGTCGGTTCACCTCATTTTAAATCTCCCACGGTTGCTCTGTAGTCGCTGCTGTGCTCAGTGCTCACTGCTGACTCAAATGATTCTATGATGCCAAGATTTTACTACCAAAGCATAAGACGTGGCAAACGAATAACATGTGTTAATTTCCATCCCTATGTAATTCCCAAGTGCTTAGAAGCTCTGACTGCAGAAGCCAGCAGGGAAAGGGGCAGGAAAAGTGAGCAATACCATGAAAAACGAAAGCTATCTCGTTACAGAACATCAGAGTATAATTGAAAGCAGCTCCGTTTTTTAATATAATGCCCATCCTAGATACAAAATGAAAATAGTAGCTACATTTGCAATAAAATAAAGCCTTAAACCAGTCCTAACTAAGCGTGCGATGTCAGCTATCATTACAGACTTGATCTTCTGCTGGCTTCTGAAGAAAGGTACCAGGGCCACTCAGCAAGTGCCCATCTAAGTCATATGCCAACATTTCTAAGAAAGTGCAGTACTATAAAGCTTAACACTACAATAGCCACAAAAAGCTGTCTGAAAATATTATGAATGACTCAATGTTAAAAGCTGGAGACCTCAGGACAGTCTCAGTGAAACAGATGTGTAGACAAAACAAGTACCTTAACAAATTAAATTAAATAAAATTCAAAATAAAAGAGGAGATTGCAGTAAAACATGCACTCCCCTCCACTGTCCCAGTCAGCTCTGATGACAAAAATGTCAGAAACCCATTCACTGAAAAAAACCCCTCTGTCCTCTAAAGCAAGGCAACAAGCTAGACATGGAAGACTATGCCAATGAAGACACTGCATCCATATTTCGAGTGTTTTCATGACATGACTGAAGATGAAAGGTCCTTTCATGGCTCTGAGCAGTATCTGGCTGGGCCCCAGAGTCTGAGTCCATTCCAGAGGCTGGGTTTTGGGGGCTGGTTGTTTGTAGAGCTAGAGTGGTGTCAGTGCAGTCATTTTTAGAGCAGGTATGAGTTCTGGAGCTGTTTGGTTTGGTGGGAGTGGGCGTGTGTCTAGATAGGGCTCTAGATCACTTGATGGTTCTAGAGCGCATTCTAGATTAAGTTCTAGAGCACATTCACGGTCAGTTGCGTGTTCTAGATTGTGTTCTAGCTCATCTGGGGGGTTCTAGGTTGTGTTATAGATTGTTTGTCTGGTCCAGATTGGGTTTTAGCTCACTTGATGGTCCACATGACAGTCACTTTGAAGGTGTCTCTGGTGCATTCAGTGCTTCTAGAATGTGTTATAGGTCGCCAGCCATCCAAGATTATGTTCTAGAGCACACTGGTGTTCTAGATGACGTTCTAGAGCGGGTTCTAGATTGTGTTCTAGTCATGGTTCTAGATGGTTCAAGGCTTCTAGTTTGGGTTCTAGGTCATTTTTCCAGTTCTAGATTGGGTTCCAGAGTTGACATATGGTTCTGGAGAGGGATTGTGTTCTGAGAGGGGAAGGTCCTACAACCTAGTTCAGGGGGTACGCCTCTTTTGTTATCTCATGAGTATTTGTGGTACTTCATGATGATAGAGGTAGCCCTAGGGGTTTTTGTTTCCTAGTTTCATTTTTATGTTTTGTTTTGTTTTCATGTGTGCTTTTTTTTTCCTATTTGTGGCTTTTTTTGAGTTAAAGACCCACAGGATGGAGATCCTAGCATCCCATAAAATGCAGGTCTCACAAGCTCTAGCACACTGACTCATGCTGCCTCTGTGGCCATTATTTTCTCTGGAGACAAAATTAGAAAATGAACACATGGCAAGCTCCTACTTGTCGTTGTCCTTCACAGCAACTCATTGTCATGCTCCTGCTCCCAGGATTCTCGCCAGCCTGTCCAAGCGGCTTGTCCAACACTTGTCCAGTTGACTTTGGTACCCACTCTTGCACCCAGAAGCACTTCAGCCGGACCAGGTGTGTCCATGCCGCTCAGAAAGGGCTCCGCAGTTCTCAAGTATGCTCAAGTACTTGCACCTGCAAGTGCCAACAGCATGCTGACCCCAAAGCTGAACAAGAAACGCCTGAATCCCACTGGCAAGACTGAAATGTGCTGCATCACTTGCCTGCTCACTGTTCATGCACAAGAAGGTCACAACAGCCCTTTCTGCTGCTGGCAGAGCCCTTCTGCAACCCTGCCTGAAGTCCCAGGGTTGGAAAGGCGTGAAGATAAGATTACTCCTTATTGCTGGACTTCAGTGATAGCTTTGTGATCGCTAGAGGTAGTTGAAACACTGGAAGCAGCTTACTGGGCTGACATTGCTGCTTTTGTACTCGTAGTTTAGCTCCAGTGCCTGGCCCCCAGCCAGCAGCTAAAACCATATGCTGCTCCATAATCCTTGTGAATCCCTTCCAGCTCAGGCCATTCTATGATTCTATGCTATTAGAAAGAGCTAATTTTCTTTGAATTTCTTTCAGCATACAGAAAACCAAGCAATGAAGCATAGATAATATGGTTGGCAAGTGTCTTCTCTGGATATTCAATAGGACAGGGCTTTAGTTCACATGTATCAGTATAGCATCATTGCCTTTATATTAATTAAGCATCTGCCACAATATATTAATGGTTCTGGTTTTGGTGGGGTTTTTTGTTTGTTTGTGGGGTTTTTTTGTTTGTTTGCTTGTTTGTTTGTTTTTGTTTTGGTTTGGTTTGGTTTGGTTTTAAATGGACATTCATACATATTCTAACAAAGAAATCCCCAAAAGAGATGTCTTGAACCGATGGACAAAACCAACTCACTTCGTAGTGGGAAGAAGTATCAGAATGGTATTCAAGGGCTCCAGAAACAACTCAGGTAATTCAGCCTGGGATTTGTTTGCAAGAAAAATGAAGATTCAGAGGCACGCTTTATTTTCTCTCTGCCAAGACATACCTGCCCATTCTTGTACCTCTAGCTTCTATGTACATATGCCTTTGTGTACTGAACAAAATCCAGTAATAGTATTCAAAAAGCTTGGGTTGTTCTGAAAGTCTGTTCAGAGTCATGTAAATGTATATAAATTAATGCAAAAGTGAACTTTATGTTTCTCAAAGTGTCTTTACCTCTTGGTTGTTAAACTCTGTTTGTGAAAGCTCCTATTTCACGTAGTTTTCTCATGTGTTTGTCCAAATGCTTTGCAAAGCTGTACCTCCTGCTTATTAAAAGTCTGCTAGAAACATGAAGGAGTGACCAGAGGGACCTGCTGGAGGTGGCCTGTGGATCACAGATCAGGTCAAAGGCAAATGGTGACAGTCAGACTCCTTGAAAGATGTGGAGTTTCAAATTCATGTCTGGATCAGAAGGCTCTGCCAAGGTCTGGCTGTAAAAGTGATAGATGTAAATAAGCTGATTCTGAGACAGTTTAGTAGTGATGAAATTCAGCTTGTGCAGGGAGCCAGCATAAAGCCTCTGCACCCCATTGTGTTCTCATTAAGCTCTTCTTTTAACTGCTGTATGCATCCCATGGAAAGATATTTCACTTACAGTAATGACTACATACACACTGAGATTTTTTCTGTGATGCTGTCAGGGTCCAATACTGTCTAACCAGGCTCCTTCAGATAATCCACGAGGTGGGTTTAATGTTTCATATCAAATTTATTTCTTTTGCATATTTGGCTTTACACAGCATTTTGATTTAAGAGAGTGACAGTAGCTCTGTACTGAAGGCACACCACAAGTGTGGTATCACAGCTGTAATATACAGTGAAATCACAACAGAAGCATGATTCCTGGTCTCTGTGTGCTCCGCTGTCACCATGCTGGGTGTCTTCGGTCACCCAGCCTGTTTAGAGCTGTGCTTTGCTGCACGCACAGCCTGGACTTTAGGCCCATGTTGCGTGGCACAAATCCTGTGGCCTCAGGATAAGCTTTGGTGGCTGATTGCCGTGGAGGAGCTTGCAGGCAGCTGCCTCTTGGCATCAGTGATGTCCATGCTGTCATCTAGGTGTTCAGTTGCAAGTTGTCACGTGCACGTTTGTTCTCTCTGGCAGTGGAAATGCTGAATAGAGTTGTTTCTGGTAAAAAAATCCTATGGTAGCTCCAATGAAAGAAATGGGGGAAAATCTGCTCTATAGAAGGTTATCTGCCCAACATGGTGCTCATGGATCAGAGAGACATTCAATGCTACATGACCTGCAGTTCCCGCCAGCTAATGGGACATAAGATTATACCAATCTCTTCTTATACACTTAGCAATAATAAATACCATTTCAAATGACACCTTACACAGTCTGTGTGCCTTTTTTACTCTTATTATAACTGACCTGCACCCCCTGGTGCAAACCAGGATGAAAGGCTGTGTGCCTGCAAATTAGTATTGTTGTTATTACCATTATTACTGCACAGGCTTTTCTAGTCCTATTTGAGCTTACACATGCAGACATAGGAATCTGAAGGAATAATGTTAGAGTATTTCATGGTTTTAATTTTTTCTAGTTGTACTAAAATTAATAATCTAATCATAAGCAGTAGGCAAGCATAAATATACCCTAAAAAGTCTACACTTTCCAACTGCATATTTATCAAACACTGTATAAATATACTTGAGTTTATAAAAGAATTAAGCATGTCTCACAGAATTTTTAAAAAAGGCATTTTTGGAAAAGGTTTCTCTGTGGTAGTCTGGAACTTACTGAGAGCACCAAGCCGATTAAGCCAGACCGTGTCTGGCATTCGAGCTGCTGTTAAACTTTTAAGGAACAGACAGGCACCTCGTAGATTAGCCTGCTGCACGTGCTTGTGCTCAGAAAGCCATCAAATCCACTCAGGGGCAGAGAGGACCATCAGGGGCTATTAGAGCAGATACAAAAACTCAGTCAAGAAGTCTGTAAGGCTTGAGATGGCAGCAGCTGAGAGGGTGTTTCAGTCCCAACAGCCTTCTCATAGACATCTGCTCCTATCAATGTTCAGAGACAAGACACATCCACCTTCTGTCTGATCCAGTACGTCTGTTAGTTCTTTTGTGAGCATACTGCTGATGCAGTGTTTGTGTTTGAGAGAGACAGCATTGTTGGGCATGGCTGGTCCATACATCAGCTGCCTCTAATGGGTCTGGCTTTACTGTGCATGTACACCGAATTGTGTGGTTGATGGGGCCTGTTGCTTAGGACTGACATAACAGATTCCAGCTGCAGGCAGGATCTCAGTCACTTAGCTTTTATATTGTCTCCGGCACTCATACTTACACTCAGGGCTGACTTCAGGCACAAACCTGCCTGACTTAATCCAGAGACTCTGCCTTGAGAGGGTTCATAAATCCATCAGCCAATGCTAAAATGGTGTGTGTGTGATATGCTCTTATGCAGGTCATAAGGGTACCAAGATGGAGACAAGAGGAATGAACAAAAGGACAAATCACAGTGTACCAAAACTGGATGCATTTTTCAGATCAGGACTACTATTTACCGTTACTGTAATGAATTAGAGAGATGGTACTCTACTTATGACTGCAAAGGTGAATGAAGATAACGAAACACAGTGAAGATTGTAAGAACATCCAATGTGTACCTCCTGCCCTCCACCAGACCCAGCTTTGCACTCCGGTCAGCAAGAAGTACTCTACCCCATACTGGATGTGAAAAAGCTTTTCCATCTGTCAGAATCAAAGCTGTGGTCTTAGTAAATCTCTCTATATTTTTTCAGTTGGTAAGCAAACAAACTATTCAGTGCAGTCTGTTTTCTAGCAGGAACTACGTAAGGGTGAGTCTGCAAATTAGAAATGGTTGTTATGATCACTATTGCAGGGATCATTCTACTCCTTTCTGTGCTGGTTGTTTTGTCCCACAGGCTTCTTGTTCTGTACAACTGACTTCAATGGCTATAATTGCATTTCTGAGCCTACCAACATGCCCAAACAATTGCAATTTAGTCTAAGTGCACAGAAAGCGACAAAAAGAACTTGTTTCATTGACCCAGCATTAGCAAAACAATGCAAGGGTGAATAACAATACTGGCAGGTGGACTCGGAAAGAGTTGTAATAGAACTTTTTTCATCCACAGATCTTGTACTGAAGGAGATAACCTGACCCACGTATAGAATTGCAATGGAAACAATTTTATCTAGGAATTTTACAGTTACTCAGCCAATTTGATCCATTTATTGAAGAGCACCAAAAGGTGATAGAAATGTTGCCACAAGGAATTCTTCGTGCTTCTTCGAAAACATAGGGGATGAGTCTCCTCCTGAACTAGCAATTTGTCAGCAATTCTGAACCACGAAAAGCGAAACATTATTCATTTAGAGTTGTCAGCCTCACAGAAGTATTCCATGTTTAGCAGTTTTTCACATAGCAATCTTTAAAGGATTAAGTCCCAAGGAGTAGTTTCTGGAATTTATCTCCATTCACTGGAGATGATGTATTTCTTTGAGTACAGCAGTGAATTTCTCATAAGACTATGGTATTGCTTTATCAGATTGCTGTGGTCAGTTTTATGACAATGGAATATATAAGTTGGGGTATAACATATGTTTGCAGGCACGGCTAAAAAAGTTGAATGAGTTTGTTGTAAAGGTCTGTGAGCTTGGCTTGCAGCTTGAGGGCAGGGAGCAAGAAGGATGGGAGCAGCCACTGGTGCTGCTGGGGAGCTCCTCTCCTTCCAGCAGCATAGCGTGGGGGTCCCGCACCCTCTCCTGCTGCAGCAGATCGTTTGGCTTTCTAAAACTCAGGCATAGCAAAACAGACAAAGGGCTGTGTTTTTCTGCTGTCCCAGCAATCCGCTGTCCTAATTACGTGCTTATTTTACCCATGCTTACAACTTGTCCTGGCTCGTAACCACGTGACCAAGGCTGTCCCCGAGGGTTTTTAATGGATTAAAGCAGCTCTTGATTATTTGGACAAGACATGAAAGGTATAAAGCTTTAAGTCTCAGGGAGGGAAATAAATAGATTAGAAAGTATGTTGGCTCAGCTTCAGAATTAAATTCTTGTTTGTTTCAAGACCTCACAAGATGTGGACCAGAAAACTCTTATTGTTATAGCACAGAGTCATGTGTGTGAGACAGAAGATTCAGAAACTGAATCTAAGGTGTATCATTAGCTTTAGGGCTATGGTAAAGGTAAAAAACCACAAAGAAACAAGTAGCTGTCTGAGGTATTTAAAAGAAGCCATCAGTGAAATTCTGAAAGAGAAAAGGCAATGTCCATATCTAGCCATTATTCAAAACAAAGAGAGACAAACTGAATTTCTCATGCCATAGCTGTGAATTTGCTTTATGGGTTTTTTTTGGTCAGTGATGATAAAACACTATAGGACAGCAAATGCTTTTAAAGATTATTAAAAATGAGTTTTGCAACTGTGCAAAAGAAAACCAAACCAAAACAAACAACCTCCTCCCCCAAACAAAGAAACCCACCAAAAAATGCATTCTTGGTCTCCGAGGAGAATCACACCTGACATTCTTCAAAATGTGGATTTCAGATGTGGTTTGTGACTCGCTTTCTTGAAAACCTAGGGAGCTATCTTCCTAAATTGGGCAACTAGCAAAGTATGCTGCTATAATATGTAGAACACTTGCCCAAAACAATTAGAAAAAGTGCTTTTAGACTTGGAATAAAATGTTGGATGCAAAAATGACCTAGAAACATTATTTAATTTAAATGTCCTGACTCCTGTTGGCCCAGAGGGTCCCAGATTCTCTAGATAGTTCCGCCTGCATCGCCAGTTCTCACAGCTGACCCTGAGGTACATAGGTGAACATGAAGACAGGAGGTCTTTGGGAGCAGAAACCTGGTGAATGAAGGGTCTTTGTCAACGTTGATGAAAAGTCCTGGGATGAAACTATCAAGAAAGATTGATGCAAATGATGAACCAAGCTAAAGGGCATCACAACCTTCTGCTGACACCAATACAAGTCGTGAAAAAAGCAGTGAAAGATTAGGAAAAGCTCTGTTTACTGGAATTTGCAAAGAACAGACAGAAATGGGTGGCAAACCTTGCTCCTGTGAGCTTGCAAAATACCATGAAAGAAACCACTCATCGCAGCCAACGGTATCTTCTTACCTCCGTTTTTACATTAACATGTCTCTCAGTTTCACCCCATTGTTCTCTCTTCAGAGGATATTTTGAGATCTCTTAATATTCTAGCATCAAATGCTGTATGAGCTTTACACAAGGAACAGATGCAGTCTTTTGAGATGTATAATCATCCATCCCCTCTCCTGATGTTGCTGCTGTCACTGTAGAGGGAAATGGAGCCATATCCACTGTGTATCTTGTGTAAATGTGTTATTGTAAATGCTCTGCAGAAATGCATCTGTAACAAACACTTTCTTCATGCCCACAATATTTTCTAGTTTCTAGAATTTGCTATTGATCATAGCAACTGGTAGCTGTCTATGAATCTGCCAATATCAGTCATTGTCTTTTAACTCCACATCTTTGTGCTCAATGGTAGCAAAAGCAATATTTTTTTTTCCCTGGGGCTGTCAGCAATCCAGCTCATTTGTCATTTTTAAATGGACACTTGGGGCAGATTCTGTCCAAGCAAAACAAATCAATACAGTTAGTTATGCTAAATGCATTCAAACAAGGATACTTGAAGGGGGAGCAGAAATAGATACCATAGCAAAGCAAATGACAGAGAGGAGAGGTATGCGTGCTACGGGCTTAGCAAAGGATGGGAAAAATAGCATCAAGTTTAATCTGTGCCTTGGGAGTGAGGAAGGGATGGAGGATCAGGTGGAGGGAACTATAAAAGGGAGGATGGGCCTGAGGAGGAAACTGAAGAAAAGCCAAAGACACAGGCTTAGGGGAAAAAAAAAAAAAAAAAGTAGTGGATCTAAGATGGGTTCCCAGGGTTGATGCAGAGGAACTGATGAAACCAGATACCATGCCACAGACACTGGGCAGGCCTGGAAGAGAATCTTGTTTCTAGTCCATTTGATTCAGGACCAGGGTACTGGACTTTGAAAGCAGCTGGGGGGTTTTATAGCCTGTATCACTTATACTGCTATTGTGGCTTCAGCATAGCAATAAATTACACAAGAAAAGCAGCTCATGCAACAGCACAGCTCTTGGAAATGGTACAGAAAGAAAAAAAATCTCTTATGTCTGCTTTTATAGAAGTGGATGCTATAGAACGTAGGGTTTGCATTCTTTGCAGTCATTAAATTTTAGTCACTGGTGGAGGTTAGTTGTAGGACTGGTTGAAGTGGATGTTGATGTTTTATTTTTTATTTTAAAATGTTTATGTTCAATGGTAGCAAAAAGAATATGCTTTTTGTGGGGTTAGCAACCCAGCTCACTTGTCATTTTAGATGGACACCTGAGGCAGATTCTGCCCCAGCAGAGCAGACCAGTACAGTCAGGTAGACTAAGTGCATTAAAACAAATACACTTGGATGGGAGAGGAAAAAGAAGCCACAGGAATGGAAATGATACAGGAAAAAAGAGAGTTACATGCAACAGAATCAGCAGGGATGGGAGGCTTTGTCTTCATGTACTAGAAATAGCTGAACTGATCTACCAACACCATCATTAAACCAGCTTTAATAATGTGTTGTCATCAAAAAGAGGAAATTACCACTACTCCCAAAATGAGTAGGCTATGGAAGGATGCTTATAGATGGCTCACAAGGCTGCAGCTGGTTGCTTGTTCTCCTTTCTTTATTCAGAGGCCAAAGATAATGTAATTCATCAAGATCATTATGAGAAAACAAATCAAAGAGGTGCATTTAGTTATTTATGGTATGTGAATCAGCACCCTTTTTTGCCAGGAAAGGTTGGACTGGATGATCCCTGTAGTCCCTTCCAACCTGGTATTCTATGATTCTATCCTAGAACAATAAGCAAACAGTGGCAAAGTGGCTGAAGTCTCTCACTCTGATTCCAGTGCTCATGTCTCTGGCAAGCCCATTCCTGCAGGCTGTAGGATGGTCCTTGTCTGTAGCTGATCACACGGGTCAGACAGGTGATGGGAGCAGGTTTTACCTATGTTTCTTACCTATGTTTTACGTATGTTTCCTTTGTGTGTTTTACGTGTATTACGTACGTACGTGCTGGCTCCACTGAGCAGACTACATTTGGCAGGAACTCCAGCAACACTAGAAAACAAGTGGTGCCAGTACTCTGAAACTTGAATGGAAAGGTAGCCCTGAGACTGGAGGGCTACCCATTTCTGAGGGCTGAAAAAAGCCCTCCTGAGACAGCACTTTTTCCTTTTAGAAAAGGAAGGGATATACCGCTGCTTCACCCACAGTGTCATCTCTAAAGACAAACCCCTCTTTCTGTCTCTGCTTCGGGAGGGAACTGAGGAATACGATTTAGGGGCACCCTGCTGTACCAGCTGCAGGCAAAGCCCGATCAGTGTTTCCAGAGAGAGCAGAGCAGCTGCTGCTGGAGGGTGGGAGGAAAGGAGGGAGACGCGGCCGCGCTGCGGGAATTTTTGCAGGCGGGTGGTTGGTCCCAGCCCGACCTTGCCCCCCCGCTGGAGCGGCCCCAACAGCGATCGTGCCTGCGCCGGGCTGACAGCAAGGTCTACACCCCGGGACCCCCTTCCCGAGCACCCCTCGCTGGCCACAGCCTCACTCCGCCCCCCAAGGCTCCCCTCCGCATCTCCGGGCGCGGTAACGCTTCAGCGCGTCGACTCGCTGCACATCTCCCTCCTCCGCTTGAATCAAGGGTGCGCCCTCTCCCTTTTCTCCTCAGCCCGGGGCAGAGCGGAGCGGCCGCGGCTCACGGAGGTAGGTCGGGCAGGGTGCGGGGGAAAAGCCGCTGAGGGGCCGGGGGCTTCCCGAGGAGGGGGGATGTGCGTCTGTCTGCCCCTCCGCGGCTTTTATTTTGAGGGGAAAACTGTGCTTTCTCGTAAATCACAGTCGTTATTGTGAAGCTTTCTCATCCGGGACAACGATGAGGTGGGGGAAAGCTCTGAGGTTCAGCCGCTAATTTGGGGCTCATGTTCTTGTTTTCACTTAATTTCTCCTCCGAAGGAAGGCCTGCCAAACCTTCTCGCTGCTTTTCTGTGCGGGTTTGAAAATGTGTGAGTGGCGGGTTTTGGTGTTTTGAGCTTCTTTTTTTAATTTTTTTTTTTTTTTTTTAATTTTATTTTTCCCCAGCACTTGAAAGGCATTCACCTGCAGACCACTTATAAAACAAATGCTAACGTGTTTGTATCTTTCCAGTTATAGTTTGAAGGAAGATATTTATGGTGCTTGCCTACCCGCCCTGTGAACAAGCAGGTCAGTACCTAAAATAAGTGTATTTGTTGTTTCAGGTGACTCGGGAAAAGGAATTTCAACATATAGAGTGCACTGTCATCCATACACATGTATTTAACCTAGTTAAACTCAAAATGTTGGTGGCATAAAGAAGTTTAGTCCATTTTCCTCTGCAGGCAGGAATTCCCTTTGCTTGAAGTAAGGTGTAGAAAGTGGTCCTTCCAATATGCTCATGTGGCCCAGTGTACTTAACTTGGTGTGGAAAAATATGTATTGATGCTGTTTCTTGCTTCAGGATGGTGTTTCAGTAATGGAAGGCAACTGCTTTTTGATACTTAATAAAATCTTTTATTTGGCTTTTTGCCAACATGTGTGCAACATTATGAAGAGGTACTTGCATTACAGCTCTGTTTAAACTGTAGAGTGAATGAACTCCTCTTTGGCATCTCTAGAGATTTTAGTGAATACTATTGCCTGGTATGTGTGCAAGACTTAGATGAGTATAACTGAGTTATGTGAAATCTTGCAGCATCTTGCACAGTTCAGATAGTGAAGATGTCAACTGCGTGATGACTTCAAGCAGGCGTGGAGTGTAAGGTGTCCTTCTGACACGGAGGCTGTTGCTTAAATCAGGATTTACAGATCATTCTGTGATAAAAATGTCCTGATTGCCAACGGGACAAGATGGTATGAGGAATGTCTTAAGAGATGCTCCCTTACCTAATAGGCTCCCCGTCAAAAAAGATTTTTGAAAATAAAAATGATTTCTGATGAAGACAAATCCCAGTAGCAGAGAAGCACAGGAGAAATCCAGCAAACCAAGATTTCAATTTCCCCTTTACAAATGGATGCTGCAGAAAATATTTGGGCAGTCATCATGGGTGTTCTCTTAAGTGTTAATAGAATAATAGTGGTTATTGCTTTGCTATTTAATAATGCTTTAGTATCTCAAAGAGTCATTTTCCCTAAGTATTTTTTTCTTTGGTAATTACTTATTTTTTCCAGCGCTGAGCATCAGTGCTTTGCTCCAGGAGTGACTGGTATACATCAGGTTGTGAGCAGATAGTTCTCTTTCAGTGACTTTACAATTATAGGTAACTCAAGGTACAGCTGAAAGCTGAAGAAAAATATTTTTTTCTCCCCCTTGAGATAAATATTTTACTCAGATGGTTATTCATAAATGTATTGTTAAAATCTGTTGTCTCCCTCCAAAAATGAATTGATCTGTATAAGTGCTTGTAATTAGTATGCCCTGACATCATCTGCAGGTTACAGTGAGAGTTCATCTTGGGTGTTAACATATTTTCTAATAGTAAAAATAAGATTTCATTCTGTCATTTATGGATCGTGCACATGACGTTTGAATGCCTCAGGATAGTAAAGCAATAGACAGCAGTAAATAAATTATCAATGTGGCTGGTAATTTTCTCTTAAAACTGGCTGACGATTACAACAATAAAGCTATTACCAAGCCAAGAAAATGAAGTATTGGAAGAGTAGATTGGCAGTAAACAAAGAGCCCATATGGATTTAGAAAAGGGGGTGAATAAGTGTAAAAAATTACATTCTGGAAGTGAGATGTGTCAGGCTGAAACAGTTTCAGCAGCCAGTCTGAGTTAGGCTTCACAACCAAAATCAGATGACAAAGAAGGAAAGCAGCAGCAGTGGGCAAAGCTCAGAGTGAAACTAGTCCCAGCAAAAAACCACGTAACTTGTGTCTCTTTTGAATGTGATGGTTGGTTCATGGGTACACAGGCTGAAGAACGCGTAGGGTTTGGGAAGGGGAAACTGTGTGAAGAAGCATTTGTTCTGCCTTGTCCCTCAGCCCGCTGGCTCTGGTTGGAGCTGAGGAGAAGACCATGTGTTGCAGCTATAATGGGGCTGACCCAGTCTGCTGTGACCAAGGACCATAGACCACCTTTTAGCTCCTGTTCTTAGCATGGATTGGCACTGGCGATTACTGAAACAGCAGGGCAGCCCTGACCAGCCACCATCAGTGTGGAAGAATTAGGAGGTGGGAGTCAGGATAGATCATGCAAGGCTAACTTGATATTTCTGTGCAAAAATAACTGGTTTTTGAAAATAAGAAAGGCAGGAAAGTTCTCCTTTTTTGTGTTCTTCTGACAGTTCTAAGCTTGCCATCTCCTTCTTTCCTCCTCAACCCCTGTGGAGCACAAGGATTTTTGCTATGTGGATTGTCAGTACTCGGAGGTACAGAAAGGCCTTTTTGAGTGAAGAGCCGTCTGGCCAGGGACATGCAAAGATAGAGGATGAACAGAAATTACACGAAACCTAAACCACATTTGAATTCTAGAAAACCTTTCTAGAAGATATGAACATATAAACAGCCTTATTATCAGTATGCATGTTTCACGTCTCCTTTGGGTTTGTCTAACATAACTACATGTTAGATTTACTTAGATTTAGTAACTTTTAATCACAAGATCTGTGAGTTAAACTGGATTTTATATTTTATGTAAAGTGCAGAGGGATAATACTAGGCTCTGCATTAGCATGCGCACACACATGCACACAAACATACTTCCTGAACACATCAGCAATTAGAAGATGCTTGCTTTAATGTTCTTAAAACCTCATTTGTTTCTTGCTGAAGCAGCCTGTATCTATTTTAGACACTAACCTTGCATCTCTGACAGAAGCACCCAACTGTACTTAGCAGCCACCGTCACTGTGTCTGCATGGCTGTGTTTGTGCCTGTGTTCTAGGCGCACATGGGATGGTTGAGCGTGGGCTAGCCTCAGCCTGCCCATTGCTCTCATTTCCTGAGTCAATGGGAGGCGTCAATGGGAGACGGTGAGCGTGCACCTACATGTAGGCACTGTGGGAAACGGGCAGACTGGCACCTGAGGGTGAAATGGGGCATTTATTAGCATGACAATGTAGACACACCCCTTCTAGACAATAAAAAGTTAATGGTAGCAAAACACCAGGTAGAGCTTGAGAACACTGAATTTTCATGTAGTGTAATCTAGTCGATGAAATGAGTTTTTATGAGGAGTTTCAACTGATTCAGGGCTTCAGGCCTTAAGGCAGAATCACTGAATCCTTTCACGTTCCTTAAGTGTTTCCCTTTTTGTTGTTTCAGGATGCTCACCAGAGCCCCAAGTGTCATTGCCCAAGTGTTCCTTCTTCTAAGCATAGTTCTTGTCATTGCTATTGCAGTGATTCAGATAAACCAGCAACAGATCCTCTCCCCAGGGATTAAGGTAAGTCTTGAAATATGTAAGGAAGGAGAACAATATTTTGAACTGATATTTAATAATGTTCGTTTCTAAACTAGTTTTTATGGGGTGATTCAAATGAGCGTACAGCCATAAATTAATCACACCTTTGTCAAGGGAAAACTGAAGCTGAGAGAAAAAGAGAATTAGTCAAGATCGCAAAGTCAGTGGCAAAGCAGGAAAAGCATTCCTTGATTACCTGTCTGTGATGCTTATCACACAATGCCTTCTCCAAGACTGAAAGGCCAAATGAGGAGAAAACGTCACTGTGTTTTTTTACTTTTGCCAGAGATTGGCAGTAATTTTAAGATAATTTTGAAATGAGAAATACCTGGAGTTTAAATTCTAGCACAGCTAGGAAGGTTATGCTGAAATCTTTGCAAACTGCTCCTGTATATCAAAAGTATTTGGGTTCTAAGTGTGCACTTTATGATTCACCACATGTTGGGACTTGCTGAATGTTAACAGAAGCAAAGTAGCTTTATGAGGAGGTGCAGAACAACTGGAAAAGACAAACTGAAATATTCTGGAATTTAGACTTTGCCTCACACTTCTGGAGTATGTGTGCAGATCCTTCAATGACAGATGTACACAGCTGAGGACAAAGCTGTAGAAATTAGCCTTCTAGAGAAGCTGTGCAGTCTGGCATTTTGAGTTCTCTGTTCTTTTTTTTTTCCACGATAGCTACAAGCATAAAGCTTGTCAGATCTTTCTTTGAAGTTCTTTCCACCTTTCCCTCTGCCTATGTATTTAACTGGATAGTTCACATACTGATAGCAATAGGGTAATATCTCATTACACTTCACAGGATTATGGACACCTTTGGCTTTGTCTGAATAATTTGTTGGTGTATGAGTCAGACAATGGGATAAAACTGTATTGTGATACTAGTTTTATGTGTTTGTGTGGTATGGCAGGGTGTGTGTGCTGGGATCTTGCATGGGGACATAGTGCCTCAGGTTTACTCCCTGTTGTGCCCAAAATCTTTGCTGGCAGGAGCCTTACATCCTGACAGCTTTCATGCAAGGCAAGAGTGGACTGACCTTTAGGCTGAAGCCACTATCTAAAACACAGCCTACACATCACTTGTATTTTTCATTAATTCAGTTTCACATTCAGAATGACAACACTGTCTACCTTGCTTTTTGAGCAAACATCAGACCCACCTTGACCATCTGGAGCTGGTTTAGGTGGGGAGATCCACTTCCTGAGTCACAGCAGCTTCATGGCTGGTTCTGGAGGAAGACTGGTGGTTCCTCTGCTCTAATAGGTGTCATGGCTTTGGATTTCTCTTTGGACTGTAAGCCTGCCAATGAAGAAAATCCCAGTTGATGTGGAGGAACATGTGTTTGATTCCTGAGATGCTGAGTAGTCCTCAGTAAATCATTAACATTAGGAAGAAGGAACAGAGGGAGGACCTTGGTATGCCAGTGTGAAACCCTCCGGTACTTAACTGATATGATGGAGCCTGGAAATGGCAGTGTCCTGAAGTTAGCAGTTAATTAAAATTAAATATGGCAATAACATGATGAAAGCAGACTTAATCTTTGTAAATGGTCTTGTTCTTCTTCTTCTGGTTCTTCTCTGTGAAACCAAAACAGCTACTGAAGGATAACTAGAGTTCGTGTTATCTGTGGCATAATAGCACATTGACAGCATCCAGGTTCATTCTTTCGTGGCACAAGAGATAAATTATCTGATACGCCACTGATGTTTTGAAGTGCCGTTGCAAAATTAAATATTTTTGTTCCTTGGTGGTTGGCTTATCTGAAGATTCAGCCCGTAATTTGTGAAGGAAGGACCTGCCCATGTGCATGAGGCAGAGGCACTGAAAGAGCTCCTGACTCATTGGAATGCACCATGAAGTCAGAGGAGTGATGGAGAAAGAAAGCGCAAACATCTTTAGTGACATAGTTTGTGAAGAAGTACAGAATTGGAAACAATGCTAGTTCTGAATGTAATGAGCCTTTGTACCGGTCAAAAAAAATTGTATACTGATGTTTTGTGAACCCTAAAGAGAAAAAAACCTTGTCCCTATCATTGTGTGTCTCAGTTTAACCCCAGCTAGCAATCAAAATTGCTTGCTCAATCGCCCACACCCAAGNGCACCCTGGTCCCGAACAGCCCATCCTGAGGAGAGAGAGCGAAAAGAGCAGAAAGGCTCAGAGGCCAACTGCAAAACAGCAGAACGGCAAAAGGCAAAACTAAAGGAACTCTCAGTTCAGCTGCATTCTGGTTGAGTTCCATTCGGAATGGGTCTCCCCAAGCCAGAAAACCCAACTCCCACTAAATGCGAAGCATGATGCTAATGTCGTGGAATATTCTCATTGATCAGCCTGGATGTCACTCAAGGTCTGTCCCACTCCCAAGTGTCTTTGCTAAAGTAGTGACTTGAATGGATCCTGATAGCGTAGTGATTTGATGGTATCTGTGGAGCCTTTCACTTGATAGTTGATCACAGTAAATATCATCTGGATAAATATAAATGAAATTTTAATTATCTAACAGTCCTCTAGGAAACAGACCAGACTGGCATTGCTGGTAGTTCTTTGGGGGCCGGGAGTTTGTAGGATTACAGTGGAAGCAGTGAACTAATGAGGTGTGGAAGCTGGATGGTTTTGCCATCTGCAGCAGTGATCTTTCGGTCAGAGTTGAGGCTCCCCAGGGAGTCAGGGGGATGAAATTTATCAGCCTGCTGCAGGGGCTCCTACTGCTTTGCAGCCAGATGGAGGCTCTCATGTTTCAGTATTGTCAGGCTCCTGCGCATCTGTCTGTTTTAAAAGAAAAAAGTTAACAGAGAAATGAACCCTATGCTGTGCAATTCCTCCCAATTAGATGACTTTGGAAGAGGGTACTTTCAGGGATCATAAAGACGATAAACAACATTGCAGTTTTCTTCTCTTCATGTAGTTTACCTTCTCAGTTGCTACCGTTTTCTGCTGTCATAAAAGGTGAGAAAGTGGGAAAGGCTGGTCTGGTGAGCAGTGGAATGGGATGGAGAAACCTGTGCTTTAATCCCACAGCGAGTCCAAGTGACCTAGGACAAGTCACTTAAATATTTCTCATTTATTTCGTAAATAAACAGGGTAATAGTGATTCTCTTTCCCTCTTTGTTGTCTCACACACTGGCACAGTCTGTTTACAGTGGCAAACTCTCAGGTGGACTGCCAAAACCACTCAAAGGGAGAGGTTTAAGGGGCAATTAGAAAAGAACCAGACTTGTTACATCATTCTCACTGTGGACTATTATGTACTTTGCCTGTTTGCTTGTGGCTTTATGGATCCCTTGTGCATCCTTGAATCTAAACCCTGTGCTTAGCTATCAAGCCCTTCGGTGTCTAGAAAGTGTAAGTGGGGATAACGGGAAATGAACTTGCTGCAAAATCAAGTCCTAACACGGTGTTATCTACATGTCAGCATGGGTTTTGAACCTGATGCTGAAATGAGATGGGCATTCTCCATCCCCACTGAATTAATTATTGAAGATACATAGTATGTTCTTAGTTTTGCAACCAGATTCATTCTGTGCTTGGCTGTTGGATTCATGCCTAAGTGCCTAATACTATAATTAATCTCTCTTGTAAATATACTGTGCATATATTTTCTGAAGTGTTTGATGGTGCAAAGAAGTACAGCTGCATATGGGCCTTAAAGCTGTCACTGTTTGTTTCTTGATCTAACGTATTATTTTTTTTCTCCCCAGTATGGAATAGTCCTTGATGCTGGATCCTCTCGGACTACGGTCTATGTCTATGAATGGCCAGCAGAAAAAGAAAATGACACGGGAGTAGTAAGCCAGACTTTCAAGTGCAATGTGAAAGGTGAGATCAAATGGCCTCCAATAGCCTCCAAGAAGAGGTTATCTGGAAGCCTATACTGTTTTTTTTCCACTGTGTTCCCTTTTAAGTGCTGGGGAGCAAGAACTATAAAGACTATGTATATATTTGTCAGTATGAGCCCTTCTGCTACTGATACACCAGGGTGCTCTAATCTGTGACGGAGAGAGGAAATTGTAGCTAAACTTGGTTTACTCCATTTTAGTTCGTGATTGGTGCAGAGTTTGATCTAAAAGCTATCAGTCCCTGTAAATGTTTAGTCCTTGTGCCCTGAAATAATTTCTTTTAAAAGAGAAGTATAAAATATATTTTTAAATAGCTTGGAATAAAAAGTCTTTGAGAAGAATGGGTATCTAACCCTTGTCAGATGTCAGCCATTAATTTTGATGGAGGCAAAAATGCTATAGGAGTTTGACAAATTAGTTTTATTTT
The DNA here is from genome assembly GCA_013399365.1 of Pampusana beccarii. Classification (NCBI taxonomy): domain Eukaryota; kingdom Metazoa; phylum Chordata; class Aves; order Columbiformes; family Columbidae; genus Pampusana; species Pampusana beccarii. The sequence continues at coordinate 159,517 of VWYH01005547.1, read as the reverse complement.
CCGGAAATCTTAGTGATGCTTAAAAAAATTCTCTGCTGTTTCAGTCAGGTTTGCTAGAGAAACAAGGCTTATACAGTTCATCTGGAATTGTTCTCCAGCTACTTGGAAAAAAGCTGCCAAGGGGAAATGATGAAAGGCATGTAGAAGGTGACCAGGAAGAGCTTCTCCATACTACAGAAGAGGAAGCATCTAATAAAATTATCAAGTAAAATAGCTAAATTGCAGAACTGTTTCTGACAGAATGGCATAGTTGTGTCAAATATGCAGGTCTGACCTTTGGCTCAGGAAAACCTGTAGCTGTGCACTGCTAGAACATGTCCCATGACAAGTAGGACTGGCTACCTGCCTTGTCTTTTGTCTGAGAGTTTGCATTGATTTCCTCTCAGAGGGAGGCTGCTAGACCAGACTGACTTTTGTTCACACTCCAGTATGGTTAAGTATGTGCTCTAATAGCTTGTTGTGGATTCCTTCATAGGAGCTTTTGAATCTCTTAGTCAACTTCAGTGACATTTGACTAAGCTTTCAAGGATACCAAAATTCTACACATTTTATGAAGACAGCTGGCCAGGTCAGGGAGAGAAATCCACATTATTAAACAATAGTTAGTCCATAAGGGATTTCTGCAGGAAGCCAAACTTTCTAAATTCTGCTTCTCTGAGTTAAATGAACTTTAGATTATCCTCTGAGATACTTACTTCAGCAGTACTGCTTTGTTTAGTGTACTGGTTTGGATTTGCAAGTTAGGTAAGGGGAAAAGGTGGGGCAACTCAGGAAGTCTCAGTGCAGCTTTTGTTGATCTCTGATAATAACTGTCATTCAAGGAGAATTTTTCCCTTCTCTCTCGGTCACGATCATGCAAAATTCTGCCTCTCTTTTTCTGTCTGGAAATAGATGCTGGAGATGTAGCTGTAGAAGTCCATGAGTTACTAGGAGACGAGTAGAAGGTGACGGTTTCTTAACAGCACCAACATCTCTGTCTTCAGCGTTAAATATATATGTGGACATTGTTAGCAATTTTAGAACAAAGAAAGGAACACAGGTGTAACATGCACAGAAGTAATGGAGTGTTGTGTGCCTGATGGTGTGTCCTTACAGGCTGCAGGACTGGCAGCCAGACGGCCAAGGTAGGGGGTATGCTCTGCTAGCTCCTGTCTTGACTTGTTAGGAATGTTGCCTTTAGAAATTCTGGTGTGAGAAAAGTGCACAAAGAAACCACATTATTCTTCTCCTCTAAAAATGACTCTGTGAATTTGTTTTAATGAGTTTAGGTTTTGTTTTGCTTCCGAGAAGAACAAAAAATTGCAAAACAGAGGAGTCCAAACTGCTGTGAACTCTTCGGGTCCAGAGAAGCCTTGACCATGGTCAACCAAAGTACTCCTCATCCTCTAGTGTACAGAATCACCAGGGTTCACTGCTCCAGTCTTGGGTGACTCTGCACTGGAGGTGACAGAGGGCACATGGGAGAGGTCCCCAACTAAGCTGTGGGGGGCAGTGGTGAACGTATCTGCCAGTGTTTCTTTTGTGAGGTGTAACCATAGCCTGAAGTACTCCAGTTGGGGGACGGTTCTGGGCATACTGAGATGCAGACTTTCACATACCTGTGGAAATTGAAAGTCAAATGATCAACTACTCTAAGTTCCGTAGCGGTTGTATGATTTCATTTTGGCCTTTATTAAGTACTTCTACCCCTGTATGCAGGAGCCAGCCCCAAGTCAAAACCCTTTCTATACAGTGCAGTTAATCTGTCCTGGTCAGGCTCCAACCATTCGCAAAGGAGGCAGTTGTCCAAAACCAAATGGTTACTGCCTTGTGACCCTCTGTGTCTGAACACTGGGAGATGGAGGTTGTTGCCACCAAGGAAGTGTGAGGCAGCAGCAGCTGCTGAGGATGTAAAACAGCAGATGCTGCTGTTTTCCCCTGGTGACAGCTTTCTTTCCAACTTCAGGGCAGCCTGTGCTAGACTGAAGTATTTTAGAAAGTCTTATTCCAAACCAGGGCTGTGAACATCTAATGATGACATAGTAATGTTTAAGTTCATACTGTGGAAGGAGCGGTGGAGCCTGTGAAGTCTCACATATTGTTTCTTCTGTTTTTATCAATGCAATGTGGCTGAACAGTTTCTCATTTTAACTCTGTAAGAGCCACCTTTTGCCTAGTTTGGGATCAGGTTGTGAGAGAGATGGCTGCTACAGGAGAACTAGATGGAGTTCTAGCGGAGTTGTTCTCTCTGGGGCAGTGGCTTAGTGGGAATGCCTGGATTTCTCCCTGTGCAACTTCCTCAGCTAGGGAATTTTAGTGAGGAATGTTTTTATTCACACCCAAGTTGAGCCTGAACATGTTGAGCTCCTGCTGGTCCTTGGAGTGTTGAGCAAGGGAGGAAAGACTTTGATGTTAATTGTTCAAACAGTTATGCCTTATGCAGCATGGTGTAACTCTCGTTCCTGTTATCTGAAGGCTTTGAAAATTTGGAAAGCTGTGAAATACTTAGTAGTTCATGCACCAGTCTAGACATGGACCTCTCTGGCTCCAAGAGCCGTTTGCGTGCATCTTAAAATTTCACCAGCAATTCGCTGCAGAAGCTTCTTCATTTTATTTTCAGTTGAGAGCAGTGAGCTGTGGACGTGCCATGGCATCCACAACAGTTGTGACAAACCAGATTAGGAAATCTTAGTCTTAGGTTGTGGAAAGGGAGATTTTCTATACTTTAGCAGGTCAGAGAATTTTTACATCCATTAGACATTTTATTTTCTACAGCATCTGCCATGAGTAAACCTCTTTTTTTTTCTCATGAATATAGCACTGCTGTCGTTGTGTAGTTATATGGTTATACTGTATATCTAGGTATGGTACTATAGGTTTATGTGTATACACACAGAAATACAGGCAAGTAGTTTGCAAGTATCTTCTCTGTCTCGCACAGCTGAGACAGTCACTACATTGTTTATTGCTTAAGCACTCAGAGTTTTCAACCATCCTATCCTTGTCTGCAGTTACAGGACTGAAGGGGGAAGTCTCTTTGTCTTAATACCTCTTTGCTAATTAGGCTAATTTGTAGTTGGCAAAGCAGAATGAAATCAATCTACTTGTTCTCTTGTAGGCCCCGGTATATCCAGCTATGACAGTAACCCCGGAGCTCTTGCCAAACCCTTTGATGACTGTCTGAATAAAGTCAAGGAGAGAATACCGGTTCATTTGCATAAAAACACTTCCGTTTATCTGGGGGCTACAGCTGGCATGAGGCTACTGAGGTACGGCAGAAGCTTGAACTCCTCTGTATGCGTACGAGCATAGCGGTCTGTGGAAACAGAATGTGGAAAACGTACTGGACGCATTTTTATCCATTGGAAACTGTTCATCTCAAAAGGAAATGGAGCCCAGCCAATTTAATTCAATTAACTTTTTTGATAGGGAAAGCGGGGCTGTATAAAAATCCTCTGTTATGCCATATTGAAAAGAAATGCTTGTTTTACTCTGGAGAAGGCAAGAGTTTAATTTTCTCCTCCATATCTGTCTTAAAATTCAGTGTTAAACAGATAACATTTGTGCGTATCTCTGGGCAGCACAGGCAGATTAAAGCTAGACACTGCAGTTTTCTGAGTGTGAATGTGGTGTAATGTGGCTTTTGGGGTCTGTCTGTGGCTTTGGCCCTAGCACAAAGTGGATTTTTATGTTTGTTCGGTGGCTAAACAGGGTGGGAAGAAAGGTTCCAGGACTGTTTCAGCCAGCAGCTGTCATACAAGCACTCAGTTCACTAAGAAGAAAAGTATATATAAGAAACAAAACACCTATGAACTTGTATGACAAAGAGCAAAGTTTGTACATAGTGGGGGAGTTGCTTGCTGAAACAATGCTGGATACTTGGCTGTTCTCTAGCATAAACTTCCACTTTAGGAAAATAAAACCTGTTTTTTGTCAGGTGATTGTAGGAATGTTTCAATTTTCTTGAATTGCTAGTCAGTGAACCATAAACATGAAATTGCCATTCCAGATGCTCAGTGTCTCATGTTTTGTGAATTGCTTAGGTTGCAAAATGAAACGGCGGCCAATGAAGTCTTTGCAAGCATTCAAAACTACTTCAGAGAACAACCTTTTGAATTTAGGGGTGCACAAATCATAACTGGGCCAGAGGAAGGGGTGTATGGATGGATAACAGCCAACTATTTAATGGGCAATTTCTTAGAGGTGTGTGGAAAAAACCTGCATGCTTTTCTTTTCACTTTTTCTATCTTACAAATTAGAAGTTTGAGGGGACATGTCTGTTAAAATGTTGCAGCTCTAAGTTCCATTTTGCACTGAAATATATAACAAGGTCTTTTTGTGGCAGTAACAGAACAAAGCAAACACAAATCAAAGAGTAAGATCTTGGAGGAAAGTGATATGGCAAAGGTAAAATTGTTGACCCACAAAACAGGGCTCTTCCCTACATGACATTGGATGCCTTACCTAGAAACAGAAGTTGCATTGCTCTTAAGTGGTTTGGTATGTTAAGTGTGGCAGGTGTTGATTGTCTTGACAGTGGTGCCAATTAAAAATGTTTTCTTCCGCTTTTCTGTGACTTGCTCGGGTGGTTGCCATCCCTGCAGCTCTACTGGTGAAGGATCTACACAGCTTAGGGGGTCTCCAAGTTGTTTGGCAGTGTTGGCTCACTTGTCTTAAGCAGACAAGACTGTCTGAAGCAGTGAAAGTAGTTAAGTTGATGCAGCCAAATATGCCTCAGCTGAGCCAGAAATCACTCATATACAGTTCATTCCAATACTGCTGAAAAGCTGCGGGCTATGAGCAGTGGGCTCTGGTACAACTGTCATGCCTTGTGCAGACAAACTGATACCAAAATAAAGATACTTATGCTGTCCTTGAACTCAGAATATTCTGAGTTGGACAGGAGCCTCATAGCAAAGAGGGAATCAAATGTATTGGAAGATGTCTTTTTATACGTAGATACCCAGTACAATTTCATTGCCAGTAAAAGCTGTAGCAAGATGATCATCAACTGCTCATTTGCATTCATGGCAGCTCTGTGCTGCCCTTAGCATTAATTGCTCTTCTTCCAGATAGTCTCAGTAGGTTGGAAAAAAATTCAGCCAACCCCCTGAGTGTTGTTAGCTGTCCTGGTCGAACAGTTCCTGTTTAGTCATGGCAATTAATAAGCAGGAATTAGCTGTTGGTGATGTGAGTGATCGCTCATGGTGAATGTGTTGTGGGCTCTCGCAAAGTTAAGAAAAAACAGTATTTGGATTACATGTTCTGGAAGAGTTTTTCTCACTGTGTGCATTTCATGCCACAAAAATGATGTCATGAACTTCAGGGTGGTGTCTGTCTTCTACCACACGAATTTTAGTAATCCAAATATCAAATTCCATATGGCAGATTAGTAAGGACTGCAGGGGATGAAGGGACTGCAAGATGCTGTAAAGTGAGTTTAGTACAGAGAGTTGTATGAAGACCTATGTGTGGAATATCACTAGTAGGAGAGAGAATTTTTCACCCTTCTTGTGACAATGGGCTAAGAGTCCAGTTCTGCTGGGGCTGTTAATGGGAATCTTTCTCATAGAATTTTCTTGTGCATATATTTGCCAGCCCATGAAGTTCTTTTTTACCTTCTTGTGTATACATTCATATAATCACACTCAGTAAATAATACTACAGTAAATATTGAGATAGATAATAATAAAAAACCCCATATTCTGCACTGTGACTGCATAGGTCAAACACAGAATTTCGGTTATGTTTTGGGTTATATGGAAGAATGCCAGCTGAATGGATCAGATTGGAGTGTCAGTGAAGGAAATGTACAGATTAGAGGTCCTTGTTCTTTTGACTTTGATGGATCTTTCATTTGACTTTTCCGTCTTTTTCACTCTATTTTCACTTGCTTTTTCTGTGTCATCTCTTAATGTTCTATTCCTTTAATAATTCTTCATGCCTTGAAACAAGCAAATCTTCATATTGTTTCCATCCAGATTTGTTCAAGATCTCACCAGTACTTGACCTTCAATTCCCTGCATTCTAGTACAGATATTGATCTGGCTGGTCCTGTGCTTTGATCATTGCACTGCCCTCTGAGTTGAAAGCTACACTGCATTCCTTTTACCATCTTTCAACATAATTTCACTTTGTGAAAGTTCATCCCCCTTATGTAAAAAACATCTGCATGTTTTCCTCAGAGCTGAGATTTTTTGGAAAGGGTGCAGGAAAAAGAGGGGGGATAAATGTCAAAACACAAAGTAATGAGTAGAAAAGCTTGAAGTGAGAACAAGCAGATGATATTTCTAATTAGCCTTGTTTTATTTTTACATGTAGAGAAACCTTTGGAGGACATGGGTCCACCCTTACAGAAAAGAGACTATGGGTGCACTGGATCTTGGAGGAGCTTCCACTCAAATTTCATTTATCCCAGAGGACTCTCAGGAGAACTTCAATAGCACCTTGCAAGTGAAGTTGTATGGTTACAACTACAACGTCTACACCCACAGCTTCCAGTGCTATGGGAGAGATGAAGCTGAGAAAAGGCTTTTAGCTTTGCTGCTCCAGGTCTGTTTAAGACCCTTTGCTATGTTGCTCTTGCAAGTTTTCAGTAATTGTCTGAGCAGGTTCTTAGGCTTGTCTTTGCTTCCCTTTGGTAGAGATTGGAGACCCCAGTAAGAGGTGTTTTGTGCTTAGTTGTGGACAAGCACACTTAGTTTTCTTACACAGATCTTCATACTCGTTAAAAATTGGTGAGAGTTTTGTACCATTTGACAAAAAGGCCCAACAAGTTCTATGTTTTGCTGATCTTGCTGATGATTTTTGTGACAAAGGAGTTACATTAAAATGATCAGCAATGTTGTACTGATCAGCCATGACAGAGAACAAAAATATATGCATATGTGGCTTAAAAAGATTCCTGTAGTTAATGTCAAATTCAGTCTTTCTTGCTTTTGAGTAGCCTTTATTGTGTGGGGCTTTTTTTCTCTTTTTTGTTCTCCCCAGAAGTCAAACACCAGTTCCAGTGTGGATAATCCATGTTACCCTCAGAATTATAATACTTCGTTAACAATGAAGTACTTCTCCGGCAGCCTTTGTACACAGTCTCTGAGACCAGCAAATTATTACCCAAACCAGCTTGTGAACTTCCGTGGAACAGGAGACCCAGGCCTGTGCCAGGAGATGGTTTCTTTGTTGTTTAACTTTACTGCTTGCACAGACAGAGAAGACTGTCCATTTAATGGAATCCATCAGCCAAAAGTTAAAGGGAATTTTGTGGTAGGTTTGCAAACACAACATTTTTTTTTGAGCTTGCTTGCTTTTGATTTCTGTAGTTCTGAAAGTAACAGGCCTGTCATCTACTCCTTTTCTATAGGCTTTCTCAGGATTCTACTATACAATTAATGCTTTGAACTTATCTGAGCACTTTTCCCTAGACGACTTCAATTCAAGCATGTGGTTTTTCTGTTCACAGAGCTGGGCACAGGTAAGTGGGTTGTTTGTGATTGTGGTGTGGGTTTTTTGGGGGTGTTTGTGCGTGTGTGTGGTGTTTGCTTTTTTTATTTTTTCCCTCTTTTTTCCTCCTTCCTTTGCATCTGTAAAAGGGAGATACAAAAATAATACGGATTGGACAAGTATTCAGAACTTTTTGGAAGGTCTGTATCAGCCTCAACATTTGTTTTCTCACTGTGCTTCAAAGCATGTAGTGTTTCTAGCATGCTTAAAACTTGGACTAGGTTTGGAAATTTAATTTCCTGTGATTCTAAGATGAGTTTCCAGCCTATATTGAAATGTGGCCAAGTAATGTGTGCATTTTCCTCTTTTCATCTTTGAGCTTTGTACAGCTGGAATGTCAGAAAGATAGTAAGGGATGTCGTGACTGAATGTATGTGGGTGTAAATTTATGCATTGCAGGGCATTCAAGATTACCCTGACAGAAGTGTTTAGAAGGCTGATAGAACAGGTCAGTTTAGATTTCAAAACAAAACTCTGCTAGACTGACATCCATTAGCAACACACTTCAATCAGACATATTATCAGCATTATCACTATATATATTAAAAGCAGTTAGTATTTATCAGTTGTATCCTACATTATCTGTGAGTGCATAGTAGCACAGAGCTGATGCACTGTAGTTGGAGTTGATAAAGTGGGATTAGCATTGCTGTCTGAAGAATCTTTACTTGTGGGAGGCAAATGGATTTTTTTTTCTTTCATTACTGTCCTCACAGAGTTCATCTGAAGGAAAGGTATAGTCTTGTATTTTTTGCTATTACTTATGCTATGAAAGGCAAGTAAAGAAAATTGTCCCTAACTAGCAATCCGTGACCTTTTCAGAACAGCTTTCACGCAGCAGTTCTTAATTTTCCAGCTTGATTGATCTGTCTGCATGTGTATGCTGTGATATTCAGGTCCTGATCTTCTTCTAAGCCTTCTTGGAAGGTCACAATTGACATCCAAAGAGCAGTCTTGTGATACAACGTGTTCTGTGCAACTTGCCGGTATCTTTATTTAATGGAGGTTTAACTCTGTGTTTTTCTAGTCCTGCAGTATTCTTTATGCCCTGTTCCAATCTCAGCTCTGTTAGTGTGAACCTGGAATAAATTGACAGACCTCTTTTAATTTTGCAGGAAGGCACCTCAGATCATCAAACTGGCTCCCTGTTTGCATTCGTTTTGTCGCTAATATTTCCCATTGTAATTTACCATCGTCACTTGACAGCTGACTGCCACATGCAAAGTTGACTCTGTCTGTGATCCCATTTAAGACATTTGGGGCTGTGGTTTACTACCACAGTTTTAACCATGCTGTAAAGATGACATGGCAAATTCAGCAACCGTAACATCCTCAATCTCTTATGTGCAGTTTTATGTGTGTTTTCATTTTTTTACCACATAAGCCGTATCACTGTCAAGGTATTTCTTTTTCTGAATCTCCATATCTAGTTGTCCACAACTTTACTTGGTGTTTCTGAAAAAATGCTAATAAATTCTAATTAGCATCCGAAGTATTCTCTAGTTATAAAAACCAAAAGCATTTGTTTTTCACCATTTATATGTTTTTTAAAAATCTTTTGCTTTCAGCTCCAGTTTATGCTGCCTAAATTTGAAGAAATATATGCTAGATCCTACTGTTTTTCAGCCAATTTCATTTACTACTTGCTTGTACGTGGTTACAACTTTGATGCCAAAACTTGGCCACAGATACATTTTCAAAAGGAGGTGAGTAATAATCATTTCCTCTTACTGTCATTTTAATCCAAAGAAGTTTAGAAGGGGACAGAAGACGCAGCAGCCTGCAAAAATAAAGTAGTCATTAACAGCCTTTGTAAATGATTGTCAAATGTTTGGTGTTAAGACAAAGCCACTTTCCAAGCCTCAGTAGCAATTTCAGCCTGGTTCCAGGGGTTGCAGCATTACTTGGAGATGTTGCCTAGATTATTTTAAAGAGCTTTAAGAACAGATCAAATAATTGTGTTTTAAACCTTGCCCTAGTTTGTTGAAGTATGGGCTTGCTCTAGGCAGTGATCTGCCTGAAACACCTCAGCAGCCAGGGACACTTTGAGCTGACCCTGCTGAGCTGGACAGGAGAACTCCTGCTTTTCTGTCTGCTGGCACAGCCTTGAAGGAACCAGCAGAGCTGGTTTGTTGTCACTGAGTGGTGATGAAGCAACTAGGGCAGTTTTCATCCGCAGGTGGCACATCCCATCTGTGCCGTAAACTGGTTCTCTGGAATAAGAATACATATTGGTGGATATCAGCTTTTGGTTGCCAGAGAGAGAAGGCTTACAACAGTGTTTGTGTCATAGTTGCATTTCTCTCTTCCCTGACCTCAATTTGTCTCCTAAACAGCAGAGCACTTGTAACAAACTTCCACTCTAAAGCTACTGCTAAGAAATATTTGCTTCCAAATCAGAAGGCATGGCCACTATCTAAGCTTAGCTGTTACATCGGGAAGTGTGGTCCCCACAGTGCTCTGTGACTCCATCCTTTCCTCTCTGCCGCTCTACGGAGCCTTATTCTAAAACTTTGTCCCAGACTGTCTCTTAATCTCCCTACAGTTTGAAAATGCTTCAATCACTCACGTGCAAAACCAACAGAAGACTAGGTTGTAGGTCTTCATGCAGTATTCATCAATGCAGGGTATGCTGGTGAGCTGTGAATGAGAAATGATGAGCAATGTTTTCTGAACAGTCATACTCTATTACTGGCGCACTAAGGAATCAAATCGGATGCTCTTGCCTTATTTTGTCCTCTGGTGGACAACCACTAGCAGCTGTGGAGAAGTGCGCAGAGTTTAGCCCTTCTACTGGGAAATCAGCATAGAGTTTACTTTGGGATCTTCATCTGGACCTGGTGAGGGTGGATTTGTCTTGGTGTTTACATATATCTTGTATTGTCCCCAGCACACAGGAGCAGCTAAAAGCAGCATTTTTCTCTATTTAGCCAAGACTATAAAAATACAGAGCAAAATGAAACCCCAAAAGGCTTATTTGAAATTAACAATTGTGTTACATAGATCTTGCATTACGATAATTATGAAACTTCAAAAAGACAGACTGCATTCTCTTAATTCTGCCCCTCAAAGAACTAAAAAATATTAAGAGCTAATGTAACTGATCAGGTAAGCTACCCCAGAGAGAACAGAACAGCTGCTTCCAAAAATGGAGGGTAGTTTCTTTGGCCTATGCTAGAAGTGCATTTCATTTTAAGTAGTGAACACCACCAGCGAAAAGCACCTTAAACCAGTGCTAAAATCTGGGTAAAATCTAGAGCTAGATGGTTTGTTAAAAGTTCCAACCCTCACTATAAGAGTTTATTTCCCCTCTCTTAGGATATACAGAACTATAAACACGGCAAAATATTGTAGGCCCTTATGGTCTCCTACAACCAGTGGCTGACTGCTTATGACTGTTCATTAAAGACATTAAATCATTTATTAAAGTTCATCCCTCAACTTCATCCAGAAACAACCAAAGGGATTTGGTTTCCCAGACTTACTTTCCCGATTTAAGCAAACTACTTATGGACAGCCATTCAGGCAAACTCATCTCTGCAGCAGCAGAATGGGATGACCTGTAATAAAGACGGAAAGCCAAAGAAGTTTGGGAGAGCTGGTTGGCTGTAGAATGCAATTTCAGCTTTGTCTGTTCTGTAGTGTACCCTAGAAATACCTGGAGTGATTTGGAAGTGGTGCAGGCCCTTTGAAAAATAAAACCTATGCTAGAGTGTAAATCAAATAGATATCTTGTAGCTGGCCCTCTAGGCTAGTCCTTGTTTAACAGATTCCACTGATTTCTCTTGAAATGCCCCCCTCCCTTGCTTTTTGACTCTGTTTAACAATAGATCTTTTACCGTTGTAGTTTGATTTGTAGGAGGCAGTGGTGTGTATTTATATGTATTATATAAATAGGCAAACCATTATTGGAGCCTGGGGATGTGAGAGGAGGACAAGGGACACTGTCTTCTTCCTTATGTGCTTATCAAGTGGCAGGATGTTGATTAAATGAAAAAGGCAGTGGAAAATTGATAAACTGCTCAAATTAGAAGCTGGGAAAGACAGCAAAGCAGGAGGACTGTGGAGCAAATACAAACATACCCCCCTTTGCTTTTGTTTCACCTGTTGCTAAGTAATTTTCCACTTATGCTTATTTTTAAAAAGAGTCTAGTGCTGGTTCATTTGCAGGCACAAAACCAACCATGGAACAAATAAAACAGAGTTCCTGCTTTGGGGACCTTACCCTGACCTCCTCTTCGTCCGTGTTGATGGGACTCTTTGTAGGCTTTTTTGTTTGCTTGAACTAAATAACATCCTAGAATTTTGCTAAAATAACAGGCCAGTTCTAGGAATTAGCACAATAGTGCTGATTTTATTTTTTCTTATTTTTAAGTGTCTCTTGCATAGAAAATCTCATAACTGTCTGCATATGTGCCACACATCCTTATATCTATCCATCCATCCATCCATCCATCCATCCATCCATCCATCCAATACCTGTGTCTCACTTCTTTTACCCAGTGCCCAATTTTATTAGTATCCTCTGGAACTACAAAAAAATGGGTAATTTAAAATGGTTCTGTTTCTTCTTTGTGTATACTCCACCTAAGTTTTCTTGTTGCTAATTTAAAGAGTAGTTGCCAGCACCAGCAGTTGAGCTTTTAGAACATCTTCTCTTTGACTGAAAAATCCATACAAATAGGACTGTTCTGTCTTTATTTCAGGTTGGTAACAGCAGTATAGCATGGTCACTCGGTTACATGTTAAGCCTCACAAACATGATTCCAGCAGAGGGCAAGCTGATCCGGTTACCTCTGAAACCTTCTTTGTTTGCTGGGCTCCTCGTCTTCCTCACAGCTACAGCATTGATCTGTCTTCTCTTCCTTGTTTACCTGTGTATTGTATCACGTAGTCGGAAGAACATCAGTCATGTTGAACATGTATTTATTCCAGAATGAATGAACTTGCTGAAGACAAAGCAAGCACTTTATAGTGCTATTAAGTTAGACTTTATTTCTGAAAAATGAAGGGTGAAATAAAGACAGGCAAAAAGACTTGAGGACCCGAAGTGTTAACAGAGAAGAAGAGACAAAAAGGAATCTGTGGTATGGTGAACTGGAGTGCTTTTGAAGTATTTTGGCAATTGTTTCTGTAAAACTGTTTTGTCCAGTGTGCAGCAGAGAAAACATGCGCACATAGGTCACTTTGCTTGATAAGGGATTAATAGCCTTTTCCTGCCAGGTACGTATTTATTTTCTGTTCATTAACTCTGTGCTAACTGTTAAGCTCAAGTGGTGATGGATTTGTTCATGATGGTGGTTGTTTAAGATAAAATTAAATAAGAAGTCAGTAGGAATTGTGGGAGGCGGGAATATGGCAGTTGTGTGTAGTGCTGACACTAAAAGCTCCAAATAATCTAATTTCTGAAACTGGAACAAGCACTGGGTAATGACAGGAACTGAAAGGAACAGCTGGGATAGAATTGCTTTTATTGCTGTTCCAAACAGATTGATCTGCCTCACATAAATGTATAATAAATGGCCAACGCCTCTCCGGACTTTCAAACCTATCTTAAAACTGAGCTATATCTTTTGGTACTGTGGAGATCTGGGAGTGCCTTTTCTCTGGTACATGAGATTTCCTTTGAAAGTGGGACAAAAATCTTTCACAGTTCAGTAACTGAACCTAAATTTAAATGTCTCAAAGTTACCTCCAGGAGCCACTAGGGTTTTCAGTGTCCTTTTCTCTTAACTTTCACAGAAATACTTTTTGTGGGTTCTCATACTGAAACACTGACCTGTATTCCACATGTGTTGTTGATCTCAGACAGTCGCAGTTGGTACTGACCCGTCATGTACGTATTAATTCAACTGTCTGGATAGTCTCACACCTGGGGTCTTCTGAAGCATTAACATGTTCAGCCCTTCATTCAAGGCCAAGAGCAACAGGAGCCAGTCTGCAGGCCAGCAGAACACCCTTTCTGTAGTGGGTTCGGGAGCACATTGCTGGAGCTGCAGTCACGGCTGTAGTGCCTTGATCAAACTTCCCACTGTCTTGGCCTCAGTGTTCCCTCACCAGAGCTGGGATCTGCCTAGCAGATGCTTCTGTCAAACACATTAACTCTAGAGCTTTCCTTGAAGTCCTGCTGCCTTCATGCTCCAAAGAGCTGACTTCCTTGAAAGCCCAGACATTCTTCACCAAACCTCTCCTTCCCTTAAATCATAGGACTACTATTTTACCCACTGCTTGAGTTCTTCGTGGTCAGTGCCCCTTTTACCTGCCTGTCTTTTATATAGCTTGGGTCTTCTTCAGATGGCTTCTGAAATAGCCCTTGAAAAATCCCCCTGCCACATCATCTGCCATCTCTTCCTTTTTTACAGTTTCTGTTAATTCCTCTTAATATTGCTGTAATGTGATCCGTGAAGCTGCAAGGGGAACACGTCTGAAGGGCTTCAGAGCTAGCAGAAAGAAGGGATTGTTGTACTCATGATGTGCAAGAGAAGAAATGAGCATCTCTGCTTCACTTTCCTCCTCACTTTCTACCATGTCCTTTCACCCAGATTCACTACCTACATGGAGCTCCGTATTTCCCCTAATGTCCAACTAATAGCTGCTGCCAATCACTTTAATACATTCCTGCCTCTCCATCTTATCAGGATTGCTTCCCTCTGTGTGTAGTTTCCCTTGCTTGCATCTTTCGTCTCCGGAGCGATGGTTACTCGCTTCATACACAGAGCTTTTCAGTGTGAGGAAGTGAAAACTAAAAGGCAGGTTCCCATATTCTGCCTCTGTGAACGAGACAAATGTGAGGATGGCTGAGTCATGGTCTCCACACAGGTATGTTGCATGCAAGAGAACTACTTGTTGATGCAAACGTTCAAAAGTCAAGTGAATTATGAATTCTGATAGGCACATGTGTTTTCTATCCCAGCTTCATCTATTCCCTGTATTGATTAGGTTGTGAGACAGGAGAACAGTGGCCAGTATTTTTACCCATTAATATTTTCAATATTTGTATTTTGTTTCTGTTATCACCTTTTTACTTTCAGGTGTGCTTGTGGGGTTGGGGTTTTGTTTTCTTTTGTTTTTCACAGGCTGATAGATGTTTTGAAAGGAACTAAATATCTTTTTAAATGGAAATTTTAAAAAAAGTTATTATTTTTTTCCAAGAGGATCAGCAGTGAGGGCTTCGTCCCTTCTTTATTGGTATAATACTATGTCCTGTCAGTCTTACGAGAGTAGCAGGACTTAAAATAAGGCAGAGAATGCATTACAAGATGATGGAGCGCTCTGTGGCACCCAAGTTACAACTGGGAAATCATAAAACTTACTTCGGAATGCATGAACATTACAGAGACTGGCATGAGATAAAAGCTCTTATTGTGTGATGGATCTGGAACTGCAGTTAAGACAGTTGGTGAGTGTATTACAATGTTGCCACGTTTCTGTGGAAAATGGTATTCTGGAACATTTGCTTTCCTTGTTTGTGAACGGCAGGGCCATTCAGACATGGTTTTGCACAAATGGAACATGCTTGGAAGTTAGTCTCCTTAGACTTGGCAGCTAAATAACAAGTAAATCTGTTCAAAAATTGTTTGGACTTCCAGATGTCCTTGGACAGAGCCAGTATCTGATCAAAGAATGATTTACCTCTGTAAATCGCCTCCTGTTTTGCTGTTTAAGTAGTCCCCTCTTTTGCCTATGTACATAATCTCACTCCTGTATCACCAGGATACCCACCTGCCCAGTCTTCTCTCTCCTGGCAGTTTCAGCTGGGAAAGCTGGAACTACTGAGCTCCCAGCCAGGCAGCTGCACCTCCATCCTTACAGCTTCCCCCAGGCTGGCACCGCGGCTGCCTTTCCATGGTACAGGAACAAACGCCGCTGGGACATGCAGCCACCTGGGCTGCGCTTGCTGCAGCGGCTGCCTCTGGAGGGGAGGCGCTGGGGATGGCAATGGCTTCTGTGACTGCAGCCCTGTCCTCTCCCAGGTGCCAGTTAGAACCAATTTAAGCGGTGCAGGTTGTCCGGTCAGCTAGAACTGGTCTCTGGGGGAGCCAGCGTAGTGAGCGGCACTGGGGAAAGTACCAGCTATGGGTGGTTTATCTTCTTGTGCTCTGTACTGCCTGCTTATGAGGACTAATAAAATTGTGAAAAGCTAAGCCAAGTATACTTCTTATTGTTTATTATTTGCCCAATGCCAGTATTTTCATCCTGGTAGATAAGTTACAGTACCAGTGGGTCAGGAGCTCAGTGCAGTGCTGCACTGCTCGGACCGTGCCTCTGCCGTCCTCTCGCACCGGGCCGCTCTCTCAGGGGGACTGCAACCCAAACCGCCGCCGGGCCGGAGCACCCAGGCTGTCCTGACCCTCACGCCGAGCTCGGGCGGAACCGCAGCCCGCTCATTCGGGACAGCGGGACCGGCTTCACGCACCGCCCCACGGCGCACACCGCACCCCGGCAGCGGGGCCGCTCCCGCCCGGCACCACGCATGCGCACGGGCCGCGCTCCTCTTCCCAACACGCACGCGCCTAGAGAGGCACGCCCACCGCCTGCACGCGGGTCCTGTGGCGCGCACGCGTACTGACGCGCCGCCGCAAGGGGGAAGCAAGCTGCGCAGGCGCACTCCGCCAGGCGGCACCAGGGTCCCGCCCCTGCGCATGCGCAGGGGCGGCTCCGAGGCGGTTTCCGGCCGTCGGGAGGGGCGCCCTTCCCTTTCTGCTCGCGGGCGGCCATCATGGTACGTGCGGGCTACCGGGGCCTCTGCGGCATGGAGCCCCTACGGGCCTCCCCGCGTTCTGCTTGTCCCCTCCCGCGGCTGCCTGACCGCGCCCGGCCCGGCCGTGGCGGCGGGGGGTAGCCGGGCGGCGTGGGGGGAGGCCACGGCCGGCTCGCCGGTGCCGGGCTGGGAGCGGGCCCCGCGTGTGGCCGCGGGGCGGGTGCGGGGTCGGGCGGGGGGTCGTCGGGGGACACTTCTGGTGCCGGCGGGGCCGCTCCTAGCGCTTTGAGGCCTGCGGGGCTCAGCGCAGCTCCCCGGCGCCTCTTCCTCCGCCAGCCCGCGGCCTCCACGCGTGGCCGGGAACAAGCAGTTGTGGGAATTACCGTGGGCCCTGCGCTCAAGCGAGGGGTCTTTGTGCAGTCGGGGAGATTGGGAACCTGTTCCAGGGGCTGTGAGAGCCTTGAGCCTAGCAATGGCCTCAGGTGTGTCCTCGCCTAATCCCTGTCCGTTCGTACCGCTCCCAGGTGTTCAAACGCTTCGTCGAGATTGGCAGAGTTGCCTTCATTTCCTTCGGGCCACACGCCGGCAAGTTGGTGGCCATCGTGGATGTTATTGACCAAAACAGGGTAAATGGAGAGCGCTGTGCCGTTTTGTTCTTTACATCTTAACAGAAACGTGCACCAAGATGTAGCTTATGGATTTTTAAAGTAATTTTTCTGTGAATAGATTTTTCAAGGAAATAAGCAACTGACAAAATTGATGGGATTTAACAGCTGTAGTATTTGAAAATTTCAGTAGCAAGTTTTTTTCACTGGCAGGTGATACTGAAGAGAAGCTACTAAATTAATATATACTGTCGTTAAGTTATAAAAGACATACCCATCATTAACCAATTGACATGATAAATGCTTTCTGACCACCTGCAAAGTGACAGGATATTTTTCAAGTTTTAGATCATTCTGCATGGTGAGAGAGATGGAAGATTGAGTCATACATTGTTTAGAAGCAGAGTGCTTAGTTTATGTTTAACTAATAATTAATAGATGTTTTGTAAGTAAGAAACTAAACAATTATAACTAACATAATCAATTATTTTTTAGTATAGATCTATGTCAAAATTTTCAAAAATTTTAATGCATATGTAATAATTATGTGAATATAAGCAATGCAAGAGCATTCAGTCTTTGGAGCACTTATGGAGGATGATCGCCAGTGTTCCCCAGCACTGATAAAATAAAGAATGCTGCTTATCAGTATAATTGACTCTGCTGTTAAGTTTATTTCTCCATTTCAATGCATTCCTCTCTCTGCTATGTTTCCTAGAAGTGCACAAGTGATGTCAGTTGGAGTCTAAAACTTATAAACTGAATGGCAGTAATGTATGTTCAAAGCAAATGTTTGGGCTAGGGACTCTTAGCGTGATGTTCTGGAAAAAAAAAAAAGATGAAGTATGTCATGTTAGCTCTATTTGCCTTTTTTGTAGTAAAGTTAGTATAGTTTGGGGTTTCTTTCCAAAGACAGAGATGGGCCTTTAAAATTTTTCCTGTAAAGCTTGGGTTGTGTGTGCAAGGCTTAACAATCTTGGGTTTTGTGTACATAACATTTAATTCAATTTTGGACCACTGTTGCCAAGATATTGTTCATACGTTGTTAGAAAGCTGCTGTCTAAGTCAAGTATGATGGGAAAACTGCTACAGAACTCCCACATTTGTTGTCCTTTTTCAGGCACTAGTTGATGGCCCCTGCAGTGGTGTCAGAAGGCAGGCTATGCCCTTCAAGTGCATGCAGCTGACTGACTTTGTCCTCAAGTTCCCTCACAGGTGAGTTGTCGGCATCGTTTTTGACCTGTGTAAAAAAATGGGCTGTCACTTGGTGCCTGAATTATGTGGTCTGATGCTTGCTAACTCTAGAAAGTTCATACAACATCAAATCAATGGGGTAATGTGTGGACAGTAAAAATTTGCAGACTGTTATAGATGAATACACTTAAATTTTCATTATTGATATTGCCTCATAACTGCTGTTCAGGAGTGAAGGAAGTAGCACACTGGCCCAGGAAACTTGCAGATAATTGTGGATTTTTGTTGCAGTAAATACTGTGCAACTTTGCTTTTGATACTGCTTGGGTCACCTTCAGACGTGAAATACATTCCCTGCCTATAGAACTACACTGAAATTGTAGGAAGCTGAGCTCATTCTGTTCTCTTTAACTTAAATTAGTTACAATGTGAGTTTCTGTGATTTAGAAACAAAAATTGCAGCCTTTCTGATTCTGAGACAGTGCCTGAGGATGCTTTTTGGAGTTCAGTCTGTTCAGTCCTAGCGAAACATTTAGACAAC
Source organism: Pampusana beccarii (assembly GCA_013399365.1). Lineage (NCBI taxonomy): Eukaryota > Metazoa > Chordata > Aves > Columbiformes > Columbidae > Pampusana > Pampusana beccarii. The sequence continues at coordinate 140,997 of VWYH01005547.1, read as the reverse complement.
AAAATGTTGATCAGGCCACAGAGATATATGTGGCATTGACTTAAAGTAAGTGTCTAAAGGGTAGAAGGGTGATTTTCACTTCTATAAAATTTGATGGGCCAGCATCAAAGGGAACCATTTTTAATAAAGACTGGATATAATTATGTGACTCTTCTAATGCAGTGCTCGTCAAAAGTTTGTGCGTCGTGCCTGGGAGAAGGAAAATATAAATGAAAAATGGGCAGGAACAAGATGGGCAAAGAAGATTGAAGCCCGAGAAAAGGTACCGTTTTTTCACTGGATTGAGTATACCCATTCTTCTGCTTATTAAAATTAGGTGCAATCTAATAAACTAGGTATTTTCAATTGCAGGCTAAGGTTAAATATAGGTAAGGCATAGATTTTTAAAAGTTGCTACCTATCAGCTTTAACTTCTTGTATTTTAACAGTAAAGGTAGTTTTGTGAAGTTATTTCTACCACCTTTTTTCCTGCACTATCACTTCCCAGCAAAGGCCTTACATAGTGAAGTAGTTCCAGGTGTGCGGCTAAACCTAATTTGGAAGTGATCAGAGTTATTTGTGGAATGCTTTGAAACACTGAGTTTTACTATTTGAATATGTGTATGTCAGAGCTTCATGAGTGATTCTTTTCAAACAGAAAGCCAAAATGACTGACTTTGATCGCTACAAGGTTATGAAAGCAAAGAAAATGGTAAGTGTTTGAGTGTCGCTTCTTTATGGGCTTAATGCTTGTAGCTTTCACTTTAGAGCCACATACAGATGTTAGTGGCCTTACTTTTCATAGCTGGCTTGGGTGATGGAGTGACAGAAAGTATGTGAATGCCTTGAATTTTTCATGCTGCTTTGGCCACCACTTTACATCTACAGGAGTTGATCAAACTTGAATGTACACAGTCTGTGTCAGTCCTCCAAGTTACATCTCGGGAAGGAATTGCCTGCTGATGAAATCAGATATTTTTCATTCTTTGATGTATTTCATCTTATAATTAAAGTCATTACACATGAAATACTGGGGTGTCCAAGTTACCAGCCAGAATGATGTTGTCCACTTGGTAGATCAGAACAGTTCTGGGTGGAATTTGACATTTTAAATGTGATATGTGGTAAATCCTTTGATTATATAATATAAATTTAATTTGTTTAGCAAAGGATGATTATTGAAAAAGGTAGAATCTGAAAGCTTAGAATTGTACTTAAGGCTTAATAGTTATGAGCTGTTGCTGTTTTAATGCTGATGAATAGTAAACATTTTTCATTTTTACAGAGAAACAGGATGATCAAGCACGAAATGAAGAAGCTCCAGAGGCTGGCTTCTAAAAAAGGCAAGAAGCCAGTGAAGTCAGAGAAGCCAGTGAAGTCAGAGAAGCCGGAGAAGCCAGCGAAGCCAGCAAAGACACAGAAGTCAGAGAAGGTGCAGAAGGCACAGAAGGCACAGAAATAAAATGAACTTCTAGTTATGTATGACCCTGTGTCCATGTTCTGATTCTTTAAAAGGAACAAATGGTTCAACATCTGATTTAAATTGTAATCATAAGTTCACTTTTGCATCTGACCATGAATTGTTGTCTGTCTCATTTATTAATGGTCCAAGTGTTGGGTTCTAGTGTTGCCCTGGAATGTACAGAAATGGTTTCTTGTCAAGCTTAAATTTGAGAAGAAACTTCTTCTCAGTGAGGGTGACAGAGCACTGGAACAGGCTCCCCAGGGAGGTTGTGGCATCTCCTTCACTGGAGACATTCAAAACTTACCTGGATGCCTTCCTGTGTCACCTCGTCTAGGTGTTCCTGCTCCGGCAGGGGGATTGGACTAGATGATCTTTTGAGGTCCCTTCCTATCCCTAGCATACTGTGATACCGTGAAGCTGACTGTAGAAATGATGCTCAGTACTCCATACCCAATGTCAGTTGAAGTATTTATCATACCCAGTTATCTGAAGTAGGTCAGGTCCTGACAGTTTTAGTCTGTTTAAATGGTTGGGAATGAACAAAATCACTTGAACAGTCTTGGGTGCAAAAGGTGAGAAATAATGACACTAGCTTTCCTGGATGAATTAAGGCATAAACTGAAAGTATGTCTTCTGGTTAGAATGTAAGTATGTCAGTGTGTGAAAGACTGACAAGTTGCTGTTCAAATGCTTTAAATTACTCCATATTTTGTAAAAATCTCCCAATAGTCTTTTAAGTAGTGGCCTGGAGTGCTTCCATACTTCTGATGCCTAACAGTTGTCCTGTAAGTGCAGTTACAGTAACGAGTGATGTATTAACACGGTGGAAGTTGGTGACTTGTGTTTAAACATGCTCACTTTCCAGGATGGTTAAAAGAGTTTATGTCAAGACCTGAGCCTAATTACGGCTCTTTAAAATATATGGCAAATAATTCTCACTGTTTAATCAAAACCATTAAGTAAAAGGAGACACGACCTAAAAATGGATCTATCTGAAACACTGAAGTGCTCAATTAAGTGGTGTTTACAGATCTCTGAATGTCAGCAGCCATCTTTTTCTGTGTAGGTTGTTGGCAGCAGATATATTTCTTTATATTAAATGAAGAAATGGTGCAAGTCTAACATCTTTTGTAATGGAAAAGCAAATTATTTTCACAGTCAAAACAGGAGGGAGAACATATTTTAAAAAATGAAGCTTGTAAGACCTTTAAATAAATTGTCAAATATAGACTGAAATATTGTTAAATAGACTTATAAGCATGTGCTTTGACAAAGATGTGCTTTTAAGTAGTTACATGGCCAGCATTGAGTATTTCAGCCAGAACTGGGCGTCTGCACGCTCAAAACACTTAAAACTAGACAGAGTTGTCTTGAGCTTTTTTATATGCCTTTAGAAATTTAGTTCAAGCACACAGTCAATATAAATAAATATAACAAGGAAAAAGTTATCAGCAATTTTGCAAATTTGGATTAAAACCCACTCTCAAGCATCTGGAGATCTTGATTTTAAATTTGATTTTAAAGTGATTAAATGCACCTACTCTGAAACTTGTAACTTGAAAGGTATATCAACCTGGAGGTCCCTTAAGGTGAAAAAGTTGCTCCTTAGTCTTTTGGTTGATTTGTTGTTTTGGTTTGTTTGTTTTTGTTTGGTTTTTTTTGACCACTGTTATGCTCAGTTATATACAACTGGGGCAAAATTGGTAAAAATGCCTATAGAGAAAATAGATGTGCCTTCAATAATAATGAGCTCCCAAATGCTTTTTCTACATTATTTGCTCGTTTTTAAGGGAACTTACTTCCAAAGAATAGCCTTGGCTTGTGACTGCGACAATTTGTCCAGTGTTTTAACTCCCACCAATACTGCTCAGCAGCTGATGAGGTATCTGAAACACTTCATGGTGAGAGCATTACATGCTTTAGAAGAAGATTTTTTTTTTTGTAATACTACATCTGCCATCGACTACTATGAAAGTACCTTTTTTTCACAGTTTAGAGGAAAGGGGATGAGCAATAATGGGATACACTGGTCTTTAGCACCTGTGCTGCGACTTTCTGGCAGCATGTTCCATGTGAGCAGCATCTGATGCTCCTGGTAGCAGCTCATGACACCTCTTTGAAACTTTCTGCACCTCTGTACTTTTGCTAGTCCATCTTCTTTGCATGAGCGATGTGCCATCTCTGCTGGTTTGCCCTTTTTTTAAAAAAAAATTTTTTTAAGCTACGAGGATACAGAAAACAGCAGTACAGGTTTGTTCCTGATGGTTACCACATGATGGCAGATGAGCTCTTCACAAGGTTGCTCATCAGACTTCCCCAAACCAGGCAACTGTGCTGCCTCAAGCCTTTGAGAACAATGGACATGCTTATCCAAATCTATCTGGCCTCTATAGTTGACCAAGATGTACTTTGCTGGACTCAGAATATACTTCTTTAATCTACTTTGAGTAGCTGAGTGTGAAGCAATAGGATCTGCTGTTTAGAAAAAGCTTAAAGTGAAGGCTCAGCATTTATTTCCTCAGTTTATTTAACGCGAAACATGCAGGGGTCTTGCTGGGGGCAGAGATGGGAATGCACTCTATCCACTTTACTCCTGAGATCAGCAGATGTTGCCACACTTCGTAAACTGATACCAATAGTTTTCAATCCCAGCCCTTGTCTCTGCTGCAAAATCTGGGAGACATGAGAATTTGCAGCAGGAGGATTGGACCTTTGACCATAATCTGTAGCTAAAAGGTGTAAAATCTGGTGTTACTGTGAACCAGCTGCAGCTCTGGGCTGAATGATTTGCTGGTGGTGCATATTTCTTTAAAAAAAATCTGCGTTTAAGTGTTCTTGGTTCTTGGCAAAACATCCTGTGTTTGGCATCTGAATGGGGTTCAGGTTTTTTTGAGATACCTGGAAGAGGAATATCTGGATTTACTGATCTTTCTGGTTTTCGAAGACTACTATTCAAACTGTCCTTCATTCGTGGTTCATGAAGGCAACGATGTTTTCAAATTATTTGGTCTTGTAGTTACCTGTATATTAGTAGTAGATAATACTGTCTGTTCTGAACAACTACTGCACTGCTGATGCTGACCGTGGACTTGTGGCACAGCAGTATTCCCTCTGTTTATTTTGTCTCCCTTCACTTGTGGTGCCTGTTAAATGTTTCCAGCCCTGTATGTTTCTCTCCTTTCCCCCTGCCCACGTTGATGAAGTGTCTCTGAAAACTCCACGTGCCTGCCTTTCATGGAGATGAGAAGGTGCTGATTTCTATTCATGGCATTATCAGTGGTAATGGGAGCAAATTACAGGGATGGCTGTGTGGTTTGGGCTCTACTAATTTCAGGTCTTCAGCTTTTAGTTCTTACTTTGCATAATTTCTGCAGTTTTCTTTTTTTTTTTGAATCCTTTTTAATGCTGTTTTGAGCTTTAAGTGGCATATACTGTTGTCACACTCCAGTACTTTTGAGCTTAAACTGGGATTTCCTTCTCTGAAGCAGAAAGATGTGCTTTTACCTGTTCGAGCACTGCATCCCTAGTGCTGAAGTACTGCAGCCCTTGTCCCTGCCGTGACACAGGCAGTGGCCCTGCGGATGCTGGTGATGTACCCACACCCTCTCTTTTCCCCTGAACTCCTATCAGGCTTCATTCTTGGATTCTGCGCAACCTCCAGTTCACAGTGTCCTTACGTGGGAATTTAGCCCAACCTTCACCTCGTGCAGTTGGCCAGTGTCATGTTCTTGTTTCAAAGAAGTGAAGAGTTGGTCATTTTTTCCTTATCTCGCTTTCAGTGATCATAAGCCAGTCTGAGCAGCCTCAAGGTAAGTCTTTGCAGCAAACTCTTCCTCCTCCTGCCAAAGCTTTGAGACCACTATGTGTATCCAAATTAGAGAAGTCTTTCCACCTGCAGCCAGCGATTTGTGCTGGTCACCAGCCTAGAAATTGTACCACTGCCACCAGCACGGAGCCACTTCCTCCTTCAGAAGATGCATTGACCAATTTCTTATTACAGAGGAAGTCTTTTTTAACGTTTCCCCAGTGGTGTCCCAGTATGAGGGTGTTTTTCAGGATATTTTGTTCTGTAACTGTTGGGGAGCATCGCTCCATGCGTACAGTGAGGAGAGGCCCTGACCTGCTCATCATGGCTCTTGGTAGAGCTGAGCTCTTCCGTCACGTCCACTTTGGGCTCCTTGTGGAGCTCAGGTGGTGTTTTGGGACACTGAGCTGCTGATAAAGGTTTATATGGCAGGATCTCATCAGGAAGCTCTGCTTTGATGAAAATGATAGATGCTTTGAAAATGTACTAGTGTACACATTTAAATAGCATGAAAGAATATTGTCTTTGAGATCAGCTGGAGCTTTACCTAAGGACACCCAGTGGGAGGGCACAACATCTGAATATTTTTTACAATAACTCAGCAGACAAGACTTCTTAGAGCCACTGTCTGAACCTCATGTTTACAAAAGCTGACAAACAAAAGAAGGGGCTGTTGCTAGCTGTGTTATTGCAGTCAGATGCTGTATGCAGGTGATCTAAATAAAGGATAGGAAATAGGCTTGCAGGCTTTTTCCTCCTTCTTTCTCTTCCTCCCTGGAGCCCCCAAGTAACTTTGAAGGGATTTTTTTTTTTTCATTGTTTATCTTTTATTTCTACTGCTTGTCTCATTCACGTTGCATATGTGAGTCTTAGCTCATCCTGGAAGTCTCTGCAGATAATGGAAAAAAAATCAGAGCATTTATGGCATAATGAAGTAAATTAAGTCTGACTAGCTGAAAGTGGCATCATTTTTGCTCTGCTTGCTTGAAGCATTTTTCAAGGTCCAGGGGGAGGCTGGCAAGCTGCTACTGTTGGCAACGCGTGCAGGTCCTCATCCCCAGATGTGAGCAGAGTTCCTCAACTCCAAGCCACCTGAATGTGACCTTGGAAGGAAAGATGTTCGCGCAGTGGATGCGCCTGGCGTCTGTTGGCAGTGCTACATTTCTGCTTGAGTGTGAGGCAGGTGTCAGGGCACAAGGGATAGAAACCAGGAGATGTGGAGGTTGATGTGCTTCTCCAACCCACAGCTTCACAAGGAGAGAGGCACGGTCCCTGTCACAGCACAGTGGTTCACTTCACTCTCCCTTGTTGCTCCTGCTCACCGCGTGGTTTTGCGTTGCTCTTCAGAAGGCAAAGCTGTGCATAAACCAGTGGGCAGGTAGGAATGACCGCTTGGTTGCGGCTGCACTGAACTTTCTCATTGGCACTGAATGGCACCAGACTTTGCTGGCAGCCCTGGTCAGGAGCATCAGCGGAGCTCTCCTGCAGTGGTCCATCTGACTCCAGCCTGGGTCTCTGACACTGCCAGCACAGAGAGAGGATGTGAGTTTCGTCCCTCCTCTTGCAGTTCTCCAGCACCTACAATAGCAGAATTAGGGGTGCTAGAGGGTACACCCTGCCCATTCCCCTCAGTATCTCTTTCAGACCTGCTGTCCATGAATTTACTCAATCTTTTGCATCTGCTCACACTACCTCACTCTACGATATTGTCGTAACCTATTCAAGAAATTCACTACCACTGTGTAGAAAACTGTTGTTTAGTGTTTTAAATCAGTCTCCTGCTATGAGGACTAACCAGGAGCTACCAACCAGCCCCATCGTGCCACGTGGCAGACATGCTTGCCAGCTGTAAGCTTGAAGGTGAAAAACTGTAATTTCACAGAGGAGTCCATGGAAAGGAGTTGAGTTATGATGTGTCTTCATTCAGAGTGCCACGACTCAGTATTTGAAGGACCATCAGAGTTGCCATTAAAACTCAGCTTGGGCAATTGTGTCACAGGGCAGTTATTCCAGTGAGAGACGTAAAAGCATCTGCACGCTGCACGGTGCAACATGCTTTCTAGCATCCTATAGCAAATTTCAGGCTGTGTGCAGAAGAAAGCCCCAATGCTGTGCCGCAGGATGGGAGCACCCAGGCTCACAGGCACTGCCAACAGCCCTGGGTCATGGCTCAGGCAGGAAATTTGGTGTCCTTACAGTCCTTGGAAGGCAACCTACAGCTTGGAGCAAGGTAGCCCCTGACAATCTGACATTTCTGTCTGACCATCTCGGGATTGTTTCTACTCAAAGCCTGTGAGGAGGTCGGCTTCAGGGCTATTGCTTTGTATCATTAGGAGGTGATGCAAAGCAACCTGTGGATGTGTGGACAAGAAGAGTGTTCCATGTCTTCAAGATTCCTCCTCTCTTCTCCACTGCCCTATGGGGTGCAACAGAAGTTCCCAGCTCACTCCATCCCCTGTCTGAAAGTTCCCAGAACTTAATTCCTCTGATTATTAGAAACTTTCTCATTGTCAACCTAAATTTATTCATGACCAATTTATAACCAGGAGGCTCCACTTCTTGCTTCTGTAACTGCAGGGTTGTCAGGAAAGATTCATGAGCCCATATGTTGGTCAGGTCCTATTTTCAGCAGCCACAATTCAAAGCGTTTGGATTAAATACTGCCTGATTACTCCATATGTTAGCGCATACATTTTCTTCTGTCCTACCGTCATGGTGACAGAGGACTTTCCCCAATGCAAAGGTACATAAACAGCCGATCCAACGTCTTTGTGGACCCAATTCAAGCATATGCCAATAACTCCTTCCAGGAAAAGAAACAGATTGCTTCTGTCGGGTATTATCTCTCTCTCTCTTTTTTTTTTTTTTTTTTTTTTTTGCGGGGGGAAGTGTGTGTGTGGCAAAGAAATGTTCTATGCATCAGCTTCTGTTCATTTATTCCTTGTTTCTGTCCAATCCCACAGATTAGAGATGGAGGTTTGCTGGGATGCTCTGAGGAAAATGAAATCATCGCTCAAGTTTGATGCCCCCCCAAGCTTGGGACATCAGTCCATCTGCGTTGAATCTGGGAGGGCAGGCTCTGCCTGCAGCACATGGCCTGTTCCCCTGCAGAGGTAGGAAGCGAGTTTTCTGTTCCTGGGAAGGTCTCGGGGAGAGCCACGGTCACACTCTGCGGGAGCCAGGGCGCGCAGCACCCCTGCAAACTGCACCAGCCGTGTGCTGACGGGAATCGCAGGCATCACAGCTCTCTGCTCCTGCCTGGCGCCATCTGCGCTCCCTTTTGGGCTTTCTGAAAGTTGTCTGACTGCAGATTTGAGCCAGGCGTGGATCTGTGGATGGTGCAGGCTGCATTCCAGCGCTAACGCTTAGCCCTTCTAAGCCCAAATAATTTGAGTGGTAATTTTGCAACTGTTCAGGATTTTTTTGTTTCCTATGATGCTACACACAGTTTCCAGTGGAGTTTTCTCAGGCTTGTCTGTGCTTTTTCCAAGACACCTTCTATGCATGTGGTAGCATGGGTGGATGGCTAAACAAAGTCTTTGTCAAGAAGGAGAGAGGAGTGAAGAGCATAACAATCACCAGCTAACGTGGTTTCATGGTCAGACAAACTCGTCACCTTCCTGAGGAGACCACGGCATCTGTGCTGGCAGGGCACTTTTGGATATCTCCAAGGCAACAGCACCATGTGCAATTTTGATTTTGAAAACGGTATCATCTAGAGTGACTGCTTTACATATTAGATGAGAAACTGTCTCAACAACAGATCTCGAAATGAGATATCAGTGCTAAAGCTTTTTTACGCTGTGGGGTGGAATTGTTCTTCTTCCAACATCCAGTATTTTAAACAATGACCAAGTTAAGGATACACAGTCACATGCCAGCATTTATTTGCTCGTAGAGTTTGCAGATGGTGCAGGATTAGTGCGACAATAAATAACAGAGCTCTGAATCCCTTGATTTACATAGTGAAAGTCCAAGAAAACGGTGTTTCTGATTCATCCAAGTGCTGGGGTTTGTATCTAGAAAGGAGCAAGAGAGAGGAAGATGAGGCTTATATTGAGAGAGGGGGAGTCTCTGCCTCAAGAAGGATGGACTCTGAAGAAGACAGAGGTGTCTAGGGTGAGATACAGGTAGGAATTCAGTGTTGAAGTTCAAGCTGCTATTCCAGCTGCTGGGAGTCAGAGAACCTAGAGGGGCACTTGGGGGGAGCAGGCTGGGAAATGATTTGTTTTCTAACAACACAGTAAATGTCTTGGGCACAGGACATGGGTGGTAGGAACTGTTTCTGGCTGAAGATGGGAGAGCTTTAAAAAAAGTCCCGAGAAACTAAAAAATGAAAACAAAATCCTAACTCTTTTGAATCATCACAGTTCATGTCTTGCAAAACAACGCTGTGGTCTGACAAGCAATCCAGAATTTCTAGCATTTATCTAAAATGTAAGCTGGAGGAATGAGTAATCACCTCTGAAGGACTTAATAACTCTTTGTCCCTTCCTCCATATACTTGTGTTTGAGTCATGATAGTAAGGAGGATACAATAGGTATTTGTGGGAGTCATAAAGCCCGTGCTCTCAGGGAACGTATGGTTCCTCTGCAGATGTTACTGTTTTCTCTGGCATCTTAAACACTGCTTATAAAGGATTTCTCTCCCTTCAGGATGTGACCCCCCCGCCTTTTGTCTTGAGTCAGACAAACGATGACAAAAGCATCCTGGCAGCATTAATTTACTTTAATTATTGGATTGGGGGTGTGCAGCTCCTTCAGCGGATTTATGAAAATTCCCTGCGTTCCATAAGTGACCTGGGTGCAGTTATTTCCATGTGAAAAATGAGGAAAACCTGAGACATGAGAGCCTGTTCCCACATACAACACATTGGAAGAAATCACCCATGTCCAGCATTTTCTCTACATTAGGGAATCAAGGCTTGTGCGTTTTGGGGACAGTGGCTGGGGAAGTGGGGCACGGGTACGTGTCTTGTTCCGAAACGAGATGCAAAACTCAGTTTTGAAGCTCATTTATTTCTCAGCACCTTCTGGGTCCCAGCATCACCCCTAACTGCACAGTGCCGAGCAGGAGCCCAGTTTTCTCCCCATTCTCCTTGATTCCTATAGCCTTAATTTCCCATCTTTGTCACAGCTGCTGCAAAGGAAGGCTGAAGTATCAATGTCTCCTCTGTAGCCCATTCCTTAGTACAGTGTCGAGGCCCATTACCAAGAGATATAAGAGATAGCAGGGAAGGGAGAAGAGAAATTTGAAGGCTTTCTGATAGGCTCATTTGTAACCCATAGTTGATAGGCAGTGATTTATCTGGGTAGGGTTTGGGTCTCAGAAATCCATTCAAGCTTATAATTATCTTGGCATATGTGGAAAGTCATAGTCATAGTTCCTCAAACCCATTAGAGCCTCATACTTTTCTAAAAGGAAGAAAAAAACCCCTTCAGCTTTACTTAGAGTTGGAACAGCTTCCTGTTCCTTGTCAGGTCCTGAAATCTGTCCCCTCTCTGTTGCCTGTCTTTAGCTCCGAAGGGAGAAATGAATGCAGATCCACTGGGACAGAAAGGAAAAGAAAAAAAAATATTTCTGGGAAGAAAAAAAAAAAAAGAACTCTATCAGCCTGTTTCCATCCTTCTACCACAAGTATTTCTTTATGAGGACAAGCAAGGGGAAAGGTGAGCCAGTTTATGAAATCGTGGCTGGGTTTTACCAGAAGCTTTTGCTAATATCTATGGTGGTGGCATTTTGGGGAGCACAGAGGCCCCTGTGCTGCTCTAGGTACGGGATGGTTGGGGTTGGAAGGGACCTCTGGAGATCATCTAGTCCAACCCACCTGCTAAAGCAGGTTCACCCAGAGCAGATCACACAGGAAGGTATCCAGGCGGGCTTTGAATGTCTCCAGAGGAGGAGACTCCACAGCCTCTCTGACAATAGTATGTCATCTGGCCTGAGACCCTGGTGTGAGACTAGGCTGTTGCAGAGGCTTGCATTTCGGCTGTAAGCTGGCTGCAGTCCCCCATCCCTGCTCTCCCCTGCCTCCCTTTGCTGCCTGCACCTCATGGGAGTTTCTTAGGACCATCCCTTGTCCTGCAGAGGTGTCAGCAAATCAAAGGACTGGGATCAGGAAAAAATCAGGGAAACCTCAGGGAAACTCGCGTGTGAGTGAGCAAGCTCTGTTTCAAGCTGTAGGCATGGCTGTGAGAATGAGCAGGGGCAGTTAGGTGATAGAAAACAAAAAATAAAAAGAGAGAAGAAAAGCACTTTCCACTGTTCAGGTGACCAGTGGTTTTCCAGAATGAAGTAGCAGGGATGGTGACAATGGGGCTGTGCTGACAGGCCTGGGACTGCCCAGCTGAGGTACAACGTAGACATGGCCTTGTGGATTTGGAGAGGCCCCTGGGCCTCCCCAGGAAACAGGTTCATAACGCACTCAGTTCTTAGGTCTTGCTGCATTTTTAATCTAATTTTTGCACTGAGAACATAATTTAAAAACTTTTCCAGGAGAAGGCGGGGAGCAGAAATTAAACTGAAATTTCAAAATGCTGAAATTGGAGCGTTTGTTTTGAGGCTCGGTGGATTTATTGTACCAGTTTGGCCACTGATCCCTTATAGTCTGCCTCCCACAGCAGCCATCCATGCCTGTTTCTGATGGCAAATTCCTCAAATGTCAGGCGTGCATTTTAAACGGTTATTTGTACGGAAAGGCAATCCAGAGAGACCAGCCGGAGCGCTTGGCCTGTCAGTCAAGGCTCGCAATGCTGCTGCACCGACAGGAATCATTTTGACAGAAAATTGCATATAAATCGAATAATTTCAAAATTAAGAAGGGGAGATGAAAGCAAATGCTTCTGAAATGAGGTGCCACCAGCAACTTGTGATGTACTGGTTTGAGCCTTGGAATCCCTGCAAATCCCTCCTTGACCCAGCAGCCATGGGCTTGGTCCGTGCCCGCACCGAGGCTAACACTAGGTTATTGCAAATTACCTAGTTTACTAATTATGTTAGATATATTAGGTTATGAGCTGCCCCAGGGGACTGTTCTCAAGCAAAATATTGTCACATGTCAGTCCAACGCTGCAGTGCCCAGGCTATGGGGGGGACCCAGGGCTTGGTTTCCGTACCCCTTCCTAATGCCCAAGGGTGGTATGGATGGAGGTGTGCTGAAGCAAAGCTAGACTCACTGCTTTTGTGTGTAACCTTCAATCCACTTCTTTTCCTAGCTACAATTTTGAGTAGCAGTGAAAGGTGTTGAGAGATGTACCATAGAAAAAATAAGATGCACTAGATAAACCAAAGGGGTGTGAAGGCACTGGAGTGATGGGGTCTGCAGAAGCCCATGCTGGGCAGAGCATTGTGTTGCCATCATTTCTTATGCTGATCACATGAAATGTCACCACAGGTCTGTGCATGATCGGTGAGCCAGAGTGGGGCTCTGGGACACAGGAGCTGCCTCCTGGGCTCTGCCACTGCAATCCCGTGTGACCTTGGTCAAGTCACTTGGCCAACTTTCCTTCAGCCTTGTGCTCTTCTCTTTTTAGACTGGGGGTGTCAAACTCATTTTCACCGAGGGCCACATCAGCCTCGCGGTTGCCTATATATATGTATAGTCCCATGTAGGAGTAGTTACATTTATACAAGCATAAAATTACATTCAGCCCTTTGAAGGCAACCACGAGGCTGATGTGGTCCCTGGTGAAAATGAGTTTGACACCCCTCTTTTAGACCATCATGTCTTCAGTGTCCCTCACAATACTTTGCACCGTGCCTTTGTTGGACTTTTAAAAATGTAAATATCAGTAAAGAATAATGCTGATTGGTCCTGTTTTATTTACGGTTTCTTGGCTAAGGTTGTTGCACAGGTCAGAGAGCTGGAAACCCCCCAGGCCTGACATGGAGGGTTTCCTCCTGTCCCAAACCAGGCTGGTGGGGGCTGGAGCTGGCACAGGGCTGAGGCAGGTGACAGCATCTCCTGCCATCGTGGGGGACGAATGGGTTTTGCTTGGCCATAGCCCAGGGCCGGAAGGGAAAAGTTATATGAAGGGAAAAAAAAATGCTTTGCAGCCTGGCAGCTGCCTGTAGTCCCTGCTTGGCCATGGAGGGATAGTGAAAGGCACTGATTTCCAAAGTGATGCCTCCAGCCCCTCTTCTCCCAGACATCTGAGGAAATAGCGTTTAGGATGCACCTTACACCTGGGTGCAGGTGGGGAGCTGCATTGTCTGGGCGCTGCAGGGCTCACTGTGCTGCAGACCTGGGAGTGAGATCTCCCTCCCTCAGCCCCCCGGTCACCCCTCTCCTGATTCCCTGGGGGTGCTGTGTGCCCTGGGTGCCTCAGAAAAGCAGGCACCTGAGCACCCTAAAAAACGTTTTTGATGCATTAATGCCTTTTAAGCCATTAAGAAATCTTCTCCCAGAGCTGCAGCCACTCCAGGCACTGGTGCAGCACATGCAGATCTTTGCCTCACTGCCGTTGAAAGGCAATGTTAATCAAAACCTGCAAAAAATGTTTTCTCAGTCACCCACGAGCAGACTTGGGGTTTATTTTCCTGGCTCCAGGGCCAGTGCTCTGGGATTGATATGGTCCCTGGGGCTCTCCCTGTCCCTCTGTTTTGCTGGCTCTGGGGTCACCATGAGCAGATGGGCTTGGGAGGAGCATATGTGTCTCCAGCCTGCTTTACCTGTGCCTCCTGGCTCAAATCAGCCACCAGTATCAAAAAAAAAAGAAAAAAAAAAAAAAGAAAAAAAGCAGCAAGAAGGGCTTTTATTGTGAAAAAGAGACTCTTCGAATGCCTGTTCCCCCCTTTCCCAGCCTCTCCGCTCCCCTCCCCACAGGGAGGTGGGTCTGGGATGAGGCAGAGTTTGAAAACTTGCAGCTGAAGTTTGAAGGGTGTCCTCCCGCTGGGGGGAACAGGAGGCGCCCGCTGGTGTGTCGTGGCAGGGACCCGGCAGCCCCCCAGTGGGGTCGGGCAGCAGGGACTGCGGGGAGCCTGGAGGGGCACCCCTGGGTGGCAGCCCCCAGCCGTGGTTAACGGCTCGGGGAGAGGAGGAGGGTTGATTAGTTGCTGGAGGATTTATTATTATTATTATTATTATTATTATTATTATTATTATTATTATTATTATTGTGGTTTTTTTTCTTTTTTAATTTTTTGTGGGTTCCTAGTGTTGTATGGAAGCATTTCAGGCAGCTGGTGCCCGGCTCAGGAGGTGATCACAGGCAGTGAGGCACACCAGGAGGAGCGCATCATCCGGCGCTGCGAGACATGGTAGGATTTAGGGGTTTTCTTGCCAAACTGATGGTGGGAAGCGATGCTGGGTCTGCTCAGGGACAACAACCCCATGGGATGAGGTGTGAAGTCATGTCCCAACTGTCTCCATCATGGGAGCAAGTTGAGAAGGACTTCTTGGAGGATTGGGGCATGGTGAGGGAAGCAAGGCAGGGAACTGCGCTGGCGTGTGTCTGTCCTTAATGACACCAGAGGTGGACAAAGCAGAGTGTAAGGATCTCAGTAAAGGCAGTGCCTGATGCTGCTGTGCCTAAATGCATTGCTGTCTGCCAGGGAGGCAATTATGCTTCCTCAGCTGAAATCCACTTTTTAAAGAGCCTGAGTCACATCACTTTAGGCAGGCAAGAGCATGGGGTGAAGGCAGCAAGGTGCAGATAGTCTTGGAGAGCATGAAGAGCCCCTTCTTGCTTTCCGTTTGGTCCTCCCAAAGCACGGCGTTTTCATCAAAAAGGCACAAAAAAACTGCCAGTTTGGCAAGGGAAAATGCTTCCCTGGGAGAAATGTTGTGTTTCCCCAATGACAGCAGATTCCCCTGCATCTGCAAGCACATTTCAAACCTTAGGGTGGTTTTTCATGTCTAGTTTTAGCGCTCAAGTTTGGAACATCCCTTGGCAACCAGTTTTCAGACCCGTCTGAGCAAGCACAAGCCAGCTGAGCTGGGATGGGGCCCCACCACTCCCCATCACCGTGTCCTGGCAGGGGATAGCTGGGGCATCATGCCAGGGGGATTCACACCAGGGGGGGTTCATCCCTGCTCCCCCACCTCAGCCCTTGCAAAACTGGTGTAGGGCAGGGATTGCAAACACACGTGATGGATGAGCTGAGGAGGCGCCTGGTGCTGCTGCCAGAAACTGGTGCTTGGGTATCACTTGTGTTGCTGAAATGTTTTTATGTCCTCAAGAATGTGCGGATGACTCAGAGTAACTCTGGAAGCAGTGGGGCTGTGCCAGCCTTCACCAGAGTGTGTGTGTGGGGGGGTGTGTGTTTATGGGGGACACCCGTGTTGTGCTTTATGGTTTCTGTCCTACAATTTGCATAGGATGTTTTGAGCTTCTTAATGAATTTCAGCAGCAGGAAAAATAGATAAGACTGAGGCTTTCGTCACCCGTTTTGAGCTCAGGAATAACTCCGCCCTGTCAAAGAAAAAAGCAAAGCAGCTCTCCCTGCACCAGCCTTTCGTCCATGGTAACACTTTCCTGCACAAGCCTTCACTATGAAGCCTTTCAAATAGCATATAGCCTGTGCCAGGTACCTGGTGTGGTCTCCCCTGTGAGAGCGGGATATTCGGTTTTTGCCAGGATTTTCATTTTGCCTTGGCAAGGCAAGGTCTGCTTCTGCAGTCCTTTCCCCTTTGTGGGCTCCGATATTGATTGCTTTGATTTCACCCATCACCCGGGTTTGCTCTGGGCACTGCTCACCTGTAGGCATGGCAGTGATGGTCACGAAGAATAAATTCAGGCTGTGCTGTTTGCTGCATTTGCAGTGAAACCCTAAGCAAAATTCCCAAGGTGATTTTTGACTTCTTTCAAAAGCAGCAGGAGGATGACCATGTGCAGAAAGCTAGAGAGACCCCAGCTGTGAGTGTCACTGTGAGCAGGGAGTGTGCACTCACAGCCGGCTGCTTGTCGGATCCAGCTCTGTACGTGCCTGACCTGCTGGAGCGGTGAGGGCTGGGGGATGACTGCACGACAGAAACATCTTCTTTCTTCTGGTTTCAAAATCTGCCAGTGAGTAATTTCCAGCTGCTCTGTCACTCACCTAACATGAGGTAGTCTAAATAAGAAGGAGTGATTACAGTTTATTAATCTTCTGGCATAGACGCCAAATACTTTAATTACCCCCCCTGTTTTAAACGCTCAATAACTCCAGTCTGCCTGCAGCTATTTGCCTTGCCCTGATGGAAAAGACTCTTTTTTGGGTCCTGGTCTGGTGCTTGTACTGCGTTTGCTCTGACCGCTCACCTGGTGGGGTTCAAGGGAGAAGCAGAAGGGGCTGGAGGGCAGCTGCTGGCAGGCTTTGCCCAGGACTGGGTCTGCAGGACACAGGCGGCACTCAGAGCCAAGTCACCAGCAGCTTTCTTCCCCTTTTTTCCTCTTTAAAAAGGAATGGCTTAAACGGAGGAACACAGGGTTACTTTTTTCTACAACTGAAGCCAGGGCTTTTATGGACAATTCTGTTTAGAAGAAAGCCCGCAGGGCTGAAAGGCCCTGCTGTCCTCCTCCTCCCTCCCCTTTGGAATCCCACGAATGCTCTTTCCTGCTCTCCAGGAAGGGAAAAAACCTGACAGCCAGCTCGGGGAAACCCAACCGGCCAATTTGGGCAACCTCCGCCGAAAGGCCAACAAGGGAATCCAGTGCTGCCCCTCGCCAGTGTCACAACGTGGGTTTTGCGAGCCCCTGCCTGGCACCGAGCAATCACTGCTATTCCCTGGTGCTAGTCCACTGGTTAGAAATGAAAACTGAAACTAAGTGGATCAAAATCCCCCCTCCCCAAAATACAGAAAGAAACATGACCCCCAGTAAAATAAATAAAACAGGACTGGGTGCCAAAATGTGTGAGAGTTTTAGCAGTTTTTCAGGCACTCATCAGCAGGATTGGTAAACTCATCAAGAGTGAGAAAGAAATAACATTTGATTTTATTTTAATGTGTTCCTCTCCATATTAAATGCAGCCCAGAACAAACAAGATGTGTCTTTCTAGCACTTTTGCTCTTGGCTGCCGGTATGCGCAGAGGAGCTGAAGCAGTGCAGCCCCGCTGGGGATGCCAAGTCAAAGCTGGTGAGCAGCCCAGAAATGCAGCTAGAGAAGCGATTGGGGTGAGGGGGGTTGGAGGAAGGGAATCTGTGGTAGCCCCCAGGTTCCTGCTGTTGCTTCCCCAGGTTTGGGAATCCCACAGGAATCATGAGCGCGAGCCACTTGCTGTGGCTGGAACAGAAGCACTGAGGAACGGGACTGTCCATTCCCAAATGCCGTGGGGAACAAAGCTTATTGTTTTTCGCCAGAAGAAACGCAGGAGTTTTGAGGCAGTTTGTGTGTGGGACTCAAAGGGAAGGAGTCGAGCCTGTGGGTCGCAGGCTGCTGCCCTCCTCCGAAGCATCCTCTGCACAACCCCTCATAAACAAAGGCAAGACTGTTCAAAATGAATGGGAACACGAGGCACAGATGTTGCACAAAGGCGAGCCACATCTGTTTCGCTGGGGAAGGGGCCCCCTTCTTGCTGTTCCAGCAGGCAGATGGGGAAAGCTGCTCTGAAAACCTCCGGAGCTCAGTGCAGCAGGCTGGCCAGGAAACTGGGACGAGGGGAGGGGGAAAAGCGAAACCTGGCAGGATCTTGCACAGCAGCAGAGGGACTGAGGGAGCAGTAGTTGCCCAAAACTGCTGCTCTCCCTCCTTGACGTCCCTGCCAGGATTTTGAGGTTGTGCTGCTCTCACGTAGGTGTGAGGGTTAGAGGAACAGCAGACAATGAGGAGGACCTCCCGTGTCCCATGACGCTAGCAGGACAGTTGTGCATTCACGGCTGCTCAGAGTCTTGCTGCCTCACTGGGAACACCAGGTGCTGTTTCAGGTCCATGGTGTCCTGGATGGTTTGGGTGCAGGCTAATATTGCTTCATATGGTCAAAATCGCTTTTATTGGTCAAAATGGTCAAAATAATGGAGAAGTTTGCCCATGTATGTGGCAGCAGACCCATGTGTCTCTGTGACATGTCCTGAAAGACAACCAGCAATCTCTTAGGACATGTGTCTCCAAGAAGCAGAAGACCCAGCTCAGTGCAAGAGTCTGCAGAATAGGCTATGACTTTGAACTTGGGTAGCAGAAGGATGAGGCATCTGAAAGCTTTTAATCTGCCTACTTTGAGGAAAATAATTATGGCATCCTGGAGACTGTTGAATTTTGTGGTGCTTTGTGTTGACTTCTGGGATTAAACCGGGGGGGTCCTGAGCTGCACTTTACACAGCATCAGGATGAAAAATGCCCTGTCCATCTACCAATGAGATGAATATCAATTTCCTGCAAGCCAAAAGATTTACATGGTGTGAGCAAGGAGAATTATGAATCTTTCAACTTTCTCAGTGAAAATCACACGATTTAGGGGTAAGGACAGCGTCATCACAGGAAAAGGGAGACCCCACCAGTACCCTGCAGGGCGTTAGTCCATTCCAGGTGCAGGAATGGACAGTGTGTGTTCTTTCCAGGTCCCCTCGAGCGGCAGCCCTGCCCTTGACTGCGTCAGCTGCACCCAGTAGTGAGGTGTCCTCCATACAGGTGTTGGCCATCCATCTCCTCCATGGTGTCCTCCATCATGTGCCCCAGGTTCTCCGTAAAGATGCTGAACAGGACATTGGGGAGGCTGGGAGCCTTGCTGCTCTTGTAGGCTACTCCTGGGGGTTTTATGAGCCCGTGTTTTGGCTGACCTTGTTTGGTCTGTAACTCAGTTGGGACCAGCCAGTGCAAAGGGAATAGCACTGTTACGTACAAGTGTTGGGATTTTCTTGTGACACAGAGCAGTTTCCAGCACCAGCTGAAGATTTTGTTCAAAATGGTCTTTTGGATGATAGGATGTGTGAGCAGAGCCAGTGCTCAGCCTGTGGCCAGGCAGAGAAGCACCTCCAGGGTGAGGGGCCTCCCAAAACCAGAAATAGTGGGTCTGGGTGTTGTTTGGCCTGGAGAAAAAGAGGCTCAATGGAGACCTTATTTCTCTCTACAACTACCTGAGAGAAGGTTGTAGCATGGAGGGTGTTGGTCTCTCCTCCCAAGTAGCAAGTGATAGGACGAGAGGAAATGGCCTCAAGTTGCGCCAAGGAAGGTTCAGCTTGGATATTAGGAAAAATTTCTTCACGGAAAGGGTTGTCAGGCATTGGAACAGGCTGCCCAGGGAAGTGGTGGGGTCACCGTCCCTGGAGCTGTTTAAAAGATGAGTAGACTGGGTTCTTAGGAACATTGTTTGGAGGTGGACTCGGCAGTGCTAGGTTAATGGTTGGACTTGATGATCTTCAAGGTCTTTTCCAACCAACACAATTCTATGGTTCTATGATATTGAGCAAGAAACAGGAAATCTCAGCCCTGAGAAGCAAAAGCTCAAGGAACTGACTCAGGACCTGGAGCCCAAGATACACCAGGTTATTACTAGAAAGAGGCTGTGGAGCTCAAGGGTTTCAAGGATTTTATAGTTTACTGCCCCAAGGCTGTAGCAGTAACTGGGAAGAGCAGTGAAGGGAACATTATTTTAGAAGTTAAAGGAAGCACATTGGACCAGCCCTTTGAAGTCAATGCTCAGAGTGGGCAGTGTCAACACCATTTCATCCTTTTATGCTGCTGCTGGAGCATTGTCCTATGCTTCTGCAAAGCAAACTAATCTCACAGTTAGACCATCAATTATCCCCTTGTGGCAGAAGCTTTGCAGACTGTCCAAAATTTAGCAAAGCGCAGCATGTTTTAAAGTTTTGCCCCAGGCAATTTAACTTGGTCATTTTCTGGTTTGGTTTTGGACATGTTGGTGGGAAGGCTTGTGTGCCAGTGACCAGGGCTTTGCTGACTCTGCAGGGAAGGACCCAGCACCATGTGATGATACACCAGGTTTCCATCTCCTGGGCTTCAGCAGACCCGGCATTTGCTGTGACTCCTTTGCATATGGTTTGTGGGAGCAGTCAGTCCCTCTTCCCACCTCTGCAGTGTCTGGTTTGAGCTTCCCAAACCACTCGTGAGGAACAACGTGTGGAAGTGGGTCTGCAGGGACACCTTGAGCAGACGGGCAATGCCCGCCTGCCACATTCCTGCCCTGGTGCTGAGCAGGGTGGCCACAGGGTGCCGAAATGCAGTAGGGTTGTGGTCCACTCAGCTTGAAAGGCATTTTGTAGGAGAAAAACTGCATCCCTAGTGGAAAAAAACCCAGACAGAAGGCTGGTGTGGGTCTGCTAGGAATTACGGTTGCTTTGACGGCTCATGAGGCTGCCCCAGGGTGATGCAGGTGATGGTGGGACTTGGTTCCCTATCCATGTGTAGGGGCAGCACAGCAGACTTGCTTCCCCAGGCAGCTGCTCTGAGCTGGGGCTGCCTTCAAGGTTGGCATTCCTCATTTAACACCTGTCTTTAGTAAATTCCCACTCTGCCAGCCATCTGTCTTCCCCAAGCAGGATGATATAGGAAGGCACTTAAGCACTTGAATGATGGGCAGCAGATACTGCCAAGGGTTTTCTTCTGCTCAGTCTCACTCAAAGTTGCTCTGGGTTGGAGGGGTTTTGTCTCCTTCCACGTCCTCAGCACGGTTATGGGTCTCCAGCAGTGAGATTAACCTATGTGCCATGCCCTTACAAGCCAAAAAACTCCTGGAAAAAAACAAAAGGAAGGGTCTGTTCCCCTCCTGGGTCTGGTTGACATACCAGCCTGTCTTTCCAACGCTCTGGGAGCTGCCATGAGCACCGCGTGCTGGGCACAAGGCTCTGGAGATGTTCCCGGAGGTGGTGGGCAGCCAGAGGAGGTTTCCCAGTTGCTTTTCAAGCAGCCTTTGTTAAAATCAGTCGTGGCGGGATGCGTCTCCTGCTGCCCACGTGGTTTTGCGGTTCATCGGGCGGGCAGCGAGCACCGTGCTGGGGGGTGAGTACAGCCCTGTGTGTTGCACCCGCTCTGCAAAATACACTCTGTACAGTGTGCATCCAGATAAATGCACAGGCCTGCTTTTAACCTGCTCGCTGGTGTCCTGCGGCAAATTCCTCCGATCTCGGGACCCCAGGACAGGCAGGCAGCTGAGAGGGACATGGTCACAGCTGAGCCAGCCCTGTTCCCTCGGGCACCTCTTTGGGATGATGGGATTTGCTGCTGGAGGGGTCTGCTGATGCCACTGCAGGGGCAGGAGCGCTTTTTTGGATGCCAGAGGAAAACAGGAGTGAAACACGCTTTTAAAGGCCACGTATTTACTTGGTGTCCTTCCAGTTTCGGGGCTGTTTCTAACATTCTTGGATAATGAAGTTTGAGGATTGTTTTTCTTTTCTTTCAAGCTTGACAAAGCCAAATTGATGCACTTTGAAAAGAAATTGAAACCAGGCTTTTTTGCTTCAAATTCTTCCAAAGTTCAAGCGTCCTGGGAATAAAATGTCAAGGATAAAACCCTTCCAACCACACTTAGAAAGTTTTGTCCCTGAGTGGCCAGACTGCATAGGCTCTCCACCGTGCCTTCAGGAGCCCAAGCCATGCTGTATGTCCCTCTGATGAGCAAGATGTATATTGTTTACTTATTGGCATCCTAGAACAAGCAATGCCTCTCTTAAACCTTTTTATGTGTTTTGCCTGTAGCATGCCCACTGGGAAATTGACCTGATTTCTGGAGAAGACATGCTGTACTGTCACTGTCTCAGACTAGCAAAGCAGAGCTGTATGTATGGTTTGCATTTCAGGCTGAATCAAAGCCATCACTTGAATTGCAGCATTTTTTTACAGCACGGGCTCAGAGGAAGTCTCTTTGGAAAAGTATTTACTCTGGGCTTGTAAATATGGTATTGTTTCTGCAACGTTCTATCATCTAGATTCTCGCTAAATTTGCAATATTGACTGCCAGAAATAACACAGAGACTCTACTTGCACTTTTTTTCTTCTCTTTTTGTTGTCGATGTGGCAGGGAAAACCTGAATGGGGCTGGGGAAGGGAGCCTGTGGTGACTCTTGCCCAGCTTCACAGCACAGGATTTCAAGCTTGGGATAGGAAAGAAATGAAGCTTTAACTTGCGGTGCCCAAACCAGAGCTTGCTGACAGAGAAGACAAAGTGGGTTTGGATAGCATTGATGCTCTAACCGCTCGGCCTGTAAACTGACTTGACAATAAAAAAATGGCAATCGTTGCCATCCATTTGGCATCCACTACTCTACAGCTGTGGATTTAAAAGGCCTTTTCCTGCAGTATTTCCAAGTTTCTCCAAATGGTTCCCACATGCGTCCCCATCCCCAAATACTTGGATTTTTGGCAGCCAGGCTCTTTGCACACCCAGGAATGGTGTAAGCAGACAAAGGGTTATTATTGGGTGGCTAACAAAAACAATCACCCTGCAAATCCTCTGTACAGAAGAAGAGGGTGGCCTTGGGTGTCTCCATGGATGAGACATCTACCACCTCTCTGAGCAACCTGGGCCAGTGTTTCACCACCCTTGTTGTAAAACATTTCTTCCCCATGTCTAGCCTGAATCTCCCCTCCAGTCTCACCCTGGACTAGCTTCTTTTCTCTCTGTGGTTTTAAGGGAGAGCTAAAACAAGGAGTCCCCTGGCAAGTCCCGAAGCCCCGCACCAGACAGCCCCAGCTCCCGACAGAGGCTGGTGTAAGCTATGTGTGAGCAACGAATTTGGCCCGGGGGATATATTTTCCTGCACTACATTGTGTTTCTGGAAAGAAACAAGTAAATGAGAGCTATAAAGCTGAATCACTCCAAATGCACCATTGCTAGCCCTTATAAGCTGCATTAAATTTGCTCAGTCCTTGAGACTGAAAAGGAAATCCCCCATGGTTGCTGACAGAGAGTTGGTGGCTTTGTGGTTTCTGTTATCCACCTTGGCTGATGTAGCACCCTTGAGAGGGACATGGCTCCTCAACATGGGGCCATCTAAAGCTGTTGTGAGGGCGTGAAGCCTGATGGATTTTTAAGATAGTGCTGGCTCAGCTTATGAAGGGGCTCATGTGCTGGGTTGACTGGGGGCACCTCCTCTGGGGGCTGGAGTCGTGCTGGTGGAGGGGTCTCTGCAGCCAGCTGGAGCCTGTTGTCCTAAAAGCCCCACGGCTGGAAATGCTTCTGCTCTCCCAGCTGCCTTCTGGAAGTCGTTCTGGCTGCTGGTTCTCACCTCCCCAGATTTTCAGGTCTGTTTTTATTTTCAAGCTTTTCCTCTTATAAACAATCTCTTATCTGTTCTTTGGCAATATATTGTCCCGCTGCGTCTGCCATGGATATACTTACGGTTCCAAAATAAATAACTGCAAAAAAATGTATCCACTTGAACATTGCCTTGACTTCCAATGTGGGTTTGAACTGCTTGGAAATGCCTGATGTAAAGTAGAGAAATGGCACCGAGGTGCCTTTTGCTGCTCCAGCCCCCCAAAGCGTGTTAGAGCATCCAAGCCCGGGTGAACGTGGCACGGGTGTAATGTGGCACCCCATGGGGATGGGGTAGGCTGGGATGATCTCCCAGAGCTGCCCCTCGCTTCCCACCACCTCACCCCAAAGGGGAAGGTGCTGTGCTCAGGGCAGCCCCAGCAATGTATGCATGGTATTGCTTTAGGCCAGAGCAGAGATACGTTTGCTTAGCAATGTGGGGAGATTTGCACAGTATTTGCTTGTAACTGCCTTTCCGGCCTCTATAATTTTTTGCAAATCCCTTCGGAGTAGAAGTTATGACTAAAAGGAGGAGGGGAGAGGGAAAAGGTATGTGTATAATGATATACACACCAAAATTTGAAAGCATCCATCTTAATGCAGTTCCTTGGTATTTGAGGTTTCAGATACGGCAGTTTGCATCCTTTTTAAGTATAGGCTGCCACAGTTCCTGACTGGCACTTGGAGCTGCCTTGTTTTGCTGGATGCAGCAGCAGGCACTACTTGAGAGGCCATATTTCAGTATGTGTTGAGACATCCCCTGAATGATGGTGCAGGGATCCAGGCTATGGGCTGAGTGTGTAGCTGGGGTAGGAGCCACTGAGGATGTCTGGAGTAAATTCTGAAGATAAAAACCACTTAGGGACTGGAAAGCATTGGTATCCAGCCAGGAATTTGCTCTGGTTTGGTCTATCTCTGTCGAGAACCCTAAAGGTGCCATGCAAATGTAGCCTTTCCCACCTATTCATGTGCAGCAATCTCAGATCCTTGAGTTTTTAAAGCAAAGTATTCGACCACGAAAAATTTATCACCCGTAAGGTGATCTGTACATCACCGCTGCAGATATGGCAACGTGCCCAAAGCAAACCCTGAAGAGCTTATCAAGAGCTTCCCATCAGGACTGCTGGGGTGGGGGGTGCAGGGATGCCCCAGCTCTAGCACCTGTTGCACCGTTGGGACCCCCGGTAATTCTCTCCCTTTCTCTCCCTACAGACTCAGCGACCATGGCGAAGGACGGGGTTGAAGCCCCCTGCTCCAGTGGCCCTCGGGGTGCTGCTGGCCCTGGCCCTGCTGGCCCTGGCCCGCCTGCCCCCATCACCAGATGGCTCCCCCCATCTGCTGCCGGCATTGTCCCCCCCAGGCACCCATCGGGAGGTGGCTGTCCCCCTGTCTGGGGAACGAGCCCGCAGCCAAAGGCCCCTTGTACCCCCCGCTCACCTGCGGGGGGACCAGCCCCCCGGCTGGGGCAAGAGGCGGCGGCGGGGGACAGCGGGGGATGCTCCCCCATGGTTCTCCGATGATGACCTCCAAAAGATGCAGTTGTTGGCTGGTGGGCAGGTTGTCTCCAAAACCCGCATCCCGGCCCATGGGCAAGTCCTGCGAGTGCGGCTGCGGGCCGTGGGAGACACTGACTGGGACTCCTCGCCAGCCAGCCTGGAAGGGGACTGCCAGGATGGGCGCTGCGGGCTCATCAAGCGTCCCGGGGACCTCTACGAGGTGCTGGCCTTCCACCTGGACAGGGTGCTGGGGCTGAACCGCAGCCTGCCCGCCGTGGCCCGGCGCTTCACCAGCCACCTCCTGCCCTACAGCTACACCGATGGCTCCCCACGGCCCATCATCTGGTGGGCGCCCGACCTCCAGCACCTGGAGGATACCAACAATGACCAGAACTCCTGTGCCCTGGGGTGGCTGCAGTACCAGGAGATGCTGCAGCCCCGCGGACTGATGCCAGAGGTCAGGGATGGTCCCTGCTCCAGCATCTCACGTGGCGAATGGAGCCGCCTGGCCCTCTTTGACTTTCTCCTCCAGGTAGGGCTGGAGTGATGGAGACCATCTGTCCCACCAGCTGTGCCCCCTGCACCGGCATCTGCCTTGTCTGACCATGGTCTCCTTCTTCTCCATGGGGTCACATAGGCTGTGGTTTCTTGGGATGTATTTGTACTCTTTAGCTAGCAGTGAGCAGCAGAGCTTTGTGCAGAAGTGACTTGGCCCAAGCATGATCCGTGTTTGGGACTTGCACGGAAACACGGGCAGGTTTTGGATGTGGTGAGTCCACTCTCATGTGTCTGAGCCTTCTCCCAGTGTTGGCTCTGCTTTGTGCTGATACCGGCAGCAGCTTGGCATGGGGCATCACTAGAGACAAGCGGCACGTTCTGCATCAGCCCCATCACATCCAGCTCCAGGAAATGTGCTGCTGGTGTAGGAAATCAGGAGCCCTGCCCCTTCGTATGGCACTGCTTTCCTCCTCCTCAGGATTAATAGTGTTTAATCTTCTGTCTGGAAAATCATACCCTACTGCTACGAGGGATTACAACAGCATCCCAGAGAGTTATCCTTTCTTAAATGGTAGCTGTGAGGAGGCAAATGTGGTTTCTATGGAAAAAAGCTTATTTAGGCACCTCGAGGCTGGAGCTTTGATTATCAGACAAAGGAAAACCACCTGAAAGGGCAAGTGTTAAAATTAAAAAAAAAAAAGAAGGAAGGGAGGAAGGGAGGAAGGGAGGAAGGGAGGAAGGGAGGAAGGAGAAAGAGAGAAAGAGAGAAAGAGAGAGAGAGAGAGAAAGAAAGAAAGAAAGAAAGAAAGAAAGAAAGAAAGAAAGAATACGTGTTCTCATTATTCTCTTTTTTTTTTTTTTTGGCAAAGGTTGACCATTAATTTTTATAACCTCAGACTATGCTGGCAGAGGCAGAGCTGTCCTGGCTGGGCTTGGAAATATTTTAGCTGAAACAGCCAGAGAAATGAGATGATTAACCAACCCCCTTCCCTTCCCCAGGCCAAAATGCCATTGAGTGCAATCGAAAGGCTGAGTCTCCAGTAGAAAATATATAGTTTTAAGGAGGCTTTCTCTCAGAGGGCTAAAGCAGCACAATGATAAATCCAAGGACAATCCACAGGTTTTCCTCAATAACTCCAATGGGATTGTCCCATGCGGAAAAGTCACATAAAGGTGAAGAGGCACCAAGTCACCAGGATGTTACTGAAGTGAAACAGCATCCTTCAGAAATGGCTTTAGCTCTCACAGCCCTTGCTGGGGAAGGGCTGCAAGCTGCAAAGATGCAAGCTTCGAGCCCTGCTCTATGTTGACATTGAAATCTTGGTTATTTTCTTAAATTAGCCTTAAAATTGAGCTGCTTATATATTGATTTCTCTTGGTATTTGCCATAGGGGAACACCTATCTTGGTGCAAAGCTTTACTGAGAGCAAAACACCAAGCCCAGTGGAAAGGGAGCAGCTGATGCTTTTGAACTTCACCATAAAGAGAGCCAAAAATATATCAACTCCGAACCCCTGCAGCTGTGTCTGTTCCCTGCGGCACACCCTTCCCACCCTTCACCATGAGAGTCGTGAGGCACTGGAATAGGTTACCCAAAGAAGTTGTAGGTCAAGACCAGGCTGGATGGGGCTTTGAACAACCTCGTCTAGTGGAAGGTGTCCCTGCCCATGGCAGGTGGGGTTGGGACTAGGTGGTCTTTAGGGTCCCTTCCAATCCAAACTGTTCTACAACTGTGATTCTATGAGAGCAAGGCAGGAAACACAAAGTTTGATTTCCTTGGCCATTGTATTCATAACCCTTTGAGAAGCAAGATTATAATAGAATCATAGAATAGAATCATAGAACCGCTTGGGCTGGAAGGGACCTTCAAAGCTTATCCAGTCCAACCCCCTGCAATGAGCAGGGACATCTTCAACCAGATCGGGTTGCTCAGAGCCCCATCCAGCCTGGCCTTGAATGTCTCCAGGGATGGGGCATCTACCACCTCTCTGGGCAACCTGGGACAGTGTTTCACCACCCTCACTGTAAAAAATTTCTTCCTCATGTTCAGCCTGAATCTCCCCTCCTTTAGTTTAAAACTATTACCCCTTGTCTTATCACAACTGGCCCTGCTAAAAAGTCTGTCCTCGTTTTTCTTACAGGCCCCTTTTAAGTACTGAAAGGCCACAATAAAACATCTCCCTGGAGCCGTCTCTTCTTCAGGCTGAACAACCCCAACTCTCTCAGCCTGTCCTCACAGCAGAGCTGTTCCAGCCCTACGATCATTTCTGTGCCTTCCTCCAGACCCTCTCCAACAGGTCCATGTCTTTCCTCTACTGAGGGCTCTAGGATGAGTCCCACACCAGACCCCGTCTCTCTTTCCTGAGGTTTAATGAAACACTTGGGTCAGCAGCCAGTGAGGTCCCATCTGCACCGTGGGCCAACACAGAGGATGCTCTGCTTTCTTCCAATAAAGCTGAGGAAGCTTTGTGAATACCATGGCAGGGTTAAGGAAGCTGAGCCTGACAGAGATTTATTTCCTTTAAAAGTCCTTTGTCCCTCGGGGGGTGTGGGTGAAACACTGGAAGCTGCCAAGTAGCACTGGGGTTTCTGCAGGGATTTGGGGTGGGAAGCAGGGGCTTGACAGCCTTGACAGCGTGGAGCCTTAGCAGTGTCTGCAAATGATTAAACACAAATGTGGTCAAAACAAGTCACCGTGGCCTAACTTAAATGTCAGGCATGCTCTGTATAACGCACAGCTCACTTTTTCCCTTGCTGATCCTTTTCCATTCATCTTTCCATCGATTGCTGCTCAGGTTTCCAGCAGGGTTGGATGAAAGGGAGTCTATGAGCTGGGAGCCAGATGAAACCATCATCCAGTGCACCAAGACTCAGCCCAACAAAAAAATAATATATTTTTGAGGTTTCAAAACCTAGGTTTCCTTGGGTGCTTTTTTTTTTGCTTTCTTTTTTTTTTCCCCATTCATGTCTGTGTATATCTTCTCTTGTTTTCAGCTGGAAGCACGACCTGTTCGCTCTGTACAAATACAGAGTGGATGTACCACAGCAGGTGTCTGATCTTCAATGGGACAGCCTGTCACCATCAACTTTGTTGTCTCTTCTCCAAACCGAGGGCGTTTTGCAAGTCAGCTCAGCTTCTGAACCCTTCCCTGCCTCTCTCTCACTCACCATTTCATGTCTACTGAGGATCCTTAGAAAAGTTTTATTCTCC
Source organism: Pampusana beccarii (assembly GCA_013399365.1). Classification (NCBI taxonomy): domain Eukaryota; kingdom Metazoa; phylum Chordata; class Aves; order Columbiformes; family Columbidae; genus Pampusana; species Pampusana beccarii. The sequence continues at coordinate 112,415 of VWYH01005547.1, read as the reverse complement.
TCTGAGCAAGAAAAGTTCTCAACTGGACCTCACCACCCCAGGCACCTGTCCCCACTAAGGTCCTCAAATGTCTCCTGTAGGTTCATGACCGCCTGGACCGCTACTGCTGTGGGTTTCAGCCCGATCCCTCTGAGCCCTGTGTGGAGGAGATGCTCCATGAGAAGTGCCGAAACCCGGCAGAGCTGGTCCTGGTCCACATCCTGGTACGTCCCCCTGCTCCCCAGGGACTGCTCTGGAGCTAAGATGAAGGTGCCTGGAAGGTGCTTGCGGGGCTGAGGTGGCAACAAAAGGGACATAGATCCCATAGTGAAGATGGGTCCGTGGCGGGAGGTGTGCCTCAACAGGGAGAGACCTGGGATTTGGCAGCTGCTGGCCCCCGAATGCTCTCGGGATTTCTCGATGCATTAAAAGAAAGCACCTAAACCCCCAAACCGGTGAGTCCCCACAATAACTGAACTTCTCCTTCCCATCCAGGTCCGGAGGAGTGCACCGTCCCGCCTGGTGTTCATCGACAATGCTGGCAGGCCACAGCACCCTGAGGAGAAGCTCAACTTCAGGCTCCTGCAAGGCATAGACAGGTAGGGAGGGGGATACCACACCCCTGGGGCCACATCCTGGGAGAAACCTGTGCTTGCACAGGCAGGTTGGACACCAGCCCTATGTGCACACCTCCATGCCACTCCTGGCCTCCCCAGCTGGGCACCTCTGTGAAGTGGGGCCAGCTCCCACCCAGGATGGGGCAGGTGGCTGGGCTTGCAAACCCATCACACATGCCCCTGCCCTGAAATTGGCTCTTCATCCTGCTCCGGATGGCTGATAGCAGTCTCCAAAGCCTATTTTCCCCTCTCTAATTGGCAGCTGCCCAAAAAACCCCGAATAATTAGGTATTTCAGTGTTTGTTGTGTTGTTGCCCGTCAGGCATTTGGCGCACTATTGGTCCCTTGATTTGGAGCTCATTTGGATCCATTTCTGATGGAGCTGTCCTGCACACTCACCATGGGCAGAGTTTTAAGCAGGAGGCTCCTCATCCTGTCTTCATTTGGGTGGACGTGCATTTCTTCTCCAAGTACTGGGGTGGCTTTGGCCGGGATGCCCTGCTGCTGCCCTCCTCCCTTGCTCAGCCTTCCCTGGGTAATCCCTTTCTGCTCCTCTGCTGCAGCTTCCCAGCGGCAGCGGTGGCCACGCTGCGGTCAGGCAGATTGCAGAGCCTGATGCTGGAGTCACTGCGCCTGGACCGGGAGCTCTGGGAGAGCCAGGGTGGCACCGAGGGGCTGAGACCCCTGCTGCGGACCATCGACAGGCGGGCACGCATCCTGCTGCGGTACATCCAGGAGCACAACCTGACGGTGTTTGGGGATTCGCTGTGCTGAACCAACCACTGTGCCTTGCAAATCCCGGCAGCGATGGGTGTTCCTCACACCCTCAGTGTAGACGACGTGAGACTGCATGCTCGCCTCTCCAAAAGGTGTTCCCCCCCCTTCTCCTTGTAGGATGTCCTGGAAAAGGAGATGGGATCCAGGGAACAGGAAAGAGGCAGAGGAGACATCTCCTGAAACAACCTGCAGCTGCTTGAGAAAGGCAACATTTACCAAGTAATGGTCTCAGCATGTGTTTTCAAAGGAGGGGCACATCCATGAGATTTTTTGGGTGCCTTCACCCCTCCCACTCCAGAACCTTTGCAAACTGGAGGCTTGGACAGTTGAACAGCCCACAGGGATCCTGGGAAGGGTTAAAGAAGCAGTGAGCAGCACTGCTCAAGGCTGGAAAAAGTCACTAGCAGCCTTTCCATGGCTTGCCCTGAACTTTTTTGATTATGCCTTCTCTGTTTCCAAAACATTAGAGGCAGAGAGGCTGGAGCGGCATGGGGGAAAGGAGAGGGGAGCTTTCTAAGTGGATTAAGCAGTGACAAATCGCCCAAGCTGAGCTCTGCCTTTCCCGGCCCTGGAGGAGGTGATGTGTGTCTGGGAGCGGGTGTAAGTCACTGCCTGAAGCCGGGGCCAGGCAGCACCCCACACCAGCACCCCACGCTGCAGGCAGCACCAGGCAGCAGCTGCCTGTGCAGAGCCCACTGTGGCATCCCCGTGCACTGTTCCCCAGCAGTGCTGGGCTGCCGCCAATGTGCATTTTGAATGTGGGATCTGAAGGTTCCAGTCTCTCACTCGCTCTTCTCCTTCACTGTCAGGGGATTAAAACTTAAACCTACTGTGAGTTCTGCCGCTTGTGAAAAGTGCTTCTGCCTGCTCCCTCAGGCACGGCTGCGCAATACGCTTTCCAAGGCTTGCAGAAAAATCTTCTAACAAAAATACCAGGCTACTTCAGCAGGACGCAATCGAGTGCAAAATGCTTTCTGAGCATGCTGGCACCTCCAGCAGAGCCCATCCCACTCCTATCACCTCCTTTGGCTCTTGCCCAGCAGCCCACTGTGTGGGGCACAGCAGCATCCCAGCCAGGCAGGTCCTCAAAAGCAAAATGAACATGAGGAAAAAAGATAGAGGGATGGGCTCTGTTGGATCTTCTTTGACTCTCTGCACCATATTTCCCAGCTGAGGTGTGAAGCCAGTGTTTGCTTGCCAGGAGCAGCCAGCTCCTAGCCTGCAGGCTGATGGTTGGCCACCAAGAGAAGGCTTTTTAGAGGAAACTCAGGGAGAAACCTTTCACTTCTCCAGTGCTACAAGTGGAGCCTCCATGCTTGAGGCACTCCAAGTCACTTGTGCCTTTGGAAAGTCTCAGTGATACCAGCATGGGTGCTTGAGCTGTGCTGCTGCCCCATTTTTGTAGCTTTAGAGGGCACAGCCACCTATGCAGTGGGAGAGGCAGAAAGAGCTTTTGTGGCTTCCCAGCTCCAACCATCCCAACACCATGTCAGTTATAGAGCCTGCAAGGGGAAGTTTTAACACCCATGCTGATAAACACAAGCAATTCCATTCTCCCCTTTTTCCTCTTCTTTAAGTGAAGATCAAGTGAGGCTTGGGTGACGCGAATCAATGAGTGCTCTCAGAAAGCGTGAACACTCAAAATCACGGGCACATCAGCATCCTGAGTGCTGGCAGCATCTTCCTGGAGTCCTGCCCTCCAGTCAGCCAGCGAGCGCCTTTCCCCCAGCACTCTCTCCAACCCACAAGTTCTCACCCTGTTTGCCACACCAGGGGTTGGATGACTGTCAGCGAACCCCTGCTAAACCCCAGACCATGAGGATTCGTTACTGGGAGCTGAGCTTAGCCTGTAAGCATGGAGAAGGACAAAATAACTCATCCTGGGTCACGTGAAAAGCCATGCCCACGTACTGCCTTATATGAATAAAGGAAACTAAATGCAACACAGTTAAATCCAGAAAATACGCTGTGAAGAGCTATGTGGTAACAAGAGCATTAGTTAGGATGTGTAGCATCAGTCATAGTGTTGTTTTTCTCATTGAAATGAGAAATTTCGTTAAAAGAGAGGTTTTTCATCCCATGTAAACCAAGTTCTCGGTGAGAAGCGAGAGGAAGGTGACGCACTGTGTGGTGGCCAAAGCTGTTGACTTTGCTGTGCTGGAACAGCAGCTTTTGCTTTGCCTCTGGTTGCATCTGCTTGACGTTGACATGGCACAAGGTAGTGGGGCTTTTTCTAGGTCTTTTTGCATTTCCTTAGCTGTAATGTGTGAGTTTGCTGGCTAAACATACATGGGAACATCTGTAAGCAGTTATGCATCTGAATAAAAATTGCTCTTGATTCAACAAAAAGCCATATATGGACAAATGAGATCAGCAAAAGCCATGCTGTTGCTGAGACTGACCACTAGCCTCCTCTAATCAGTCATTTTTTCCATGTAGCCGGCAATGTGCACAGGCTCTGAACTGTGGTCATGGCCACTCAGAGGAACCTGTGGTCTGCTCTGGCCATATCAGCCTTTACCATGTAGTGTTGGGTCTTGTTTGCTCCAGCTATGGATGTGTCATAGTTCCTATGATAAATTTATTTTTATGGGTTTGTAATGTAGTTACGAAAATTCACTCGGGGCTGTGCTTGACAAACAAGATCTCGTGTCAAGAGTCATCCTGTTTCAACCAAATTTCACTGGGCATCATCATGGATCCTGTTCAGGTGGAGTAACAAAAAAAAGACATGGTCCAAGCTGGCTATAGAACTGGGGCGGAGTGCTTTGGCTTTAAGAAGGCAACAGCAGCTAAGTAAGGGGAAAAAAAACATAGAGAAACAAACAAAGGCACCTTCCCTGAGCTTGCAAGAGCTGAAGTGAAGGTGGCTCCCAGCAGGGGCAATTAAATGCAATCCCCATCCTACCAAGGATGCTCTTGCTAGCGTCACTGGTGACAGGATGGAGACGAGCAGCAGCAAAGAGCCAGGACCACCAGAAAAGTGAAGCCGTCTGCATACGGGTGCCCTAGGGTCCCAACAGCATGGCCACAAGGTGCTGCTCCACACACTACCCCAAAAAAACCCAGGTGAAAGCCTGATGCAGGCGCCCTCTATCTTGTTCTTCCCTTTGTCACTTCAAGAGCTGCTGGAAAAGCCTGTAAGGTTTCCCTGGGAGCTCCAGGCAGTGGTCCTGACCAGGGCCTGTGCAGGAGGGCATCCCTGTTGCACCCTTGCACATTTGGCACTGTGGGAACGTGTTGCTCACTGCCAGCGCTCAGGCAACAGCGTTTGAGAGCATGAGCACACAAACCCCATGGGGCTTCGTGAGGAGGAAACTGTTTCTTTCCACAGTGATCCAAGTGGCGTGGTCTGTGTTTAACAAGCCCCTGGCTGCACACCCCCTCTGAGCTGGCAAAAAACAGGGTTAGGGGAAGGAAGGCAGAGGCCAAACTGTCTCCAACCAGTTGAAGACATGTGCATATGTGCATGCATGTAGCCACCTGCACACCACCCCACCCGCATGCACGCGTGCACCCGTGCTTCACCCACCCCTGTGCACGCATGCACCCACATATAGGATCATAGAATCATCTTGGTTGGAAGACACCCTCCAGATCATCAAGTCCAACCACTAACCTAACTCTGACACTAAACCTTGTCCGTAATAACCTCATCTACATGTATTTTAAACACCTCCAGGGATGGTGACTCAGCCACTTCCCTGGGCAGCCTGTTCCAATGCCTGACAACCGTTTCTGTGAAGAGATTTTTCCTAATATCCAGTCTAAACCTCCCCTGGTGCAACTCAAGGCCATTTCCTCTCCTCCTATTGCTTGTTACCTGGGAGAAGAGACCAACAACCTCCTTTCAGAGGGTTGTAGAGGGTGATAAGGCCTCACCTCAGTCTCCTCCAGGCTAAACAGCCCCAGTTCCCTCAGCCGCTCCTCATCAGACTTGTGCTCCAGACCCTTCACCAGCCTTGTTGCCCTCCTCCGAACTCTCTCCAGCACCTCAGTGTCTTTTTTGTCGTGAGAGGCCCAAAACTGAACACAGGATTCGAGGTGGGGCCTCACCAGCACATGTGGATGATCACTTCCCTAGTCCTGCTGGCCACGCTGTTCTTCAATGTGCACAGATATGCATGTGTGCACACACATACACATGCATGTGCATCCCCCCATGCATGCATGCACACAGGCTTCCCCCCAGATCCCCTTCCAAGGCACACTACTCCTGTTCAGCCTGCCCTTAACCCGCCCCCTGCAAGCTGGTGACACCCAAGTGCCCCCTGGCAGCCTGCCCCAGCGCTTTGCTGGCCTCAGCCACCATAAACTACATGTCTTTTTGCTGCATTTAAGAGCCACTTCTTGAGGTGGCTGTTGTGGCCAAAGGACACCAAACATTGCAGCAGCCCCATCCAGGTCTTGCAGAAAAGCCCAAGCGCACTGAAGCCACACACTGGCCAGGGATGACATCAGTGGGGTGGCACTCGGACACCCCACAAGATGCTCGGCAAAAGCTGCCAAGCAGCTCCATGCCCAGGCAGGTGAAGCGTGGGCTGGCTGCTGCCTGAAAGGAAAGAACTAGCAAGTAAATCCAAATTTATTGTTAAGTCACTGCATATGAAAATAATACAGCTTTTAGAAAGCAATTTATTTATGCTTTCAGTACCTGCTTAAATATTTATGCGAAAAGGGAAAAAAAGTCTGCTTCAACATAGGACTATCACTGTAGTGACGGACTTTAAGATTAATGGAAGTAAATTAGCCTGACGTTTTATTTACATCCAGCAAAGCAACAGATAAATTCCCCCAGTGATGGATTTTCTTCATTAGTTGGGCGAACGCCTAAGGTACAGCTTTTGACATTGTTTCCTCCAGGCGGTTAGACAAACAGTTTGTCAGAAGGGTATAAAATTGTCAGGAAACGAAAGCAGATTAATGACCAGTAAAAGGGAAGATCATTGAATTTATGATATAAGTAGCATTATCACTGGAGCCTAAGGAATGGCTTATTAGATAACCAACATGTACACGCATGCAGAAGTGCTGAGCCCCCCTAGATCTGCTGCCCCAGCAGCGGCTGCTCCCCAGTTTGTCCCTTCATGGGGGGGGTCTCTGTACTGAGGCTTTACCTCCCTCCTCCTTCCCTCCCCTTAGATCTGAGTTTATTCTGCAATTCTCTGATTAGAGCTTGCAAACGTAATATTTCTTCCCAATTAAAAACTGCTTAGACTTGTAACGGCTGCAGGGATGATAACCTTGTCTTCGTGTCTGCGCAGCAATAACGGTTTCTGCAACCTAATCTGGTGATTTTGGCTGTTTTTATGGCAGTGATAATCATACCAATAACAACAACAATAATATATTGCACCTCTCCGGTCTTTTGATTCTTTGGAAAAAAAATCGCCCAGCATTAGCAGTTTATGGATCCCATATGGCTCCTCCAGCAATTACCTCTGGAATGATAATTAGCTGTCAGATAAGGCAAATGGAGGAAACAAGGCTGGTAACCTGGGGAAAGGAAAACTTCCCTGCGATGGTGGAGGGGCTGCACTTGTGGGTGTCCGAGGTCTCTGACCCTGCCCAGGCAGAGGCTCAGGTTTTCAAGCTGCAGAAGAGGGATTTTTGATGCAAGGAGGACCAAGAAACACCGGTTCAGCTGCTGCGGTAAATCTCAGTCTCTGAGCACTGTCTCCAGCAGGTGGCATTGGCTCAGCAGGCTGCCTTTTCCCCTCACTTGCCAAGAGCATCTTAAAAGTTTCATCTCTGCACCAGCAAATTTCAAGCTGCTAGAGCATCATTAATTCCTTAATTCCCTTGCAGCCTAATCCGTCCAGCTACACGCCATATCCCACCACCACGACCTTTTTCCCTCTGTTACTGTCTCTTTCCAGCTAAAATACAGATTTGCAGGAGCTGCCACAAGGTACTGCTCCAGGCCAGGAGCATTGGCAAGCAGGATGGAGCAGGACAGTGACTCCGCCACTTCCCTGGGCAGCCTGTTCCAGTGCCTGGCAACCCTTTCCATGAAGAATGTTTTCCTAATATCCAATTCAAACCTCCCCTGGCACAACTTCAGGCTATTTCCTCCTGTCCTGTCACTTGCTACTTGGGAGAAGAGACCAACACCCTCCGTGCTACAACCTCCTTTCAGGTAGTTGTAGAGAGTGATCAGGTCTCCCCTCAGCTTCCTCTTCTCCAGGCCCAGTTCCCTCAGCCATTCCTCACCAGACTTGTGCTCCAGACCCTTCATCAGCTTTGTTGCCCTTCTCTGAACTCTAAATCAGCCAGTGTGGTCTTTCCTGAGGTTTTACACGGAGAGGAGGCAACTCCTGGAGTAGATGAGGTCCACCCTGCCTGCCGAGCTACCCCTCCCTGGGCAATGCTGGGGGCAGCCCTCTTTGGTAGGGGCAGTTTGGGGCACACTGTGCCATCAGCCCCCATATCACCAAAGCCCCCATATCACCAAAGTCCCCTGTAGGCTCCATGAAGAAGCCGGCACCACGTGGGAGGCATGTACTTTTTGCTCAAATAAGCCTTTTGATAGCAGCAATGAGGTGATATTTGTCCTGCTTTCTGCCTCCACAAAAGTGGGATTAGGACATCAAGAAAGTCCTGCTGCTTAATCTTCCTTTGAAGGGACTTGGAAAAAGAAAGAAAAGAAGGAAAAGGAAAGAACAGAGCGCCGAGAGCTTGCAGCCTGTGTGAGCAGATGTATAAGAACAAAGTATTAGGGTAACGTGTCTCAGCCTATTACTTGTGATCTTGAGGTGTCCTCAGAGACTGAACCTTCCCTGCCAAAAGCTGCTATTTTTAGCACAGGATGAGAGTCTTGCAGAAAAGCCCAACACTGCGGTGATGAGACCCCCACTCCCTTGCTAGGCAAACCCCAGGCTCCTGCCTCATCCCTGTGCAGGGCATCTTTTACGCTGTAGCACACCGCAAGCGTGCGTTTTGCACATGCTGGGGATGTGTGGAGCTGGGAAGAGCTGCCTGCTATTTGGGGAGCATTGGACCAGTGGAAGAGACTAGGACCTGGTGCCCGTGTGGGGACACCATGTCCACCGCAGTCTCTTCCATGTCTTAATTTCTCCTCCTCTTCCAGAAACAGGAGACAAGCACCATGTGCAGGAGCTGCCTCTGCTTCAGTAGGGCTTGGATGTTTCAAGTCTGATCACAGTTCAAGAGGTGGAAAAAAAGCTCCCAAAACACACGTACTCCTGTGTCAACAGCTTGGCTTTGCTCTCCAGGGCTCGGCTCCAGCCTGGCCCCGGGCTGTGCGGAGAGAGAGGCTGCTTGGTCCTTCCCTGCCTCTCCCACCTGGTGATGTTTTTGCATATGTCCTTCTAAAAAATCTCATCTTCCCAAGGTATTTTGATTGGATCTTATTCTAATCTCAATCTCTTCCTTTTTTAAAAATAAAATAAAAAATAAAGTAAAAATAGTTCCATGACATTCATAGACTACTGCTTAGAATATTGCGGTTTCCTCCTGAATACAGCAAATTTCATAAATATTTTTCAGTCCAAGTCCGTTACTGTGCTTAGCACTGCTCCTGTCAGGTTTTTCTGCAACTGTAAAATGTGGGTTTGTGGTGAAAGGTTGAATCTATTTTGATGATGTGGAGAAAAAGAAATTGTTATTATGATTCTTTTCATAGAATCATAGGACCATTTTGGTTGGAAGGGACCCTTAAGAGCCTTGCTCTCGGTAGAGACTGCAGCGTTATCACTTCCCTGCCCCTGGGTGCTGGGAGTGCCTCTTGCATGCCCTGCAAAGCAGCCAGGCACTCTCTATTTTAATTGCTTGTGCCCACCTCTTTGTCTGCCCTCACATTGGCTTTAGGGCATATGGGGCAGTGAAAGGGCTGGGAAACAGGGAACATTTTGGTGCTGGGAGGCAGAGGAAGAGGGGAAATCAGGTACCTGCTGGACTGGTGGGTTGAAGCTCTGGTGTGGTTGGAGCGGAGGTGTCAATGCAGGCACCTGCATGGACATGGGCAATAACGTAATTTCTCTGTCTTTGCAGAGCTGTGGCCTTGAAGTTTGCCTCTTTTATTCTGTAGGGACCACTGACCGCAAAAAGCAGATGCCATCTGTCCACCATGCCTTGTAAATCAGATTTTAATCATCTCGGGGAGAGGGCCCTCTCCTGCCATGTGCTGCAAACCAGGTCTGCAGGAGTTACTCTGCAAAATTTACATTTCTGAGATTGGGTAGTGATTAGGGCTTCAGCTTCATACTGAGGAGGCTGAAATTTAGTTTCTCCCCCTCTTGCAGATTTACTGGCTGACGGTGGAAAGTGGCTTAGGCCAGGCCTATGTCAGTCAGGTAAGTGCAAGGCTCTCTCCTCCACCATCCACCGCAGCCTGTCTGCATCCAGCACGGGCAGCGGGGCTCCTATGATGACGGGCACCTCCAAGATCCCGTTTTACTCCACAAAAAACAAAGCAACAGATTGCAGAGATGCTGCTGTCGGTGTTGCTGTCTCCTCTGGTGCTGTCAGTGAGCTGATTTGCACCGGCTACGGGCTCCCTCAGTGGATAACACATTTGATTCAAGGGCTGCTGGATGCTGCCATAGGTTACAGTGGATGGCAGAGGAGAGAGCCAGGGAGAGAAATGGCACAAGGTCAGACTTTGTCTGGTCTTGTACAGCCCTTACACAATTCTATGAAGCAAATGATGTAGTCCAATAATAATAAAATGGGCTGCCAAGGATGCTCAAAAATATGGTGAACTGTCCTTATGCCTTTTTTTTTTAATCACTATATATTGAAAAATCATTGCTGGTGTTACAGGGAGGCTGCAAAGCTACCTCTTTGTGAGTAAAGAATCAATAATTTGTTTTCTTCTTTCCTGTGTGAAAACAATACCATTAAATCATACTGGTTTATTAAAAAGGTAGTACCTCCCAAGTACAAATGACAAGGCTGCTCACATGGGGAGACACAGCTCTCTTATCCACAGCCTCTACAGACACATTTTTCAAAAAAGAACTTAGCAAGGGTGCTAAAAACATGGTTACTTACTAGTTTTGACTCCCACAGAGGTACCAACCAAGGTAGATACAGATGAGCAGATACAGCCCAGTCTTATTTGCTGGAAGCTTTGAGACAAACTCTACTCTTTCTCCTCCATCCTTACCACGGGGATTTGCCAGGCAGGATGGCTTTCCGCAGCTCACTCACCTCTGCCATCTTACGTGAAATAAATTTATTCCTCCAGATCATGTACTGTAAAATCACAAGAGAGTGGTTAGCTTGGTTGTATCGCAGGACAAGTCAAGTCCAGCCAGCTCATCAAAACCCAAAACTACAGCAAGGAAGAAAACGATGCATTAGACTGGAGTAAAAAAAGACTGGGAAAGATCTAATGGTTACAACGATCCAGTTCATTAATATTTTTAATCTGGCAATATGAGAGTTTAAGCTTTTGAAAGAACACAAGAGAATAGACATGCGTTGCATTAGCATCTTTTGACACGCTGCAGAAGCAAACCTGCACCCTTGGTTCACAGGGGCAGGGGAAGCCATCATTAGTTTTGCACAAAACCTTTTTTGCCCACCTCTGCACAGCAGCAGCGGTTGCATCTGGGCCAAATGTTAATTAACTAGATGGGGTGGAGGGAGCAAAGGGAGTATGGCTTGTATGGAAGTCATTTAATGGAGAATCACTAAAAGAAATGTGTCCCCCTACTCCATACACCCCCCAGAGAGCTGCTCTGCAGAACATCTCCATGGAGGTGCCTGTGATGGAGCCATCTGGAGGTCTGGACAAGGCTTACAAGGCTGGTACAAGGTGTCTGATGAGCAACTTCTGGAATCAAGGGCATTAAAGCAAGTTTTTAAAAATGTGCTCAATAAGGGGTAGTGTGGTACGCAGCTAAGGGGGAGAGCCCAGCCTCTGCTGGTCTGTGGACTGCCCTAACAGTGCAAGCCCCTCGCAGTGCTGCGATGCATTTCAATCAGCGCTCAGGCATCCAACTGGAAAAGAAAATATTCCTCTTTTTTTTTCCATAAAGGTTCAGTCATTTATTCCACCAACAGCCTAGAGAGGCACCTTTACCAACAGATGCATCATGAATAAATATTTTCAAAATAATGAACTTAACCCCAAATGTTGAAAAAAAATGACCTCTGTTATACAGCTAGTGGTTGTGGAGCTGATATAAGGAAAAAAACCCTTCATCTCAGCCCTGGACAATCTCCGTGATAGCTGTCGAAAATGATTACTGTCAGCTCCTGGCAGTTTTGCATCGAGTTCACCCTAAAAAACCTGAAAAAATCCATAACTAGAGCCTGCAGCGACTTGAGGATGAAGGCGAGAGCTGCAGGCAGGAGTTAGCAGCTCAGACCTCCTGACATTATCCCAGCTCCTTTTTCTGCAACCACAGCCCCACTGCAATGTGACTGACAGCTGCCATGGGGATGGAGCCCAGCTGTTTGCCAGCCTGGAGTTAAGACCCTGTTTCTAACTCCATTTTGAGGATATGGCTCTGGTGTCTTTCCATAAGGGTCTTCAGTGCCCCTGGTTTGGGTAAAGGGGGAAGCAGGAGGTGCAGGGCCCATAGCAGGGTGGGGGAGCAGGGAGGAGGCAGGACCAGGTGGGGGAGTGGGGTGGGACACCCCCTTTCCAGAGGACCAAAGGAGACAGCAGATTAAAATTGATTATTGACACAGTTTCTAATGAGCCTGCCACAGCTTCACCAGGTGGTTCAAAGAAATTAAAATCCTGCGGCAAAATAAACATTTCCATTCAAGCCCTATTAGTCTTCCTTACCTTCACTCTTCCCCCAAAATCCTTGTCCCTGGCCCAGACGCTCAGTCCAGCCTCAGTTACAAGGATGCTGGGACCGAGGTGTCACATCTATTTCCAGGTGTGATTGTATGGTGTCTGGAGGACATTGGGGTCACCAGAGAGCCACCTCTGGGTGTCTCCCAGGAGCATTGATGTTAGGACCGGTCTAACACGCTGCTGTCCACCTCGGGTGCAGCTCTTGGGGTGCAGGGGGTGCTGTGCTCACTCAGCAGCACTATGCCATGGGTGATGCCATGAGGTACTGTGCAGAGCTCAGCCTCCCCAGTGCAGGGGTCCCACCACCGTGCCCCTCTCTTGGTGTGGGGACAGCAGTCCCTGCCCGGCCTCATGGCTGTCACTGAACAACCCCAGCCCCCAGGCTCCAACCAGGGTCCCCACGGGCTGGCAGAAGACCCAAGAGCTGGAGATGACATGTTGGAGGGACGCAATCAGCAGCAACCGGTTTCCTCTCGTCCTCTCCTCAGCAAGCATGGGCAAAGGGGGCACTGGATCCTGAGTAGAGCGAGGGCAAAAAGCTGGCGGCCTGGAGTCAGAAGCCAGAAGGACTTTGTATCAGCATTAGTGTGGCCAGCAGGACTAGGGAAGCGATCGACCCCCTGTACTCAGTGCTGGTGAGGCTCTACCTCGAGTCCTGTGTTCAGTTTTGGGCCCCTCACTACAGGACAGACATTGAGGTGCTGGAGAGAGTGCAGAGGAGGGTGACAAGGCTGGTGAGGGGTCTAGAGAACAAGTCTGATGAGGAGCGGCTGAGAGAACTGGGGCTGTTCAGCCTGGAGAAAAGGAGGCTGAAGGGAGACCTGATCGCTGTCTACAACTACCTGAAAGGAGGTTGTAGCATGGAGGGTGTTGGTCTCTTCTCCCAAGTAGCAAGTGATAGGATGAGAGGAAACAGCCTCAAGTTGCACCAGGGGAGGTTTAGATTGGATATAAGGAAAAACTTCTTCATGTAAAGAGTGGTCAGGCATTGGAACAAGCTGCCCAGGGAAGTGGTTGAGACACCATCCCTGAAGGTGTTTAAAAGACGTGTAGACGAGGTTGTTAGGGACATAGTTTAGTGCCTGTGTTGGGTTAACAGATGGACTCGATGATCTTGAGAGTCTTTTTCAGTCAAAATGGTTCTATGATTCTATGATTTTACAGGGTTTGCTGGGGAATTGAACAGAGGGGGTTTTTTTTTTGGAGTTCTGATCCCCACCTGTAGCTGCAAGCACAGAACAATCCTACAGCAAAAGAGTCAACCAGGGCAGCCGCGGCACAACCTTCCTGGAGCCCAGGCAGCTGTCAGCGAGGCTGGCTTCATTCAACACCCCTCCATGAGATCCCTCACTTGTGGCCCTTCTTACAAGCACCACCATTTCTCCTTTCTTTCTCCCTGTGCAAAGGAAGAGAAATTAAAGATTAAACCCTGCTGAGAAATGAAAAAAAAATCATAGGTCCCTTGAGAAGCAAGGGACAGCTGCAACCATCAGGAGAAGTGGGAAAACAGCATTTCTACATTTAGGGGCAGGTTTGACAGCTAGGAAGATATTTCTCAGCTGAACACTCTCCCTGGTTTGCATTAATAGCTTGGCTCCAGCTTCGTGTAGAAATTCCCTACCCCTTCCATAACAAATACATTTTAAAATGTAACTAGCCCAAGAGAAAAAATGTCTGCTAGATGTCTTTTTAATGCCAGACTTTTTCCCTCTGTAAAGCATTCCTCTCAGGCTCTTCATGGCTCATTTTCCTTGGATTTTATAGAGGTGCCTATGCTGAGCACATGCGGACAAGTGAGTTTTCATGTCGCTTTTAGCGTGGCGACACACACAAGATACATGTGATAAAAAGAGAAAGGCGAGCTGTTCCCTCCAAACAAATTATTTCTGCTTGTGAATTATCCATGAGGAAAACTAGGTATGTGGGGTTTTTTGGTGGTGGTTGCTTTTCTTTGTTCGTGTTTTGTTGGTTGGTTGTTTGGGGGTTCTTACGTAGTCAGCTGTTAGAGAAAATTATTTCACATTCCACATCACCGTAATGCACCCTGGTGCTGGTCGCCCTGCAGTGTGTGTCTACAGCCCCTCTGCTCTTGCCCCTGCCAGCATGTCTGTACTACCCATTGGGATGGAGGTTTGCGTGGGTTTTGTCCGAACATGTTCTCACAGCTTTGAGATCCCTTCCCGCTCCAGAGAGGACCCTGCATTGGGATTAAGCCACTGCTGCATTAAGGCAGTGGGGGGAGTTTCTGAACACGGACTCTATGTATCCTTTGGAATTCTCTTAAACTGATAAACAATAGGTGTTTTCTTCAAAGGTAAGGGAAGATAATAAACTACTCACCAGCCCTGCCTTTAGACCCCAATAAAATCCCAGCAAGATGATACCAAAATGATCCTTAAATCCAAGCACTGAATGTGATGTAGAAATGCCAGCCCTCAAACATGAGAATACCACTGCTCTTACCTCGACTCGCATGGGAAGAGCTGGGGTTTGAAGGCCTTCGCCTTTTGCCATCAGGTGAATCAGAATGTTTCACATAAAACCTGGTGGTTAAACATCAGGTCTTTGATCTCCTGCAGAGAGTTCACCTGGCAGCCTGCAGCTTCAGGTGTGGCATGGGTTTGGACCGACTTTATCTTCATTTTAGCAATATAGGGGCAAAACACAGAGTCTGCTCTACAGTTTTATAGTCCACACAAATGAAACCCTTTGGTGAGTGCCCTTTGCTATGCATCACACGGTCTCTCGAGGTGGAAGGAAATAAAGATGGAGAATAGAGGGGAGACACACACGGTTCCTCTGAGATAACCCTCTCCTGTTGCAGAGGTCCCCTCTCTGGATGGAGAGTCTGAAACTCATGCCTTGAGGAGGAAACAACTCTGACAAACGGTGGGGAGTGAGACCAGCACCCCCATGGGACATGCTGCTTATTGCTTGTGGTGCTACACAGCCACTCCTGACTTGACCAGCAACCAGTGGGAGAGGACAGGGAAGCTGCCACCGAATGCAGAGGGGCTTGTGATACCAAGAGTGAACTTTAATCCTACTTTTGAGGTGGGAGATGATGCACCAGTCCCAGTCTGGCCTGAGAAAGCCTGGCTTTGCTCCACTGTGGGCTCCCAGGGTGCATCCAGGGCTGCACAAAGGGGTTCACCCAGGACTCCCAGTCCCAGGTGAGCTCAAAGCAGGCTCAGAGGGGTGGTGGAAGGAGGATACATGCTGTTCTTAGCCAGGGCATACATGCCATTTTGCACAGTGGAGGGTGTGCATGTCATTTGACCATGCATCACCGTGAATTCATGGTTACTTACTCTCCTTTGGCTCAGGCCCATGGCCAGCTCACTCGGTACAAAGGAGGAGGAAGCAGAGGAGAAGGCCATGGAGAAGCCACCTGGCAGGAGCCAAGTCCCAACACATCACATTTTCAGCATCAGAGGTGGTGTGTGCTGCTCTCCCTTGCTGTTTGGGTGTCTGAAACACGAAGCCTGGAGAACGGCCTCCTGGGGACCTCCAAGGGGATCTCTCCGGGAGCCTCTTCCCTAGGGTGACCCTCCTTTTGGCCTCTATCTTCTGGAAGCTCCCTTGGTCCTTCCCCTGCTTGCTGCTGTGCTGCTGGCCCACCAGCATGGGGAGGGCGGCTGACGAGAGCTGGCAGGAGCCTGGGCCTGAGTCTGAAACCCAGAGAGGAACGGGAAAGACGTGGTGTTAATTAGGATGGCTTGAGACCAGCTGGAACCATCACATCAAGTTAACTGAGGAGAAAACATCTCACAGCTCAGGAACAAAGTGGCCTGGAGGGCTCAGCGGGGGACACCCGATGAAAACCACCACCACGTGCCAACCCCTTGCCCATTCCTGGTGCCACCACAGTGGCAGCTTAGATAATGGGAAAAGAGCAAGCCCACCAGCAGCAGCTTTTTCCTTTGAAGCCCTGCTGTTACATGTGGCCTCCCAGACCAGCAGGGTTTGAGCTGCCACCTTAACTAAATCGGGAAATTAATTACCCCAAGCCGCACCTCCAAGTGAATGATGGGCAGGTCCCTCTTGGTGACACCTGGTCTCCACCGATTACATCAAGCTCAGAGAAGCAGCCTGGAGCCTCATTGCTTGGTGTGCTGCAGGACCATGGCTTCCAGTAGGCAGGATGTTAAGGGAGATGCCATACGTTGAGTGAGGTCTGAAATACCTGGAGCTCTTGGTATCTGGAAAGCTGGGCTGGGGTAGTGGCAGATGCACATCGGGTGGGTGATTGTGCTAGAGGTACCAGTGTGGTTATCTAAGCTCTCTAAGTGGAAATGGATGAAACCTTTGGAAATAAATGACATTGGTATTATGCTTCTCGTTGCCTCCGCTTCAGGCTGTTGATTTACAGTTAGTTTGCGTTTATAGATAGTTTGTGTTTTTGGAGTGTTTCCCTTTTGGAATTGTAAAAGGTCAGCCTGAAAAAAAAAAAAAAAAAGCATTTTGAGTCTGTTTTGATTCCTTAGCAAGGGACGGGTTCCCCAGTGAGTCAGGGAGCTTCAGAGTTAAGGAATAAATGGGTCCCTTTTATAGCCACGTTCAGATGTCCCTGTCTGCTATATATCTGTGTAAAGGTAAGTACACACACTCCCAGGGCAGCCCAGGAGCCCCCCTAATTCACAGCCCCGGCAAACCTGGTTGTCCTTGCAACGCTGTACACGTGTTTCATGGCTCTCTGCTTTGGTCTTTTTCTCAGTAAGCAATTGCATCCAAGGCCCTGATTTTTGTTTATCCCTCTGTAACCCACGTGGTTGTTTACATGAAGGCAAAGGGTATGAAAAAAGCTATTGAACCAGAACAGGGAAAGAAGAGGAAAAGCTCCCTGGAGCTGCAGCTGGATGCACTGACTGCACCTGGTTGGGCTCAGGCATGTTTGCGTGCTCCTGAAGCTGTGGATCACCTGATGGCAGTAATATTTTCCTAAGGATTACATGGGATTTGTTTTAAGGGGTTCTCTTTATTTCCACCAAATAGAAAGCATTTCCAAGTAAATGGCTTATCTGGCCCGGAGCAGCACAGACCGAGGGGCGCTACTGCTCTGTATGGGTAATTTTATTTTTTTTCGCCTCCAAAATGTTACTGCTTTGAAAGAAAGCTCAAAAATCAGAGCCAAAATTCTGGCTAGAATTGGGTGGCTTGTTTGTGTGCGGCACTCACCTAGGCAACCTTCGTCTGATCTACTGGTGAGGATCCTCCAGACTGGCCACCAGTATGCTTTTTATGAGATAAGGATAAACTCAGCAGGAGCAGGGTAAGACCTTAGAAAAAAACCCAAACAGATAGGCAGCTGTGTCCACCACAGCCTGGTCTTATATACCTGCCACCCTCACCTATACCACTGCTATATTAAGTATAACCTGCTGGCTAGAGATATCCCCAGCCCAGGCCATAAGAAATCGTGTCTTTTGGGACGGGAACATGTTTAAATTAGGGCCTTGCTCTGATAGGCGATGGCACCTAGAAGGGGAACACGCATTTTCTTTCCATCTACATGGCTGCACCCAAGCTTTGTAGAACACATTTTTTGGGGGAAAGGCTGTCCTAAGATTTTCACCAAAAATTCCGTGCTGCAGACAGGGACCTCTCAGGTCAGCCCCACCAGTTTCTCAGCCCTTCCTCTAGCCTGGGAAAATGAAAATGGTCTACATAAAACACTGTTTAGTCAGAAACCACCTTCCAACCCCTAAGGAACTGTTGAAAATCTCTTCAAAACTGGTTTTGAATGGGAGCCTAGCACTGGAATTTAGATTTTTCAATTAAAAAGTGATTTTATCCGTAATAGAACTTTTTCGTGGTGAGAACGAGGGAGTAAAAATTGACAGAGAAACAAAGTGTTCTCGCAGAAGCAGCTGGGATTTGTGACTGTGGTGTCTGGCACCTTGGAGCTGCAGCAGTGATGTCTCCTTGTCCCCCTTCTCTGAGGAGGCAGCATCTTCCCAGCATCAGCGTAAACCGGAGGATGTCCTGCAGAGTCACCTCCTGGCCAAAATTTAGCAACCAGAAGGTGGGAAAAGAACAAGGACCCAAAGCACCTTGAAACTCTCACTCTCAGACAACATTCCCAAACTGAATCCTTTTCTTGCCCTCAAGCAAAATATATTTCAAATTGCTCCTCTGAAGCACCGCCACAATCCTGGAGGAGGAACTTGGAGGAAGAAGAAGGATTTTTCGTGACTGTTGGGATTTGAAATTGAAAGGTGTTCACGTGTGGAGGAAAGCACCTTTCTCTGTCAGAAAGAAAGAGATTTAAAAAAAAAAAAGATGGTTATGAAATAGAGAGGGCTGCACTTATCTTCCATTGGGCTGCACAAGCGATGCCATTGGGGGATTCCCGGCCACGGCTGGAGACACGTCGGTGTTTTCCCACGTGGCTCTCACCCCTGCCCGAAGTCCAGCTCAAATTTTACATCTTCTGATGGCAAAACAGAATACGGAGACTAAAGAGGAGAGAGTACCAAACAAAGTAATGGAGAATGAAATAAATCCTTGAAAGAGATGAGCAAGATTGGGAAGAGGGCTTGTACAAACAGCAAATCTTGGTGTCCCCAGATAAAACCAATGGCCTGGACCTACAGTCCCCCACTGGTCTCCCACCTAAAAAAACAGGCGATTCTCCAGTAACTCACCCTAGGTGGCAGCACCACCCACCTCTCCCCCATGCTTCTTGCCGTGAGAATCCCACTAAAAACCCATTTCATGAAAGCGTTGGCCAAATGGCCACCAGTCCCCCTGCCCTGGTAGTCAGCTTGAGCAGCAGCCTGAGCCTCTGCCTCCTAACCCAGCTCTGTCACGCTTTGCCACCAACAAGACACTCAAGAACACCAGGACATTGTGTGGTCCTTGCTGAGTTGTTACACAGTCTTTTTCCTTGAGCCATAAATAATTGTTGGGGGGGATGTGCGGCCGGGTGAATAAATCAAGTGCTGAAGCTTTCTCAGATGAGGAGAAATGGGCATCGTCCACCAAAAGGTGGAGGTGAAGAAAGCAAAGAGGCTGCCCAAGCCAACGTGCGCAGCTCCGTGCCATGCCCGTGTGGTGGTAGCTATGTCAGGAAAAGCAAAATACACTGTGACTTGTATCGGTTGCGAGGGCACTGCCACCCTCTGAAGAGCCCATGGGCATACTGCTGGCATAAACAGTCCCTGAATATGAGCAGACCTGACCCCTGGGGCTGAAGGCAGGGGAAAGGCTGCTGTTCAGCTCTGTTGTTTTCAATATTGGTGAAATCAGCCCAAAGCAAGAGATCCATCAGAGTTCGCACAGTGGCTGCCGCCTCAGCATCCGTTCGTGGATGGCAGCAGGGACCAGGCAGGTTTTGCCAGGTAGACTGAAGAAGCAGGAGGAACCGACTCATGGCGGAAACGTCACACCGATAGAAACGTCCACAGCAAAACACCGTGGCAAATCCACACGCGGTGGGAAAACAGCATTGCTGGAGTGACAGAGTGCCTGCAGGCTGTCCCACCTCCACCCATCTTACCCGCACACTGGCCAAGCTGGAGGAAGCGACCGCAATTGCTAGTGACCAGAATAACATCAAAGGGAGGAAGGACATACGAACAGCGAGTCTCCAGGACAGAGAAGAGAGATGCTAAACGGAGCGGGTTCCTCTGCAGATGCCACACTACGCATACAGGGGCACGGCTAGCCCAGAAGGTGAATCAGACAATTCGAGTGAGCTGTTTGAATAAACACCAAGCAAGGGGAAACTTCATTAAATTTTAAAGGCAACACATTTTCAAACGGCAGGACTAAGCAGCACAGAAAGGTGATGATCGCTGCCAAGTTGTTTCGAGCAAACAGGAGGCTGTTCGGCTGATCTGTCTGAACGTGCCAACAACTGATTTAGTAATCAGCACGTTCTGACGGTTTGAGAGGGTGACAAGGAGGGCCAGGCCCTCAAGTCAATGTAAATTCGCACCAGCTCGCTGAGTTGCAGCCAGCCCTGTGCCAGCAGTGGGTTTTGGTCAAGCCCCCCGAGGGGGGACGTGCTGGTGGGGGGGTGACTTCTCTTATGTAAGGACGGTGATGTGCCTCACACACATGCAGATGGTGATGCTTCTCATGCCACCCACAGCACAGATGGACTGTCAGTCATCACACTGAAAGTCATTCCAAGAGTGTGCCTACCCCAAGTCCAGCAGGGGAAAATTAAGTGCTCTTTCATCCACCAAACCTACCCCGCCTTTCACCGCGCAGGCACCAGAAGCAAAAATATTGTAGAAATAAGTCTGCTGTTTATGCAGCTCAGCAGATGAGATACAGCAATAAAGGTGCTGAAGCGACTCTTCTGTTTAATATAAATTAAATTATGTAGTGCTTATAGACTCCATTTCACCCAGGGATCCTGGAGAGCAACAACCTCCTTGCTGCACAAATGGACCAACTTCTGCCCTAAAGAGGTGAAAGGCTCAGGCCAGAGCCCATGCCAGACCCCTTGCAGTAAATGTGGCTCTGCCTCAGAGCCATCTACACCAACAGCCTGTGAGCTCTTAAAATAAATAATTTCCTAAGTGTCTTGACTTAATTTGGGTCTTGTGAGGCACTGGTGTCCTGGGACAAGCCATCCACACATCCTGGAACAGTGGATGAGCAGAGCCTTAGAGACAGAAACAAAAAGGTGGCCTGAAATGGAAGAGGGAAAAAAAAATATCAGCAGACAGCTTTGAAAAAATATTCCCATCATACATTTACTTTGAGTAATATATTTAGTTGTTGGAGACTGGGGTGATGAAGTCAGAAAAGGCACTTTACACTATTTCTCAACAAAATGTTCTAAGAAATGCTCTAGTTTCTCCTTCAAACATATTTCCTAAGCTGTCTTTTAAAGGGCTTCTTTATCCTTTTTGTTTTCCTTGCCTCCACGGTAGCTCTTAAAAATCTCACATTACTGCCCTTAAGAATTATTATTTCCTCAAGAAAAAGATCTGCGCAAAAGAATCAGGAGAAGGGAGAGGAAGGAGACAGAAAATCTCAAATTTAACTCTCAAACCCAAATATTTTGATTAAATATCTCCAATCGCTTTCCGGAGGTGTAAAACCCGCACCGGGTGACCAGTCTGGACTGCAGCTACCATGTCACTGCCTGCCCCTTCCACCCACAGGCAGCCTGTCGGAAGAAAAAACAAAAGCTGGAGAACTCCATAGGGTCAGTTAAAAACAAACAAACAAAAAAGCAACAATTTTGCTAAGCAAAAGCTAGCCAGTAATAATTTCTGGTACGCATGGGGTTTTCTGCATGAGGTTTAGGATTCTGCATGCTTGTCAAAGGCTAAGCGCACTGAGTGAGCACCGGAACATCTCTGGCTGGTGAGAAGATGCTCAGCTGGTGGCCACCACCCCCCTCCCCACCCCAGTGTCCCACCACGGTGCCCCACTGGCTGCGCAGAGGGGGATCAGGAGGAGCCAGGTTGCACCCGTACAAGAGCATCGCCCACAGGGACCAGCGTCCTCACTGCTGCTCGCTTGGCCAACACCTCGGTGGTGTCTTCACGCTGCACACAGCCGAGGGAGCAAGCTCAGGACGCCCACCTCTAAGCCACTCTCCATCATACATGGGGACAATTCCTGCCTGGAAAAAGGGTTCAAAAGCCACACAGGGTATGACGATAGCCTGCATCATGCAAAGAGACTGTCTCAAAAGGACTATCAAAACATACACATAAAACAAAAGAAAAAAAACATGATTTCATTATTATGTCTCAGCATGTCAGGTTCCTGAGAAGCTGGCAACCAAGCACTCTGGACATTTTCTGATGTGAGCTCCCACAGGTGACCATGCCAAATGCCACCTGCCAGGCTGCTTGGAACACATCCCTCCAACCACTCCACAGTCCTGGAGATGGTCTGACTCCGTGGCTTTTCAGCCCCCAAATTGTGCTGCTCTAACCCACTTCCCTCTCTCTCCAGCCTACACCTCCAGGGCAACTGGTCTTCCACCGTGTTGAGCAAGGGGTGGTCCACTTAAAAGAAGCACCATCCGTACATCTCTACTCTCCACAGCGCCGGTGGCAGCACGTCCTTCCCAAGAAGCACATCCAAGCCAGGCTGGAGTTGAGCCTCTTCAGAAACATTTCTGTTCTCGAATACAGGCTGAGAGAGCTGGGGTTGTTCAGCCAGGAGAAGAGAAGGCTCCAGGGAGACCTCATTGTGGCCTTTCAGTACTTAAAAGGGACCTATAAGAAAGATGAGGACAGACTTTTTAGCAGTGCCTGTTGTGATAGGAAAAGCGGTAAAGGTTTTAAACTAAAGGAGGGGAGACCCAGGCCAGACACGGCGAAGAAATTTTTTACAGTGAGGGTGGTGAAACACTGTCCCAGGTTGCCCAGAGAGGTGGTAGATGCCCCATCCCTGGAGACATTCAAGGCCAGGCTGGACGGGGCTCTGAGCAACCTGATCTAGTTGAAGGTGTCCCTGCTCATTGCAGGGGGGGTTGGACTGGATGAGCTTTGAAGGTCCCTTTCAGCCCAAACTATTTATGATTCTATATGGTTTTTGAGGGTGAGTTTGGGCTATAAGTATTGGAAAATAACAGTAGCGTGCGTTACTCTGGCTCCATTGAAGTCACTCTCACACTCGATAAGTCCCATCCCCTAGGGAACCATATCACCATACAACCTGCAGCTCCTGCTCCAACACCTCCTGTGTGCCAGCTGGTAAACGCTCCGTTCGGTCCTTCTTCATCCTTGGACACGCTGGTAAGCAGCCCTCCCGCAGCAGCTGGCTGCTCCTCGCACTTTAGCTAATTAAAATGAGATATGAAACTGCAGCCAGAGGAAATCCTCCTGGATGATCCATCTCTGTAAGCACGGCCAAGCCCGGCAGCAGCGAGTTCAAGACCAGCTTGCTATTAGCATCCTGCACTGCTCCCAGGTGGTTTTGGATTTAATCTCAGTTATTTCTCTTCTGCCAGGACAATGGGGCCAGACAGCACTACAGAGCTTAATGTATTTGCTTTGGGAGCAAAACCAAGTGATGCAACAGTGGAAGGTGCAAGTCTCTTGTACAGCCCCACTTGTCAAAAGGAGCCCCATAAACTTGTCTGAGGGATAAGCTGTTTTGGAAATACAGTAACCCAGCTCCAGCCATGTTTTCCTGCACGTGCCAGAGGTGCAGCTCCAGCCCCTCTGCATGGAGCATCTGCATTCGTTACAGGACTAAACCTAAAGCAATGCCAGGAAAGAAATCCTTCTGCTCAATTAAGGAGTCGTATTGATATAGAAAAGTCCTCCTGGGTTTTTTTGAAACATGAAAGCTGGAGGTTTTGCAGAAGTGTATTCACATGAAGCAAGGGAAACAAACAGCCCATGGGACATGGGAGGAGGAGGGGTGAAAAACTGAATGGACCTGCAGAGCACTGATGGCGAAGTTATTAAAAGGAAAGAAAATTCACTACGGGAAGATGCCAGCACTCCATGGCAGTTCTTGAGGCAGCATAAATCAGCATAACATTAGTGTGCTCAATTTAGGACAGCGACGGGCTGGGACACGTGCTCTCAGTGCTGCCTGCTCTGGCGGAGGAGGAATTCGGTACAGCAGTGAGGCTCCGGTATAGACATTCTTATACTGGGCAGGTGTTGGAGGCAAACAGCCACATCACTGCCACAACTCCAGTGTGCAGCTAGCTCAGAATTCAGAAAGGAAAAAAAAAACAATTTAATTTTTGTTTCAACCTCATAAACCGCTCATAGCACTGATGAGGAAGACAGAACCTGAATGCACATTTTTGGAAAGCACATCTGATTTTGTTCTGGAAAAAAAGGAGTCTCTGAATGTAAGAGACTGTTTCATGCTAGAGTTAAGTCCATGGAAGCCCACATACATGACACTTCATTGCTCTGTAGCCAATTTTGTTAATTAGAATCATTAAGATATGAGAAGAAAATAGTTCATGTGCTGTTACCAGTCTGCAAACGTCAGAAAATCTGCAATGATGTGCAACTAATTTTAGGTGAAATGGGATGGTCTACAAATTACAGGCAAATGATTGCTACAAAAGGCACGGAGAAAGGCAGGAAAGTAACACACAGACCAATAGTTAGGAGAACAAAGGCAACTCACACACCCACAGAAAATCACTTCTGAGAACTGATGCGAAACAACTGCTGACCAAACCTCAGCTCCTGAAGGCTCATTCAATACCGACTTCATAGGGTGCCAACATTACTGCCCCCGTAACAGACAGCAGGAGGATGGCCAGTAGCCACAGGGCTACCTGCACCTCGAACGGACATGGGGGTGCAAGGTTGGTGCAAAACCCCGCAGTGAGCGGGTGCTCATCAGCCAGGGAGGTCCTGGTGGCTTCCCTGAAGAGCCCGCTCTCACGTCTGTCACCTCTTCATGAAGTTCTTCTCACCTCAGCTCTGACACATATGACATGTGATGTGCAGCAACGTGGAGACTTTGGGGCACAGCTTGGATACGGACTTCAGCAAGCAGCCCATTTTGTCCTAAGAAAACAACTGCAGCAGTATTCATGTGCCCCTTCTAAAATATCAAGGCAAAAATTATTAGGTGGCAAGACTATAACAGCAAAGCAAACACAGACTTTGGGATTGCTGTTCTGTTGTGGTTTTTTTTTTTTCTCCCCCCTTTAAATCATAAACGTGCTTGAAAACAAAGCAAGACATAATGAAAATTAATACATGGAAGTAGCACTTGCCTGAAGGTCCAATGTTGTACTGCGGTGCTTCACTCATTTTTCAACCCTCCTGTTTCTTGTCTGATTTGTACAGCAATGTGTTTCTCCTCCTCTTTCTAGAACTCATATTATTATCCTGCCTTGAGATGCTCATCTATCAGCCCATCACTCAGAAGGCAAGCCATTTATCCTACTGTTCAAACATCCATCCAGACCTTGGGAGGACAATGGGCAATGGGGAGGGAGAGGAGAAAAAAAGCACTTTTCCACTGGTTATGAACTACAGAGGATGCTACCCTCTATCAGCAAAACATCTCATGCTCCTGCCCCTTTTTTCCTCTCTTCTCCAAAGCCTGTGCTTTTGACACAAGGCTGTTTTTCAAAGACAGCACCATCTAGGGCCTCTACCTAAAGGAGAAATGTGCAGAATGGGGTCCTGAGTAGTCAGTGCGTTACCCCAGCAATGAAGCCAGATTCTGATCTCAGGGAAAACGAGGATAAACCCAGAATAAACTACTCCCCTGACCTGAGCAGCTCCGTCCAGCCCAATGTGACAGCACCCACCTACCTGCCTCTCACCTGGCTCCGCTTCCTCCCACCAACACCCAGGAAAACCTGTGCCAGGAAAGCTTCTCTTTGCCACCACCTGCCTGCTGCTGAGCAAAGCATGTACCTGTTAGCATCTCTTACCAACACATTATTCTGATCAAACACCAAAAAAATCATTTTCTT
This sequence comes from Pampusana beccarii, assembly GCA_013399365.1. NCBI lineage: Eukaryota > Metazoa > Chordata > Aves > Columbiformes > Columbidae > Pampusana > Pampusana beccarii. The sequence continues at coordinate 86,869 of VWYH01005547.1, read as the reverse complement.
GAGCAGATTTCTGCAAGTGCAATCTCTTCCAAACCATCCCCTTCCTTTCCCATAGGCCTGCACATAACTCACAAAATGAAAACAGATCTTAAAGCACAGCAAATTATTTTATCCACTCCATCCTTTCTATCTCCCATCTGCTACTCCAGCCTTTTGCTCTTGGGGTGCAGTAAAATCTGATTTTAAACGTGAAGCTGATACTGTAGTCTCATTGTTTTGAGCCAAAATATGAAAAAATAAAAAGCTACCCATATACACACTTTATAACAGTAATATATAAATCTACCACAAAACCCACTTTGACAGACAATAAAAAACAATAAAAATACTGAGGAGGTTTACAGCAGTTTAATGAAGGCTCTTGTACCAAATCTTGAACTCAAAGTTACAGTCAGAGTTATTGAAAAAAATAACGTACAATGAAAAGCTGATGAGAACTGCCCACCTAGCCATGGAATTAACTGCGGTTTAATGCTGTGCTTAAATACTCACCACACAATAGAAACGAATTTAAATCACGACTAAGGTACACACAATTCACTTCCATTCTGTTTTCAATTACATGTATTCAGCATGTAATTTAACCTCTGGAAGTTACTCTGAAGAACACAGAGGTTTCTTTTTTTTCTTTTTTAAATTTTTTTTTTTTAAATCGCTCACTGGAAATAAATACCGTTTGAAGAATACACACAGAGTGCAATAAAATGGACACTTAGGCACTGGTACAGCCTAGTCCTCTTCAGCCCTCTACAAACTACAGGACAAGAAGTTTTAAACCAGATGGAGCGGAGAGCAGGGCAGAGCTGTACAGGCAGCGCAACAAGTTATGTACTACACAAGAGCACATCTGCAAAAGGTCCCAGGAGATTTTTGTTGAAGATGCAGCGTATCCACACCAGGTATATTGTGAAGGGCTTTATGTTTTCTGAGAAGGTGTGATTCTGATGGGACAATATGTAAGGCATGTAAGTGTTTTCCCCTTGCTCTTGTATCCACACCTCATATTTCACTTCTCTGACCTTGAGATACTTCAGGTTCCAGGGGATCTGCCAGGACACAGCAAGTTTAGCTTCACTCGTGCCCTGGACAGAGGCTTGACACTTGGCATCCCTCACTTTGCCAGGGTAGACGCTACCAGACCATTTCTGTTTCTTAGGTCCTGGCTTAGACTTCACAGTCTGTCTGATGACATGGATGAGCGAAGGGATGTTCACCTTCGTGTCCTGGTAGGCACGGAACAGCCACTCGGGGTTGCGGCAGCAGAGGTGCCGTTGCACCTCCGTGCTCTTAATGATGCGCTCTTGCTCAGCTTTGTCCAGGTGAGCAATCCCACCCTGATCCCAAGGTCTGTCCGGGTAGGTAACGGTGTCTTCCCGGTCGGTGTTCTGCCAGGCAATGTACTGCAGGTCCATGCCAGGAAGGGTTGCCAGGGTTTTGTAAGGGGTATAGTGTTCAGGGTTGATAGCATAAGGAAAGAGCTCCACCACCGTAGCACCTCTTGGCAGGAAGAGAGACATGACTAACTGGGCCCCATGCATGCTGACCAGCATGGACGCATTGCTGAGCAACCGGACGATGTCAGAAAACGAATGCTCCTCCAAAGAGACGGTAATGGTTTTCATCTGAAACTCCTGAGCGAGAGCCAGGATTAGTTCTGCCTCATTTAGGATAAGTCTGTTGATTGTTCGACTGAACACTACGATGTACTCCTCACTGGAGCTTTCCTCCAAGCTGACGTTCAGCTTTTCCATCATGAATTTGGTGAACTGCCTGATCTCGTTACCAGAAACCAAGATGTTGGCCTTCGGCCCTTGTGGCTGGACAAATCCGTACTGGTACCAGGTGGTGATTTTGGACAGCCCCACATAAGATTTGGTAAAGCAGAGAAGCCTGCCCAGGGTTTTAAGCTGCTCCCTGAGGAGCGGCTGCTTGTTACTCAGTAACTTGTAGAGATCAAAGTGAACACCTTCACTCCACCCTTCCATGAAGAAGAGCCGTGCCTCCAGATCTAAATCGGAGAACTGCTGCATGGTATAATAAATGGGGAGGAGGTCATCGTGAAACACGTGCATCAGGTTGTCTGGGTTGAACCTGTTAGCGATCAGCGCCACATCAGGCACGAAGACCGGCTTTGGCATAAATTTCAGTGCAGTGGCTGGCAGCTCCACAAAGTTGAAGTACTGGGTGTTGTGATCTTCCACCGAGGAGAGGTCGAGCAGAGCCGGCTGGAACCTCCGGGAGCCCAGGTTGGGCAGCATGACCGAGGAGTTGCTGTGGAAGTAGACAAACTCCTCAGCCTCCGTAGAGTAGCAGAGGGACTCGAAGCGGCAGATGCGGTCGGTGTGCATCCTGCCGGTGCACACCATCCTGGTACCGTCCTCCACCAGCGCCTGGAGAGCTGCATGGTAGTCAATCTGAACCTGAGAGAGTTCCTGAGACTGTCTCGTGAGGACCAGCTCCTCTTCGACCATGAAGGCATGCTCTCGCAGTTTGAAGTATTTCCACAGCACAGCAGCGAGGACAGACACGAGCAGGGCATTAAACACAGCTGCTATGTTCATTCTGTAGTTAGATCCTAGCAAGATGACAGGTGGGGAATGCAGTGGAGAGGGAACACATCATTAACACTCCTTGACATGGTGAGGGCAAAGACCTGTGGAAAATAAAACATGAAAGGAACCATTTAAACACCAGGTTTACAGCTCTGCCATGAATCACATTTTACAGACTATTCAAGACAGTTCAGGCTTTTTTTTCCAGCAATTTTTCCCCCTTCCAGGGCACGAGGGAAAAGAAGAAAAGTGTCAAAACACTACCCAAAACTGTAAAAAAAATAAAGCAAACAGAACTGGGAGCTGCACTACAGGAAGGCTTCCTCTCTCATTTTCGTGTCTATCCTTTTGGAGAAGAAAAAGCAAAAAGAGTTTGAGGAGGAGCTCTATGAAGCTTTCTCAGAAAAAACGGTAGGTTCCCTGGGACTTTGGCTCACTCTGCTTTCTGCAGACCGCTCCAGCAGTGAGAGGAAAGACAACACTGCCAACACCAGGCCACTCACACAGGGCTTGCAAGATGCAGCGCCTTCTCTTGATCTGCCACAGCCCTTTCGCACGCTGCAAGCAGCCAGCTCTGCCTCTCGCCTTTACTGTGCAGATAATAATAGCACAAGGAGTATTGCCCAGTATAAATTCTGCTACACTCCATTCCAATATGAAATGTGAACTGGTGATTATAACATTCAACTTAATTTTCTTGTGGGGTGGGGGGAGGACTTGCAGATCTACAGACTGCCCTGGGGAGACTCCCAAGTCACTCAGTCATTTCTTTGGCTGCAATTCGGGATCAAAGTCTAGGAACTGACATCACCTTCCATAAGAAATACTGGCATGAGAGAGAGAAGAGCTCTGTTCTTCATGCAAGGAATTGATGCTTCATTAAAGCAATCAAACCTACATTTAGTGAGAGTCTGACTTGCACCCTTATACAAATGGAAAAGTAATACATTTGAACTGTTTCCACTGTTGGTGTTTTCCCATTTCAACCTGAGAATCTCTTCTGTGCTGCTCCAAGGCCCCATGTTTCCTTCTGTGTTATGGGAAAGATGCTGCCACTATTTTCTTTCTATGTAGAAACACTATGGTCTTCTATCAGAGTATTGGATATATTTTCAGCTGTGAACTTCAAACGAGATATTGATTCACCTGGGCTCAAATTTTCATTATGCATCAAGGTTTGCTGCTAGTCAGGCTGTAAATAATGATGTAGCCATGACTCACGGGGAACTTTAGGAAGGGAAATGTCTGATTGGTATATGCCTGATTAGACTGTTTCTAACTGCAGTTTTTAAAGGTAGCAATTTAAAATCCCTTTGATGCAAGTTTGCAGGTAGGGAAAAAACCCCAACGTCTCAAGCACATGCTCTGTCATCCCAAGCAATAATCCCTTAACATTTTAACCCAGAGATACTTGTTCTTACTTGGCAGAGTGGAGGAAGACAGCAAGGCACATTTAGGCCCAATGCAAACACCTTTTCTGCCACCAAGGGAGTTCTTTTGAAAAGAGATATTGCAGCCTAAAAGCCTGATCCTGCAATCTGGTTCATGCAGCTTGGAACTTAATGGAGAATCAGTCGTGGAATTCAATGAAGCTACAAGGGATCCCTACAGCTTGTGAGATCCCAACAGGGATCCCTGTCTTAGGAAGAGCTGAAGGTGCGTGGGAGACTGAACAATGCCAAAGAAACAACTGCTAGCTGCAAGCCACACAGATTCAAGAGATGGTCTCTGGGGATCTGAGCAACGAATTATTTTCAATTTCAGAGCAACTTTAGCTACTAAAACAGAACAGAAACGAAGTCCACCTCCTTTGCCAAGCGGTCTGAAAAACTGCCTCATTTAGCAACTTCCTGAAAGCAAGTGGCAAACTAAAAAGGGGTTGTTTCAATTTCAACCATGGAAAAGGAAATGGGAAGGGACCCAGAGTGATCATCTAATTACCTGGGCAGGATCAGCTCTCCCTAAGCCACCCCCTAAAAATCTCATTCTTAATACTTATTCCCGTCTTAAGTCAGTCTCTAGCAATAAAGGCATGAACGACTATGATAAGCTCTTTCTTAACACTTAGCCTTTGTTTCCATCACAGCAATTTAAACCTGATCTTGTCCCAGGTGCCACAGATATCCTGCACAGATGAATGATGGCTGTCACATCACCTCTCAGTCTTTCCTTCTCTGTAACACTGGATGACTGCTGCTGCTGTTCAGAGCTTTGCGACTCTGAACTATGGCTGTTCAACGGACAGCCTTGAATGGAAACCTACTGGGGACACTGGCGTATCACTCAGGTTCTGCTAACCCCGTCAAACTAGTTTTCAGGAAAATAAAACCACTGATGGGGTTATTTTAAATTATCTTAAGTTATTTTGTTGACACCATCTAACTCCCCACATAACCTCTCTGCTACAGATCTTTGATCTTGTGAGCACAGCAGCATCAGCAAGGAAAGGACAGAGCCCAAGCAGCCACATGCAAAGCCACTAGTGAGTATGCGAAGCAGACCTTTAACAATCAAGTCCTCTGCCACAGCACACATTTCAAACAAAGGCCAGGCTGCGGGCATTGTGAAGCTTAACTACTGCAGGTCAGAAGAACAAAGCACCTGCAAGTTCAAAGGAGTCAATGCTGAGTTGCAAGAACTTGGCAGAGGAGGAAAACCACACGGCCTCTTTATTATTCTGGTAGGGTGAGGAGAGTGTGTATGTGTGGGTGTTTCAAAGGCATCAGAAGCCAGCAGTCCATAAAAACACCACTGATACCACCTGCATTTCACAGGCATGTCAGTGGTGGAGAGCTCCACCGACCATTACAAATCCCTTGAGCCTCACAGGCCTCCTTGAAAACAGCCAGCCTCTGCTAATGTTTCACCCCTGACTGATTTGTTCTTTCCCCTCCTGCCCCAAGGGAAGGGTGTAGGAGGCACTTCAGAGATGCAGCCTGATGGATGTGGCTAATGTTTGGAGGTTAGCAGTTTTCATCTCAGGCTCCGCTACAGCAATACCCACTAAATGGCTACAAATGAACAACTCAGCTTTTTAATAAAAATCACCTGCAAGGCCCTTCTCCATCTCTTCCCTCACTGCAGCTCTTTCACTTCCCTGCACTTAGCTGAAGTGAGCATATGCACTTCAGCCAACCAGGTGTCAGGACTGAATGTTAAAAGCCAGCAGTGCTAAAGGAATCCATCTCCATTCCCGTTCCTCATTGCCAATTCACAATTCCCAGTCCATGCTGCTTGGCTGAAAGCTGCTTTTGATGGAAAGCAGGGGACGTGGACAGGAAAGGGTGTCACAGGCAGAACTGAAAGGAGAATTTCTCAGGTAGGCAGGGAACAGTCTTGATTCTTTGCCTGTTTTCCCACATTGTATCATCTGCTTTTTTTTTTTTTTCCTTTAATTCTACGCTTTCAGTGAACACACACCTTAGAGAACTAACATCTTTGGTCTTCCAGGGAGTGACAGAAGATAAATAGTAGCAAACCATCTCACTGTTTGCTTTTACAGGCCTCAGAGAGGCTGCATGAAGGGGTAACGGCAAGTAATCACACTCCGGGTCCCCTGGTTCCTCAGTCCCCAAGCTGGGGTCAGTCATTAAGTCCTGCCAGCAGCACTAGTCCTGGGATGGGAAACTTTCCTAGGAGGCAGCAGTTAACTCTGAATTAGGTGAAAGCATTTAGTCTTCTACCTGAAGAGAGATGCTTCACGAGAAAATAAACTTCCATTACTAAATCTCCCTCACAAAATGGAGGGACAATTCCATCCCACAGCGCCATCAGAGAACACCTTAAGAACTGAAAAGCACTTGGAGAAGTGGCAGGCCAGGCACACTGCTACTTGCCTCAGGAGCAGAGTCCTCTGTACTATTTCTTTCTACATATAGGTCAGCATCTAGGTCACTCACACCCCCAGTTACCCAGAGGCTATTCCCCCCGATTTGTACCACACTCATCCACCCTCTCACCTCCCAGTGACACTGGGATAACCACAGCGTTGCTTCATGTGAGCAATGCGCCCCAGTTACCACGGGAATCGCACGGACTGACATTTTTTCACTCTCTGCTTTGAAATGCTGAAGTACCATCCTTCAGCAAGAGAAGACGCGACAGCTGATACGCCAGAGCCTAGCCAGAAGAGACATGCACGTAAAATCAGCACAGAGCTTCTCACTGCGAAGCTGGCAGAGGGCAACGATGCCACATAGGAGGGGACCAGATGTGACCTTGAGGACTCCGGACAGGGGTGGGCAGCAGGGCAGGAGTGGGAGCAAGAGGGGGAGACAGAAGTGGCAGATTTCCCTGGCATCAAGGCAGACAGGGCAGCTGATTTGCAGGGCCACATGGTCAAAGATGGGGAGCTCAATAAACACACCGGCACAGGGGCCACTCAAGATTTTGCAAGGGAAATAAGAGCACGTCCTGAGGCTTGCAGCTCAGCCACCATGGATGCTGCTCCACAGGCTAAGAGGTTGTGTGAGGGACTTTATTTTTGGCCAACTCATCTTTGCTTTTTCCAAAAGAGATCACAGGGATGAAGAGCTCACCCCATTCTCTTCTTCTGCCCCCGCTCACTTGGCAAAAGGGTCACAGCTTCATCCTCTAAGCCCGGCTACTGCTGCTCTGACTCGCACTGACTACTGGTGAGCAGGTCAAGCCTTCAGGAGCATGTCTGGTGTGTTCAGCAGGCACCTCTGGCAGAGGCCTTGAGCATCCTGCAGGTCCATAGTATTCTATTGGAAGTTTGGACACAGTGGAACCTTCTTTCTGTCAGCTGCTGGTCATCTGATGGTATAAACACACTCAGGGATGAGGAAAGCAACAGGAAACATAGATGGGGAAGCTGTTCTTCATCTCCTGTTAACGTGTAGAGGAGACTAGAGTGGGTGGGATGGGAGAGATGAATGTCTACTAATAGGCAGCTGGCATAAAGCGCTGTTTGGATTCATTGAAGAGACTAGTTCTGTTGTTCTTTTTTTAATTATGAAGCTAGGGTAGGATGAATCACTACTTTAAAGCTATTAATATGATGGACAATGTTCTAAACCTCTTCTCCATTTTAAAAATCACAATCTAGGGAAGAGATTGAGAGAAATGCTACAAAGCCCACACAATAAAAGATAACAACAACAAAAAGACACAAACATACACTACTAAGACCCCCTTGAACAAAACAAGAGCTTGATGAGGGAGAACAAGGGTCATCAGGATGAACAGCATGTCTGAAGGGGGATCACCCAGTCCTGCAGGTATTAAACAAAATAAGAAGTGTTGGCTTTGTCTACTTAGGCCTTGCCAAGCTTTTGTTATCAATTGACCAAGCACTTTCCAAGCCAAAAAAACCTCACGGAATGGGAAAAAAAAGCACAAAACATACAAATTTCCAGAGAGCATCACCACTGAGCACAGAGAGAAATGCCTCTACACAGAGGCCAACTTGGCGTTGGCCCAGCTGCCCCACTCCCCGCAGGGCCTGCCAGCCGTGGCAGTGGTGTCCAAGCAGAACTGTCTCCGCAGTTCCCAAAAATGTGGCTCAACTGCAAATGGACTGGGGCTGCTCCTGCCACAGGACGGGAAGGAATTGGTGCAGAGTGCCATGGGCAGGAAACGGGCAGGGGACCCTGACCCTTCTTCTTGTGATGGCAATGCGGTAGGAGAGGTGGGAGCAGATATTCCCTCCTTGAAGACATCTTCCCCATGAGCACTCCCTACCCCCTGATCCACCTCTCCCTAGGTTGGCTTTCCAGGACCAGTACAGTAGAAGTGAAGCGTGCAAACGTGGCATTTCACACTGCTCCAGCAAAATGTCTTCTGTTCTTTCTCCCATCCCTGATGCAAGCGGCTTAGCTAAGGATGCAGTATATGTAATACATGCAGTTTTAAATACCTACTTCATTCATTCTCAAAGCAGAAGTTGCTAGAAGGCAACTTTCCCGATTGGAAGGAGGGGGAGTTAGGATTTGGCAGCCAAGAACTGGCTTTTGTTCTCATCTCTGTCAGAGATTCCCACAGAACTACAAGCAAGTCAATCCCCACAGCCCAAAAGGCTGTTATCATCTTATTCACTGTGTTTGTTTAATGGGATACACATATCTTTCACAGTACACACCACATTAAAGAAAGGATGGCACACTGAATGATTGATATACTGGAACATTTTCTTTGTAAAAAGCAGCCAAGTGTAGAAGTGCTGACTTTTTAAACAGGAAAAGAGTAAATTCTCAAGGGGAGCAAACCCAGCAGCCAAAAATACAAATATCATTAATGAAGCCTGATACAAAAGGGGGATATGAAAAAGAAGAATACCTTAGTTCTGCAGCCTCAAGTAGAATTTTAAATATAGAACTTTATTCAGAAAAAAATAAAAATGTAACAATTTTTTTTTTTTTTAAACCCAACTGTCTCACAAAAACTTTAAGTATCTGTAGACAGTTGTAATCAAAATGAGATTTCTCTTCAGTTTTTAGGATTTAGCACAAATCAGGAATAGAAAGCAAAACTTAAGTCTTTTTATACAAGACTGCAACCAAGGAGACTGAGGCTCTGTGTAGTGGTCCCACTGCAAACATACCTTCAATATGAGCAGGAGATTATCGGCAACTACTAGACACCTTCCAGTTGTGCTCATGGATGGAAAATGTACGTTTTCTTCCATTTAATTTCAGAGGCTGTGAGGGCTGGGATAGGACGAGATTCAACCTCACTTTCAGGTTGACTAGCAGCCATTGATTTAATATCCGTTGATACCGCTGTCTTGATCTACAAAAGAACAGGTAAAATGCAACACTAAGCAGTCAATGCATACAAGCAAACCACAAAACTGAGCTAAAAGTATGAAACTAAAGAGAATACTTCTTGGGCTTTTAAGGTCCACATTTCTAAGATCTCTATCCAGAATGACATGAAGTATGAAACCCCTTCCTCAAACAAAGACTAACCCCGATCTTCAGAAAATTCCCTAAATAAGATGTATTTCTGACAAAGATAAACAAGCTTGAAGTGGGAGATGTAAGAAAAATTAGCTTTTTTTTTTTTTTTTAAGTATTTCTCTCAGTCCTCAAGTCTTCACCTTCGGACAGTCCCAACTCTAAAGATGAAAAAACTCGAGGTACTCAAAATGACCACAGCTATGCAGAGGGGATAGCCTGACCGACAGAGTTCACTCCAGCTCATCTTTGCTCACCCAAATATCTCACTGAAACCTACCAGGCTATATAGGCATTAACAGCACTGCCATACGAGTGAAAAGCCTCTCCTTTTGCCGGGTACCTTGCTATTAGTCTGTAAGCAAGATACCTTTGTCAGAAACAAAAACGTGTCAGAGAGCAGCAGGTTTATCTTACTTCAGCGGTCTACTTAAAGCAAAGACAGCATGGGGGTGGCTGAAGGGAAAATTTACTAATGCTGCAAAAGTGAATTTAAAAGAATATGATGTGGAATCCCAAAGCACTTGAACAAGACGAGCTTCAGCTACTCCAACTATGCCTTTGGGCTTTAGCTGCCATTTGTTATTCTCTGTATTTTATCTATCCTTTCTTTCTCCTCCGATGGGAAGAGTACCTGTGTTATTTGGATACTGGGACTGCTGCTTAGCAGCATTTACAGCCTGAGCTCTCCCCGCTTCCCAGCAGCATGGTGCCTGAGACCGCTCCTATGTGCTGCAAATTCTAAGCAGGAGCCGAAATTGTTCAGAGCACAGCACAGCCAATAAGAACACCAAAAATCCCTCCTTGGTTATCACAAGCTCTACATTAGTAAGCTTTTAAGGGGAGAGTAAAAAAAAAAAAAAAAAGTAATCCCAAAGCAGCACCTTTCCAGTAAGAAACACGTTTCTGAAAAACTACAGATTTTAGTTTAGATAAAAGATGTTTTTCCCCGTGAGACTTTCGTTTAAAAATGATAAAACAAACCACCAGCCAAACAAAGAGGGACTACAAAGACCTGGGATTACAAATGAACTACTGACCTCCTTCCCACACATGCACAGCCATAGAGGAGAGGTTCAGTGCAAATTGCAGGGGGGAAGCAAGGAGACAGCATCAAAAGACATGCTAACCAACCCCCCCACCCCGCCAAGTACACTGCAGCCAGGAGTGCCAACAAAACTGAATTCAGAGCCGTATGTGATCAGCACAGCAAACAGAGCACAGTTACAATAACACCCAGCAAAGAAACACAGTAATTCAGAGCATCTGCAGCCTTTTTAATCTTGGAAGTACTGTCACTGGTAGATTAGTGTTTCAGCACATGCACGCATACCTGGTGTTGCTAAATAAAAGGAAATGCTATCCAGTGCCTCTCTTTCATAGAAGGAAGAAAAAAGAAGACACCTTAAAGCTACGCTTTGCAGGGGAACAAACACTCTCCGGTCCTCTTCTTTCCTCACCACCATAAAGAAAAAGAAAAAAAATCGTATCCAAGAGCCCTGAGCACCGTAACCCGTGCACCATCTGCAGACCGAACTACCTTTCTCCCCAGGTCTGAGCATGCTCTGTCTGTCAGCACTGTCCTGTCGCTCCAGCTGGCTCACCTCAATTTGTTAGCCTCCCAGAGGTCAGCCTTGCATGCAGGATGATTTGCTGCAGTGTTCCTGCAAATCCCCAAAGGGCGGCCACGCTGGAACAAACACCATCGCTCCCTTTCACAAAGGTGAGTATGTCTTGGGAGACAGAGGGCAAACTGGTTTGAGGAGGGGGATAAAATTTAGAAATACTGGGTTTGAATACCATTAATACCACTACTACTCCAAACACTTCACACAAAAGAACAAAACAATAGGAGAGAAAGGGAAAAATGCCCCTTGTTAGAGGATGTGAAAGCCATTCAGCGTGCTTTCTAGCAATTCTCTTGGCACCAGGGAAGCAATTTCCCAGCTGTGATGGTCAGCAAATGGCTTAGTGTTGAACAAGGTTGTGAGTGCCCTCCTTCAGAGATCCAGGGAACTGTATTTTCAAAACGAAGTTATTTTTTATGGTGGAAGCAAGTAATTCCTAAGTATAAAGGCACAAAAATGAGCCAGGACCTTATAAGAGAGTCTCTCACGACGTACAAGCTAAAGGTCATGGAGGCAAAAGTGTCTTACACCAATCTTCCCAGCAGAGCTTGAACTTGTGGGGACTGAGCAGCTTCTTGAAGACAGCAAACTAGGCACAGTGCTGGCTGGGAACACTTCATGTCCTAATCCCACCACCACATCTACATGCAGGATCAGAAGAGCAGCCTGGTTCTGCCCACAGCACTCACCAAAAAGCTCATGGCAGGAAGCCACAGCACTCAACAGTTATGAGGAGTGAGATCCCAGCCCCACAGGGACATATAGATCACAAGGAAACATACAAGGTTCACTGCAAATGTGCTGTCTGTATATTTGAAGAATATATCTTGTTGATTATTGGAGAGGCTTTTTTCCTTTCAGTGAGACCTAACAAGTGAAATAAGAATGATGAAAAAGAGGAAAAGTTCTTTAACACCCACGTGTACACACATGTCTATACACATACTGTCAAATAAGAACCATTTTACATAAGGAAAAAGAGAAAACCATCCTTAGGTTTTTGCTCATTACAGGAATTATCCTCACTGCCAAAATGAAGAAGCTCAAATGGCTCTGCATTAAAAAATGCAACTAGGTAAAACATGGAGTGTTCAAAATTCCCAACTAGGAAAGTCTGGCAGCTACAAGGGTTAACACATTACCCAAACTCTCACTCTAAATGCACATCACAGACAACCTGGTGTCTCCAACTTCTTACCCTCCACAAATCATGCTGGAAATGATCTGAGGGAGGGGATAAATGGATTTACAATATCTATGGTGGTTCACTGCACTATGGAGTCACACTGCCTGTGCCGATTACTGTTTACTAAGTCTGCAATTACTCTGCCCACAAACACCCCCTGCTTACTGTGGGACCCCAGCCCCGAGAAACCTTCTGTTTCCATGCAAGAAGGCAAAGAAGCCCTGCCAAATTAACCTGTGGTATGTGACAGGCTGAAGTGTTTGCAGGACAGCGAAGGGCGATACACTTCAAATCACAGTAGCAACAGAGCACGATATTAAGTACTGCAAAACTCTGCAACTTGTGGGGTAAGGATCCACCAGTTGTTACAGGGGATAGGTCTCATTCAGCATCAAATACCTTGACATTACTGAAGCCAGGACTGTCCCCTGGGGAAGGCCACTGCATGGACAACTTGCAATGTAGGATGGTACTTGGGTATCTCCTCCTCCCTCCCAGGACACTGATCCACTGCCTCAAAATAAGCATGCCCCTCATCCAGTTTCTCCTGCCTGCTGCAGCAAAGGCAGCGCTGTCTCCAACAGACGATGAAAACAGGGTGGTCCTGAGGCAGAGATCTGGCAGAAATGGGAGGCAAAAACCAGCCCCAGGAAGATCACGGCTTGTCTTGGGCAGGACCCAAGACTTTAGCCTGAATAGAGCCACCGTCAGAGCTGAGAAATGCAGGTGTCATTCAGCATCACACACACTTAGAAACACAGTAATACCACAGAATTTATAACCTTAGGTTTCTGACTGCCAGTTGAAAGTTAAACACAGAAGAAAAATAAGCTGAAACAAAGAATAAACCCAAATAACATTCCACAAAATCAACAAAAGGTTCTTGACAAAGCTAGACCTTCAAAAATAAGCCTGCCAACATGATGAATAAACACAACTGCTGTACCTACTAAACTACAGAATCACAGAAGTAAAACACATTTTCTCATCTCCTGCTCTGGAGTCCCACTTTTACACCTCTGCCTTCTTGGTACAGAACAAACAACTTGGTTCTGGCCCACCTGGAAACATTAAAAACCACCAGGACTGACAGGACAAGGTGCCAACTATCCCAGTACCCTCCTTTCCAGACCTGTGCCATCTCTTCCCACCAAGTCAAGGTGGACTTTCAACTATAGCATGAGACTGTGTCTGTCCTGAGAGGATCTCAGAGGGACACTGGTCAGTCACAGCTGCTTGGGGCAAATAAATTAAAAAAAAAAAAAAGGCAAATAGAAGAGATCCCCTCGTTGGCAGGCCAACCCATTGTCTACAGGATGTCCTGTTGGGGCTAAGGAGCCACCCTTCTCTTTTTAGCTCATCTCATTGCCCTCTGGTCCCTCTGAGTACAAAGGTGTGGAATAAGTCAGATGGTTCTCCTCTGAATTTTGGAAGTTGAGAAGTGGAGTTGGATTTGTAGCTCACTTCACTTGGGAAAAGACATCTTGACTTTGTGTTTTCTGCACTTCGGAAAGCTCCACTGCATGACCCAGCTTCCACTGGTGCTAACAGGAGCCTTTCCACTGACGTTCAGTTCCAGTTAGGGACTTCACCAGTGGGACCCCTGATAACCCAGAGACACCATGCTGGGCTCCTTATCTTGGTCAAGTTTTGATTACAATGGAAAAGAAAGTAGAGCATCTACAAACTGGTCTTCTCTTTATGAACAAGCTGCTTCTCTACCCCTGGAATGACATATAGACATAGATTTCACAGGTACAACCTATCACATCACATGGAGGTGGCAGTTTAATCCCAGTCCTGAAGAGGGCCCTACCTATTGTCAGCCTGCCACATCACAAAGTAACTGAACAAAACTACATGATTAAAGAGGGAAAAAAAACATAATCAAATAAATCCAACAACTCTGAAATAATAACTGTCTATTCCTACTGCACCATAAGGCACCAAGTGTGGCAGCTCCAAGCTCTTCTCAAATAGTCAGCACCACCACCCTACTGCAAGTTGGTGAGGTGTGAATACGTTGTCTTGGTGCAGAGTAACAGTTTGAAAAATATTGAATACCCTCCATAAAGCTGCAGCCCCCCCAAACAGTGCCACAAAACAGTTAATGCTTTTGGAACTCCTAAAAAGCAGTACAGCACAAAACTCATCAAGCTAGCAAAGAGGTCTGAATAGACCCCTCTTGGTTTACGACTGATGAAGAGCAGGTAAGTCATGATGTACTGAACCTTTGCCTTGCACGTGTTTGTTGCAGGTGTGCCTGCATCACTCCAAGTAACAGCCTTCATTATTTATAGTCCCAGAAATATACTCTATAAGAAATTGTTCTTCCTGCAGTGCTTTTCAACCAAAAGGCATCTCAGTTTGAGAGCACAAAAAAACCTCATGCCTGAACTGACCAGAAAGAAAAAGTCCTTTTAATGATAAATACACAAGGAGACAAAGGAAGCATTTGGTTTCTGGACACCAAGATTAGGACCCCACACACAGAGGATGGCATTTTGATTCTGCGGAAGCTAAAATTAAAACTGATATCAAAAGGACCAGGACTTCAGCCAAATATTGAAAATTCCCAAGCAAGAATATACTTCATTCAGGAAAAAGGTATTTTTTGAAGAGTATCACAATGGCAAAACCCCACTTTGCTCAACTGCTTCAAGCATCAAAGAGATGTAGGATGCAAGTTTTACATAAATATTAGGTTTACAAATGTGTAAGTATGATCAAACACATTTTACACACGCATACACTTAGGTTACATGTCTCTACATCAACCTGATAAATTCATAGGTATTTATTCTCCTCCACAGATATGTGCATATTTTATAGATATAAAATATATACTTGTTATGGAAAAAGCAGATTAGCTATCTGAATTTGTCATATTCCAAACTATTCACTTTAACAATTCCTCCATCCCCATTAGGAACCACCCTAGCAGCACTGCAGGGACATACTGGCCTGCTCCTGCAGCTGTGTGCAGTGTGTGTTCAGATGAATGGCATGGCAGAGTCACCTGCTAGTTCCTAAGGCAGGAGATGGCTTTGGTAGCTGTTCTGACCCAAGCTAGATGTCACTTGTGCTCTTTCAGGTCTCCATTTTGTTATCAGTAATGACAGCTCAGCAGGGTGACACAGATAAACCAATACCCTCTCCTACAGCTATGTCACTGCGTACCTGCAAATGTCATTAGTACCAATATGTCTGTAAAGGAAGCAGAGACAATTCATGCCCGTAAGAGCAGCTTGGTAAGTACATGATGTTCACCTAGACTGACATGAGAAACCAAGGGTAAAATATTTTCTGAGAGACCCCTGGGTATTGATCATGGCCTCCCCATGGTGCTTCCCACTACTTGGTGGCTGTTTTTGCCAAGGCAGCAGCAGGATCATCTGCCCTCTCTCAGATGACACTTTAATATTAGGCCTTTATCACCACAACATCACCTGAAGAAACACATCTCCCATTTTACAGATGACAAGATTGAAACTGTCAAAGGGACTTGGGTAGGACACACCACACCACCAGCCACACATATGGGAGCAGCTTCCTGCAAAAAACACACCAACAATCAAACCCTCTTGTGTACCCCAAGGTTATATTCATCTCCATAGGCTCCAGGGCTGAAGATAGGAAACAAGGCCTCCAAGATCAGAGGTGACATTTAAAATATGATAAAGGACAGGGAGGGTTAGGTTATCAGCTCTGTCACTATTGCTCTGAAAGAGCTGGCATCAGAGCCACAATAAGCTCTGCTCCCAGCACCTGTTCCTCCTATCTTCTATCCCCATCCACACTTGCTGTGCAGAGAGCTGTGGGGCAACCTGCATGCCTGGGAGACCCCCTGCAGCCACAACTCAGCCCAAGGTTGGAGGCCCTGTCAACATGGAATTGACCTGAGAAGGGTGGAGGAAAAGGAAGGGAGTCCTTTTTTGCTGTCTATTGAGACAAACAAGGTGGTCATAACCAGCAAGTCTCATTACGTCTTAGGAAATTAAGATGCTAATACCACAGCAAAATACAGCTGTTGAAAGGAAGAACATCCTTGAATATGAAGATCACAGGGGCACACAGGTACGTAAAAGAAGAGAAGTAACAGAAATACAAAACTTGCATTTTAGGCTAAACTACAGAACTGTCAGGCACTGTGACAGATCTGTAGGGGTGAACAGCTAGCAAGTGTGCAGAAGTATATGAACACATTTCGCTGCCTTCAATGGATTATGCACCCGTTTGCAAGTGGGCTAAAGTTGTTCCAGAACTGATGAGAACATCTCAGTTCACAAGCAGGATTACAGCAGAACTGTTCCTCACAGGCACCTTGGCCCTAAGCTTCCACTTTGTGCCTTCCTAAAAGCCCTGGAGAACCAAATCTACAAACCAAAGTCCTAGTACTTCATGGAAAGAACTCCACAAGGAGGCAGCAGCATCATCTACAATCTCGATCAAAACAGCAGTTTCGATCCAAGCTGGAGCGTGTGCTTCAATTAGCTGGTCTCTGACAAACGCCCAGAGGTGCCCAGCGCAACAGCATGACAGGAACGTAATTCAGAGCCAAGGTAAAGGAGAATCTAAATCAAATCAGGGGAAATAAAAAGGTTTACTGCCATTTTGAGTCCCAAAACCACAAACAGATTGTTTTACCTCCAATGCCCCCTTCAGCCACACCTGTACACCACAGTCTGGCATCTTAAAGGTGTGCAGCCAGCATATAACCCAACCCTATTCATATGATAGCACTGTAATATTAACAACTGATAGGAGCACAGTATTATGCATATAGTATATATACATCCCAGAGTCCTGAGGGAATTGGCTGCTGTAGTTGCCAAACCACTCTCCATGATACGGTGACTAGAAAAAGGGAAATATTGCACCCATTTTTAAAAAGGGTAGAAAGCAGGACCTCAGGAACTACTGACCCATCAGCCTCACCTCTGTTCCTGAGATCACAGAATACATCCTCCTAGAAGCTATGCTAAGGCACATGGAGGACAGGGAGGTGATTCGACACAGCCAGCACGGCTTCACCAAGGGCAAGTCCTACCTGACCAACCTATTGGTATTCTACAATGGAGTAACTACATCAGTGGACAAAGGAAGAGCTACGATGTCATCTGTCTGGACTTCTGTAAGGCCTTTGACACGGTCCCTCACAACATCCTTCACTCTAAATTGGAGAGATATGGATTTGACGAATAGACTGTTTGGTGGATGAGGAATTGGTTGGATGGTCACATCCAGAGGGTAATGGTCAGTGGCTCAACATCCAGATGGAGACCAGTGATGAGTGGCGTCCCTCAGGGGCCTGACTGGGACCAGTACTGTTTAACATCTTCATCAATAACATAGACAGCGGAATCAAGCGCACCCTCAGCAAGTTTGCAGGCAACACCAAGCTGAGTGGTGCAGCTGACATGCCCAGAGGACAGGGTGCCATCCAGAGGGACCTGGACAAGCTCAAGAGTGGGCCCATGTGAACCTCATGAGGTTCAACAAGGCCAAGTGCAAGGTCCTGCACCTGGGTTGGGGCAACCCCTGGCATCAATACAGGCTGGGGGATGAAGGGATTGAGAGCAGCACTGTGGAGAAGGTCTTGGGGGTACTGGTGGACGAAAAGCAGAGCACGAACCAGCAATGAGTGCTTGCAGCCCAGAAGGCCAATCGTATCTTGGGCTGCATCAAAAGAAGCGTGACAAGCAGGTTGAGGGAGGTGATTCTGCCCCTCTACTCTGCTCTGGTGAGACCCCACCTGCAATTGTGTCCAGCTCTGGGGTCCTGAGAGCACAGAAAAGACATGGACCTGTTGGAGAGGGTCCAGAGGAGGCCACAAAAATGATCAGAGAGAGTCCTGTTGCAATAGGACATGGGGTACTGGCTTTAAACTAAAGCAGGGGAGATTCAGGCTAGACATGAGGAAGAAATTTTTTACAGTGAGGGTGGTGAAACACTGGCCCAGGTTGCCCAGAGAGGTGGTAGATGCCCCATCCCTGGAGACATTCCAGGCCATGCTGGATGGGGCTCTGAGCAACCCGATCTACCTGAAGATGTCCCTGCTCATTGCAGGGGGGTTGGACTAGATGAGCTTTGAAGGTCCCTTCCAACCCAAACTATTCTGTGATTCTATGATCACTGGATACTCCTGCTTCTAGTGTAACCACTTAGACTGATGCTAAGGGAACACAAAACATCTGTGTTCTGGGTTGGCAGCATATCCCGGGGGTGCTAATATTCACATGAAAATTCAGAACAGAGCAGAACGTCTTACGAATCATCTAAAATAACTCATACTGGAGCAGTATTTTCTGACAGCATAGGCCTTAGGACTGAAAAATGTCTGCCGGCCAATTTAAACACCTCCTTAAAATTGTTTTTCTATTAGTACTTAAATACCCTAGTCTGATTTTCCCTGTGGAAAAGAATAATTCTTACCTTGTCTCTCATCTGATTACAGTATCATCAGAGGGCCCAGCAGAGCAGCAGTAACACATGGCTGTGGGCCAGGCACTTACTGCTTCAAATGTTGCTCTGAGGGCTACTGCTGCTACTGACAGGGCGAAGAGAAGAAAGCAATATGAATCATCTTTCTCTGCTTCAACGTGAACCACTGCACACAACAGGGAAAGCGTGATGAATACACTGAGTTACTTGTACAAAACCATTCCAACTCCTCCAGGTGTCATATGCAACAATTCACAGTTCAATAGCTAGGAAGAACTTCTTCATGCCCTTGGCAGCTTGAAAATTCATAGGATTATTGAAACTAGGCATATTTATCAAGGGCACAGAAGCTAGAGGAAGAGGTTCAAGCCTGATGTGAGTTTTTTGTTTATGGGTTTTTTTTGTGTAAGACTTGCTGTTATATTTATTTGAATAGTAATAAAAATAAGGTGGTTAATTTTTGCCCCATAAATCCCACAAATAAATCAATACATTATTTCCCTACAGCCCTCCTTCTCACCCCACCTCCATGGAGGCTACAACGGCCTCATAAATAGTTGATTAAGACATTTAATACACACCAGAAAGATTCGGAGAAAAAGCGGAAAGTATTTGTTGGGAAGGGAGCTTCTGCAAACCTACTGACAGAGCTGCTTTTCATTGGTAGCCCTTCGATGATAGGAGATTCCTTACCCAACCCTGCCGCAGCAGCTCCTTTCTGTTGCTTTCCACTCGCAAAAGCTGCTGCCTCTATTGAGTCAAATGCAGAGTCAAGTATTTGGCAATGAGAATCTCTCCAAATAACTGAAGTGTAACCTGACTGTCACTGAGAGAAGAGCAACATCAGCCTGATAAACCGACTGCTGCTTAAAACAGCTGCTACTAAAAACATCTGCCCCTGTTCATTATGTACAGCTCGGGATCTATGAGCATATAATTTGCAAAGCCAAGAAGAGAGTGGCTTTTCAGCCACTTCACACAGTATTTCAAGACATCAAGGGCACTGCAGGCAGCATCCTACATCAGGATGTGCTTCCTCACCTCTAGCCTTCTGTTAGCATTGCTGATGATACAGCTGCTCCCCATAGAAGCTATCTAGCCGTTCTGAAAGCTCTGCAGCATTACCCAAGCACAGGGAGGGCTGGAGCAGGTCTGAACCCTCTCACTTGCAAAGAATCCCCAAGACGACCCATAGTAAAAAGATAAGTACTGTCACACATACATCCTCAGAGAGGATGGTTCTTGTGACCTTGGAGAAAAGACAGGGCTAAAAAAATAATATATACTGGCCATAGGCTGTGAGAGCCATCCTGAGTCTAGAGGGGCCAGAGGTAGAGGACACACAACACCTCAGGCAGAACCTTCCTGCCTTGGCTCACCCAGCTCTACCCTCTCCATGGCAGAACTACGTGCTTATAATGTATCCTGGAGGCTGACAGGAATACACTGCTGAAGTAGTCAACCCTTCTTCCCAGGCCAAGGGATTAAAGCTGAAGCCAGAAAAAGCATCTCTTGCAACTACAAAGAACCAAATCTGTACTTGTATTAACACAGAAAGTATCTGAACAGAGAAAGCACCTGAGTCAGAGTCTGAGGAATGACTAGAAAACAATCATCTCACCAAGGAACTAAAGTTACACAAACTAACCACCATTTCTTTACCATCAAGGTGATGAAATATACTAAAATAAAAACTAAAATATAATAACATAAAACCCCTCTTCTCTAATTTGCTTGAATACATTCAACACTTAAAGACAAGCACGTACCTAAGAGCCCTGTGTTCCAATAGGACAAAGACATGCACATAAATTAAGCAAGGACTAGAGAACTTTCTGAATAATAACTTGACTTTGTGACCTCTGTGCTAAATATATATCTAGGTAAATAATATGCATGTATGACTACTAAACAATTCATATAAAAGATTACAATTAATATATAGCCTATATATTGCTCTTAAGTTCACACCTGGAATAAAAGATGATTAATCAGTGGCTTTATAAATCTAAATAAATTAATTTCAATAAGCTGCTAGCTTCCCAGCTTTCGTTTCGTACCTTTGACACAATCATAACACAGTCAGAAGCCAAGAAGCTGCAAAGCCATTTATAAATGTGTGTGAAGCTGTCCCAGATAACCTTACAGGAGAAGGGGAGAGCAACTCCAACCTTCATTTTCTATTAACTCTCAGGTCTCTGCATGAACATGAGTAATAACCTAAGTGGTAAAGAACAAACAGACAGAAGCAAGGAGCAGGGGTAAGAACAAATCATTAAAAAGTGATAAGCACCAAGGGCCCTAACTCAGCTAAAGGCAGTAAAAATGCACATGCACAGGAAACTACCTCCTGTCTCCTCAAAATGAATCTGGTCATATAGTTTTAGTGCTAAGGAAGTGATTGCCTCAGCACGACACCAGAGTGTCTGTTAGAAAGGACAGTATTTCATCTATGTGCTTAGAGGTTTGATAACTGATTTTCCCAGGTGTGTCTCTCCCTCCTTCTAAAAGAAGAAATTACACAGCAAATTAATCTTTGTGCAGCTTTTTATTTTCCAACCCTCCTCCTCTTCCCTCCCTCCACTCCTCCCATACACTGTGAAAGATAAGCAGGAAAATGTGGATGGTTCACAACAAAATTGAAATAAATTCACACAGCAGAAACAGTCTAAGTCTGGTTTAGCTCATGCACGTGAGCTTAGGATATGGTGATTCAGTGCAAAAAAAGAGGTCATGAAACTGGTGCCATACACCTTTCTGGAGAGGGCTTTTTGTCCACACATGTATGGGTGAAAGGCTCATCTGCTCACGAAGCAAACACTGGAAACTAATCTTACCAGTAAAAAGGGATTTCAATTCACAAACCGTCAACATCCCACTCAATTTATATTACAGGTGGCCAGCCAGGAGATGAGAAACCAGCATCAAACTAAGACAAGCCCCTACACCCAAACTAAGGAAGGCTTTTCTGGGATGAAAGAAGGGATAGAAGCCAGATGGTGTCAGATTCCTTCAAGGCATTTACAATTCCCAAGGTATTTTACACAGACTGTGCTTAGATGTTTCATTGGTCACCAGTGATCAAAAATTCACACACAGCTTAAAACTACCCATGGGTTTCTGAGCTTAAAGGAATCAGGGTCTAAACTCTCAGATGGGTACCACTCTTAAAACAAGACACATTCACACCAGCACACCAACGAAGGGAACCAAACTGTCAAGAACAACTGTTATTCAGAGAACAGTATGCAAAAGTGAGCCCTAAAACATAATGGGTGAAATTTGAGCTCCAAAAGCCATGAAAAACTGATAGCATGGCTTTGAGAAGGATGTAGCAGAAACACTCCAAACGGGCTGGTTTGGGAGATGGGAAGCTGTAAGAAGGGAAAGTAAAGCTTATTTTTTCAATGCTAGCCACAAGACTTCATAATCGGGAAAAAATTCTCCCTGGAAGGGGTTGTCGGGGATTGGAACAGGATGTCCAGGGCAGTGGTGGAGTCACTATCCCTGAAGGGGTTTAAAAGATGCAGAGATGAGGTTCTCAGGGACATGGGTTAGTACCAGAGTTATGGGTGGACTCAATGATCTTAAGGGTCTCTTCCAACCAAATTATTCTATGATTCTATAAAGGAATATTCTAAGAACTATATGGTCCACTGATTACTGTATCAGAGAGCATAATTAGACGAATAAGAAAGATCTGTGTGCACACCCACTTCACACAAGAGGTACACAGAGCACAACTGGGGAACCCATTAAAATTCCTTGGCTTCATGCAAGCATCAACCTAGCCATCTACACAGCTCTAAGCTGAGAGATGGTTCTCTGAAACAGAAGTAGCCTATGCCAAATTTGCACAACAAGGACCTGCAATCAAGTACCCAAATCCCTGGATTCAGCTCCTCTTTGCTCCTTGAACAACAAAGAAGCAGGCAGATCAGACTTTAGAGGCATCTTTGCCTGCTAATTACATGGTAACAGTTTAAAACAGAGATTGCATCACACCCAGTCTCTCAAGAGCACAAATACATGTGTAATCCTTTTGTTAAAGTAAGCCAGTAAAAAGATGGAAAGAAAATTAACATCATATACAAAGAAATCTTTGCAACCAAAAATGAAACCATTTTTATTGAGAATTACATTTTTCTCAGTTGAATTTTAGGAAGCAAGCTGGATGTTACAAAAACACCTTTTCACAAATACAAAAAAAACCTTCTTAGCAAATAAAATCTTATTCCTCGCATCTTTAATCCCAATCTCCTTGCTTTAACATCAAAATGTCCCTTAGCCCCTTTTTACACACATGTGGGCTGCAGAACAGCTAGCAGCTGAAGAAGGAGATCCTGGATCCACCCATGCAGAGGGTTCCAGCTGTCAACAATTACCTATATCTCTTCTGTTCAGTTTTATAAGGCAGAGCCAAAGGCCAGAAGAGAGGACACTTGCATGTGTGTTTTGAAAGAGAAAGGCAAAATACTTTACAATGGAAGAGGAAAACATCAGTTGGTCCAGATGCAAGAATTGTGCAGCATAGCCTCTTGTAGGTATGACAAAGCAAACTCTGGTGCAGGAGACAGTCAAATGGCAATGAAAGCTGCAGGGAAATATCAGTGAAACTTTTCAGCTGTCAGTGGATAAAGCTTTAAAAGCTGAAGGGGCAAACTATTAAGCCCTTCACTTACAAAACATTCCTAAGGAAAACTTCCAAGGCAAGTCCAAATAGCCAACTATACCTAAACTCAGACATGTCTCTTACCAAACATAAACAAAGCAAACCAAAAGAATACAGAAGACATAGGACTGAAACAAAAGAAAGGAAGAAAAGAAAAAAGTAGGAAGGGAATAGAGAACAAAAAGAAGACGTACTTGGACAAAGGATATACATCACAAGAATGAGAAACCTTCAAAGACCGCTCCAGAGAAGGCCAGACTGAGAGATTATCTTTTTGATCTGTTTATCAGTAAAGCACCACAGAATTTACAATCATGAGTCTGAGACCTCATTGCACTGTATGAATTAAACAAAATCACTTAAAACACGGGAGATGGATGTGAGAATCACAGTGCCAGCTGCAATGCTATGGGACCAGTTGGAGGTAATTCAGTGAAAACAAGCGATGCTATAAAAATCAGTGCATCAGGAAAACTCACCCCCCATCTCTCTTTTAGAGTCTCAAGGATACAAGAGGGATGATATCTAATTCAGTGCTAAAAAAAAAACAACGATAAAAACATTTCCATCTGCACACAAAAATGACATCTCCCCTCTAGTTAGAATGCAAGCTCAAATCCAGCAAGAAGGGGACAATGACCAGGAGTACACAGATAGCACCCAAAGCAGAGAGTGCACTGCATCCTCAGAAAGCACACGTGCCATCAGATTTAAAGGAACAAGAAACATGGCATAAGAATGAACTAAAGTGAAGAAAAGAAAACAGAGCCAAGAAGAGTGCTTCCACTAAAGGAAAACCAGAATAAGAACCAGATGAAGAAAGGATCTAGATCACTCTGCCATCAGCAGCCAGAAGAAAAACAACCCTCCTTTAACCACTTCTCCAAGAGGTTTCTTTCTCAGGCTGGCAGAGAGCAAGCCAGTATACAGAGCTTAGATCCAAAACCTTTATGCTAGGCAGGAGGGAAAAAGGTTGAATTGTAAATTATCAAAATATTCTACATATTTCCCTGTTTGCAAGGGAGGAAAACTTGTGCATTCCCCCCCTAAGTCTCTTCTAACGCTTCAGCCCTTGTAGGCAGAGGCACCACAGTACAGTACTGCCTACTACCACCAAGGTGTTCTTCTGTTCACAGTTAGCAGACATGGGCAGAGTGTGAAAAGTGAGGAGGGGAACTGGATGCATGCATGGCGAGGTAGCAAATGCCAAACGATTAGGGTTTCCATCTACATCCGTTCACACCGTAGAGTCAAGGACAGTAACACAGAAGAGTAACACCTATACTACTCACATACAGTTCTTCCAGGTGACTGGAAAAGGCTCATTTCCTTTTCCTACTTCATGCCACTAAACCAAATCGATCCTCCTTTCACAGCAGGAGCTTTGCTTACCCCACACAGTGTGGTGCCAGGTAGATACACCCAATGGAAACAACGCTTATGCTTGGATTTAAGCACGTGTTTAACTCCTGGCTGGATCAGCACTTCCAACCACACACCCTGTGGGCCAGGGATTCTCATTCTTACATATCTTTAAACTTTTCAGGATGTGTAATTTATCATCCTGCCTGTGACAAAGGATGACAACACCCTGCTCGTTTCTCTTGCTCTCAGTACGCTGCAGAAAATAAAAACATAGATTTCTCAACAGTGACGTGGAGGACACTGATATCCCATTTCCCCCTCTGATAATCAAGCTATAGCATATCATCACCAGGCTTGAATCTGAAAAAGGGAAAAAAGACTCAAAGGGAGGAGGAAAAAAAAGTGGGGGAAAGGATACTTACTGCAATAGAAACAAAAAAAAAATCCATTTGCAGATCACATATGAAAAGAACATCTATATTAAAAGTGATCTCTGAAGAACCAACCAGGATAAATCCATGTGCAGTTCCAGTTATTTCAGCATGAATATGGAAAATACACATTACTCTGAGTTTATGAAGGACCTAGTTTTATCAATTCTATTTATACACACTTTCTTGGTCCATTTTAGACATATCACTCATACTGTATACACAATATAAATACAAAATGCATAGCAGTGCATTTATGTGCCACAGAAACAAGATTTTAAACCAACAGACTTGAGTGCTCACTGATTCTAAAAGACAACAGCTCCCTATTTTTTAACACGTTTCTAAATTACAAATGGGCTGTGTATCCCTCCAGACAAATGAACACTGATAAATTATGTTCTGTCTCTAGCCAGGCACTTCAAGTAATCTCCACCCTCCCACCTCCTCGTCACATGAAATAAAGATGAAGCACCGCACAACGTCAGTCACGTTGCAGATCCATTCAGCAGCTGCCTCTACCTGAAACAACAGAATAGATGTGTCAAGATCTTCATCAGTTTCCACTATCAGGAGCTGAAATTTTTACTGCAATGGACTCAGGCAGTCCCTGAGGGGGCACTGGCTAGTACATGCCCTACACAGACAGCATTATGCTAAACGGCAACGAGCTCGTCTCATAAGTTTCTCCTGATGGGATTGCTCTCCTTCCTAACCGATTTCATCTTTTATGCCTGGCAAATGATTTTGGCTGCATCTGTGGACTGGGATACATTTAACGAACAGCACAGTGTGCTCCATGACCTGGCTGCTCCCCAGCCACATGCCTGTGGGAACGCTGCCAGAAGTATTGAGCCCTCTGCATGTGCTTGAGCACACACATCCCATTTCCGACCCACTTCATTACCCTTTTCCCAGCAAGCTGGCCTAGAGTTAATTTAATGTGTTAAGGACTGAAGACCAGCCTCGCCTCCCTTCAGTGCTATCAAACATGTTACAGGCAGAGAATATGGCCATATTCCATCTATGAAGTTTCCTCCAAAGTTCACTTCTGACAACAGCAGAGCTGATGCTTGATCAGTACGAGAACAGTGCTCCATGCAACATAACCCACCACTGTCACAGAGAGCTGCTGTACCCTCACACTGACCCTTGCAAACCCCAATCCCTCCCCTGCAACAGCACAGCAACTGGATCAGTTCCAGGTCTCCGTATCTGATTCTCACAAAGTATGGAATTGCAGAAGATCAGAGTACAAACAGTGATTACTTTTTCCTGTATCGACCATAGAAGAACATTCACAGCCCCAGGCCAGGATGTAGCACCAAGGAGACACAGGATTAAATAGAGAAAAGTAAATGCTTTTGAGCTTCTTCCTTAGCAAACCATAACAAGAGTCCCCTGAACTTCAGTACTGCCATCTTCAGATTCAAACCCCCAGAGAAGGAAGGTTTTTTCCTTTCCAAGGGTGACTTTTGCACCAGTACAGGTTGGGGGTTGACCTGCTGGGAAGCAGCATTGTGGAGAAGGACCTGGGAGTTCTGGTTGACAACAGGTTGACCATGAGCCAGCAATGTGCCCTCATGGCCAAGAAGGCCAACAGTATCCTGGGGTGGATTAGGAAGAGAGTGCCTAGCAGGTCGAGGGAGGTTGTCCTCCCCCTCTACTCTGCCCTGGTGAGGCCTCATTTGGAGTGCTGTTTCCAGTTCTGGGCTTCCCAGTTTAAGAGAACTATTGGAGGGAGTCCAGCAGCAGGGTACGAAGATGATTAGGGGGCTGGAGCATCTTTCTTATGAGGAGCAACTGAGAGAGCTAGGTCTGTTCAGCCTGGAGAAGAGAAGGCTGAGAGGGGATCTCATCGACGTTTATAAGTATCTCAAGGGTGGGTGTCAAGAAGATGGGATGAGACTCCTTTCAGTGGTGCCCAACGACAGCATGAGGGCCAGCGGTCACAGACTGAAGCATAGGAGGTTCCATCTAAACATGAAGAGAAACTTCTTGACTTGAGGGTGACAGAGCACTGGAACAGGCTGCCCAGAGAGGTTGTGGAGTCTCCTTCTCTGGAGACATTCAAAGCCCGCCTAGACACATTCCTGTGCCATCTGCTCTGGGTGAACCTCCTTTAGCAGGTGGGTTGGACTAGATGGTCTGCAGAGGTCCCTTCCAACCCCAACCATTCTGTGATTCTGTGACTTCCTACTTCATCAACATTTTGGCAGGACCTAAAGAGCAGAAGGCCCAGTATAACTACCATGGCTTTGAGAGGGAGAGTTGGGAAAGCCTGCGTTCAAAACCACACCTGGACGTGCCTTTGCAGTGCAATCCTACCTCTGCTTACAAACAGGCTTCCTTCCAAGCATTTCATAAGTACTTGTACTGTGATTTCTCCCAGTACTATATAAACTAAGAAACTTTGAAGTTCAAATACAAATCACTTCTTTACTGATCTGGCCAATTAAAAAAATGAAGAATGATAACAAGTTGTGAAATTTGTCTTGTCACCAGCCTAATTGCTACTCGGGGCTTCAAATTACGGCAGAAAAAATGAGGAACAAAACGGAACTGTTTATAGCTTGCTTGGATTCTGCTTTACAAAGTACAGCATTATCTTTGTCAGTGTGTGAGGAAACGCAATTGCACTGTGGACCTCTACATCAAAAAAACCTACTTTACTTAATTATTTGAGTATTAAAACAGCAAGAAAATAATTACTGTAGTTATTTCAGAGTTGCTTATTGCTTTAATACATGTGATCTGTCTGCAAAGGTTAATACTGATTAGCCAAAAATCTCAGTTCATTTTACTAGAGAATTATTAGGATTTGGAATTAGGATATTGAGATATTATGATCATTAGGATTATTAGGATACCTCGTGGTATCCTAATAAAAACAGAAGCATCTTGAGATCTTTTTAAGGAGGGACTGGGGAAGGAATGAGGAGTAAAGAAGAAAGAAAGGCCACAATTTAAATAAGTGTGAGAGTGTCTACAGATGGGGAGTTAAGAACAGAGAAAGATTAGGTGAGGAACCCAGTGTCAAAGAGGAAAAAAAAAAGTCAACAATAAAACTAAGAGTGGACTACAAACTTCCCAAGTTTAATTACAGTACCTTAGGTGCACTTAGTTTAAAGGTCACTCATTTACCTTTCTTTACTAAAAAACAGAACCATAGGTAGCAGAAATGAAATCCAACCAATCAAGAACAATCAAGGTTACATTTTTAAAGCTAACTTTGCCCCTCTCCTCCTTCTCCCAGGCTTCCAACTTGCCATTTCAGGGCTGTCAGCAGTTGTCAGCGCATCATATGAGAAACTCATCTGAACATACAATATAACTTGACAGGCAATACATCAGAAAACCTAGATGTGACAACAGCAAATTCCACCAGATGGTCCTGGATCATATCCATCCAAAAAAAAAAACACACAGAAAAGCAGAACTTCTGAAGAAGGGGGGAAAAAATGGTATATGCACCGTTTCACCCTTTGTCCTATCCATGCAGGAAAAGAGACACACAGTAGCTCCGCCTCTTGTACTCACCAGCTGGTATTGTCATTAATATCAATATGTGTATTTCATCCTCATACTCTAAGCAAAGGCTTCTAAATAAAGATGCCTCTCCATTAAAAGGCAGTATATACTAGTGATAATGGTGCTTTCCAATTGAGAAAACTCTCTCAATGACTCTGAAGCCTGGCCCTGCTCCAGCATCAATGTGGTCTCCAGGTACAGCCAACCCAAGAAGTTATCCCTGGAAGCAGCTGCGAACTGGGGAAGTTCGACAGGGAGCACTTCCAAGGCTCCCTGTCTGCCACCCTTCCCATCTCCCTGTTGCTCTTGTGGGCTGCACAGATTCTGTTTGGGTTCAGGCTGCCTACAAACTTCATTGGCCTTTGCAATGGCCCTTTTGGGACAGACCTTGGTTTGCCTTGTCCACTGCCAGTCACACAATCCTGTGAAGGCAGCTGAGACCTGCAGGTCAAACACTGACTGTCCAGGCCTTACCTCAATGCAGGTAAAAATGCCTTTGATACACACAAAGCTCAAACCACACTCCAATAGGTAGAGAGCACAACCTTCTCCTGATTCTGGCTTCAAGCCCATACAAAACATGGTGCTGAGGCAGGCACAGGGCCAAGACTCTGTAACACCCTCTGGGAGGTCAGCACAGTCCCATGGCACAAAGCACCAGGTTGAGAGGCAGCTCTGGGGTTAATTCACTGCCAAGGAAACACTGATGCTGTCACTGGTCTTCAGGTAAGCGTCACCAGCCTTGCCACAGCAGCAGCTTGGCTGGGACAAAAGTGACAGGCCTATGAAACATAAATCAAACCTGCACAAGCTGTCACTGCTCAAGTGAGACCTTCAGGGACACCCACTATTCCTTGCTCCTGCTCTGCTCCTACCTTCAACAGCTGTGTGCAGATGTCCAAGTTTTGCTCTGTGTAAAGTAATTGTGTGTAACTGTAAAAAAATACTGCCTATGCTTGTCCTCCCAATTACACGTACTCTGAAGTAAAAGGTATTTTAGTCAAACACAATTTAAATTCTTAAGGCAAGTAGATATGAATCTAAATGCACAGAGGGAACGAAGACAGTGAAAAACATGGTGTTACTTTACCAAACATTTAACAGGACACGATAGTGCTTCAAAGTTCTTTGGAAATCTGAAAGTTTCCTGGAATACAAAGTTGTGACTGTGGTATTAGAGAAAGCAGATCTATTCCCTGCCAGTGCCCAAGCTGCACTCCACAGCAAAATCAGTTTCCACCAAGAAACTAGACTAAGCCCTTAACAAAGGAGTATTTTTGTACATTATAAATATTTTCTTTCCCTAAGGAAAGTTCCTTCCATTACAAGTTCTTCTTTGCTGTTAAACAAAATGCACCCATTTTCTGAGTAAGAAACGCCTGCGAGTGGGAATACTCCAGTGCACCGGTGTGGAACTGGGCTGCAGTCACGCTTCAGAAACTGCGAGTGAGTGGACTGGGTAACACAGATTGCTAATGAAAAGAGTGTTTCTAGCAACGGCCGATGGCTACTCGCTGACTTCTGAAGAAGCAATTTATTGTCTCCATCCAATCCATTTCACAATTATCACCTTTAGCAGAGAGACGAAGTTACTTTTACATAACACAGCTGATAACGTGAGGCTTACAAAAAGGCAATTCTCCCCTCCTCCTCAAACTTCAACCAGTAATATCTGATTTTTTTACTCTACTTTTGTCATTTTAGCATAATAGTCAGTGACATTTTCAAGTTTTGCTATTATGCACTGGTGGGGTTTCAGATACTGCAGAGGAACATTACATTTACAGACACTTACGACTGGAACTTAAATGTTGTGACAGCACATAATAGTCTCTTACAGAAAAATATGCATTTAGCTCAAAATGTATGTTCTGATTAAACTTAAAATGGACACCATCTTTTTAGTGGAGTGCCTTTTGGCATCTAAATGCTTTTTTCCATAAATACTAGACTAAGATTTTTCAAAACATTAACTTTCTAAGAGAGAAAAAACAAACTTACTATTTAATTGTTTTCAGCAGAAATACTGTAAAACAGAAGGCATAAGAATAATATACATTTAATAAAGCCGGTAAAATATCACTTCCTCCCATTTTGATATTTAATTATATCTCATTAGTAAAGCAAAAATACTGCAAATTGAAGTCAAAGAATCAGCTGTTTACTTTATTTATTTATAGGCATTTATATAGCACTCATTACCATAGCAACCAGGAACCTTTTTTCCTTCTTGTTCAAAGCAAAAGTTGTAATTTTGAAATGTGATCCTTTGATGATGCAAATAGGTACTTACATCCTATGCTGCAAACATTTAGGCAAGTGCTTGAAGTACACTAATAGACCTGAGACAAAGGCACGGTGAAAGAGACAGAAACGGTGAAAGGAAAAAGAAAAGGAACTGAGAAGCAAATAAGAAAGAGGAAAAGATGGAAAGAACAAAGGGCTTTCATATGAAAATCCACAGTGCACTGGGTCCTACAATAAGCCATGACATTCCCAGTGCTTTTTTCCTGTAATAGTATGTGGCCAGTTCACGAAGCACCGTTCAATTAATCAAGAGCCATCAACAAGCTCCCAGTTTATGCTGAGAACACCAGTGAATATTCTTGAGCAAGGATTTCTAAGATCATAGCTTAGAAAAGATGCTGCGGAGGGCTGTCTCTCTTTTGCGAGCAGAGATGTCAGGAGCCTCACTTCAACTGCTACTCTCTTCCAATCCCCCAGCAATTACCCATTACCAAATTCCCACAGAATTAATAGACCTTTTAAAAAAATGCCATCTGCTCACAAAAGGTCAAAGAAATTACTAAATTCGAACATTGCTCCTGCATACACCATTGTAGAATGAATTACTAGGTAAGTCACGCAACTGCAGCTTGCCCATGACACTCCTTGTGTGCACAAGCACACTACTACTTTTCAGATCCTCAAAAGAGATTGAAATTGCTTTTTAAACTATTTAATCTGGTTGCTTCCCAATGCTCTATAGATTATGGACATACATGCACAATGTAGTACTTCAGATCCCTTTTAAAATCTAATGAACTTCCCATTGGGACTGAAAGGAAAAAGGAAGAGATCTCTTGCCTGTTGTCATTTTGTTATATAAGAGATCTTATGATAAAGATACCCTCAAGAAACCTTCAACTCTGCATTTATGTTGTTCCTATATTCTTCATAAACCAATACTGTCCGAAGTAGCTAAATATGGAGTGTTCAGTTGTTCCTAAACCAAACACATAAATCTTTGCACAAGACTGATGGTTACTTTGTAGTCTTTTTTTTAAGCT
The DNA here is from genome assembly GCA_013399365.1 of Pampusana beccarii. Classification (NCBI taxonomy): domain Eukaryota; kingdom Metazoa; phylum Chordata; class Aves; order Columbiformes; family Columbidae; genus Pampusana; species Pampusana beccarii. Next base: position 54,853 of record VWYH01005547.1, on the reverse strand, counting down.
TTATTCTAAATAGGGCAGAAGCTGCATGTATGACAGGAGGAAAAGTGACAAGTTCCATATCTGGAAAAGCACCAGCAGGCACTGTTATCGGAGCAGACCAGATCTTTTAAAGTGGACTGATGAAGCTATTTTTAAAAACACCTAATAACATCACAGAGGAGAATCTGATCTCTGCAAAGGTGAGCTGTGCAGCCCGATACTCCTGGGAGGCAGCTAATGAAACTGAAGCTTGTCAGACACAGATTGCATCCAGTAATTGGCTTTGAAAACTTGCAGTTTAAATTTCACCATGCTGAGTTCAATGCCCCACTCACAGCTTGCTCCATGCACAGGCAGAGCTGAGGGCTGTCTAGTGTGACCAAATGTGAGCGGCCGCCTTTCCACGGCCTGTGCCACCAGGCCCAGTCTGCGTGCTTCGAGGGCAAAGAAAGAAACCTACTTTCTTCCAGCACCTCACACCTACCAGTTCACTGCCAGGACAGGGAGAGACAGTTGTGGGGAAGAAGGCAGAATGGTGTTGGAGCAGGTGGCGTGCTGATGGAGGAGGAGGGAACACGTCCTACCACAGAAAGAGAAGGAAAGGGGTGAAGACCTAAAAGAAGGAAAAGGGTCCCATGTCACGCACTCATCCAGCACGGCAGAACCACCGACCAACACCAACCCTGAGTCAGCGTTCTGTGCCAACTGTGCAAGGTCCCTCAGGAACAGCCACTGGTTTTCCCAGGAAGGCAGCCAGCAAAACAGGGGAAGTGTCACTGTTTTTTGCCCATTTTGCCCAAAACTCCACTTACCCTTCCTAGCCCACTCCTCCCTGAGCTTTGTGGACCCATAGACCCATTCTACCCCTCAAACTGAGCCACAAAACTGAATTCTGTGATCATCTTGGATAACAACCGAATAAATTGTTGTTGCACAGTGTGAGAAGGCAAAATTTCGTCTGTACAGCTGAGAACCTCTGATCTGGTTCTAGCTCCACGGTTTAACACTCTCCTTTGTGCCACTTTCCTTTTCGTGATTCCTCCTGCCTCCCACCACTTCCTAGAAAAATCTGCTCCTTCACAGCCAAGACATGCTCTGGTTAGAAAAGCCATTTTAAATATAACGCAGGTTCTTTTGCTGGGTGGAATCATCTATGTATCTGTTTATTTGAATAAAATGATAGTTTTACTAGTGGAGGATCTCTAAGTCTCTATGTTTTAAAACACCTCCTAAAGACCTTGCTGTGTTAGAACATAGGCCAGATACAAGCCTGTTAAAAACTCTGGGAAACAGTAACTGAATGTGGCCTGCTCTCATAGGGAACTGTTTAAACCAACAGCACTTACTGAAGACTTCAAAGCAACAATTTTTAAGGGAAGGAGGTGAGAATGAGAACACCAAATTTTCAGATGACTGAAGCAAACCTCGGTAAGTTCACAGTGAGATGCGACTCAGGAGATTGGGAATTTAACTGGAAAAATATTTCCATATAGTCAATCCATTTTGTACATTGCTTAACAGAGAACAGGCTCTAGGTAATTAGTCCCAAAACATTAACAAGGTACCTAGAGTGCATGTTCATGGTACACTTTGCAAGTGTTGGAGGCTGAACTCCAGCTTTTATGACAGCTTATTAAAACACAAAACTGAGACTCCAGGTAAAACCGCCACCTTGCAATCATATCAATGCACTCTTGCAGAAAAGCAGACTGCAAAGCTGGTTTCCTGTATCTAGTTCATGCATTTGGTATCCACCACATTTTTGAAAATGATACTGCAAAATAAACACCCTGTCTTACAGCTGATGAGTTTAGCATACGTCAGATTTGTTTGGAGGAGAAGATGCTCCCAGAGAACAAGAGCTCTTCTGGTTCTCCGCAAAGTCAAGACTTGAGCTAACAAGCCAATCTATCAGTTCAAGTGTTCTGAGATCGCTATTAAAAGGAGCCGTTACTATTTTATTACCAAAGTCAGCATACTCTCCTGAATCAGCAGTCATCGTTTAAAAGTCAGCATTTGTCAATAGTTATCCAACTATGGTACTGGTGTGAAAACACCAATATGTTCCCTTCCCTTTACCAGTTGTTCAGATACAGTCATTATTCTCATTACTTGAGAAGAGCATGCCTCTTCACTTTTTTTTTTTTCTTTTTCTTCAAAGCAGCAGCCATTATCTGAATAACCCATTAAAACATCAGGTTAATTGAGAGGGGCTGTAAGGAAACCGGGGGACACAAGCAGAGCGGGTAAGCCCGACCTCAGAGCATGCATGTGCAACGCACCCTGAGCTGATACGCAAGAGAAACTTTTCCACCATGCTTAGTCAGCACACAATAATTAAAAGGGGCAGGATGCGATAAATTCAGCACCCGCATCCACTGGGGCCAAATTCACAGGGACTGCTAAGCTTTCAAAGCTGAAGACGGGTGTCGGGGGGTGGGGGGGAGTCCCAAGGCGCTCAAACATCAAGGAAAACTGTCAGGAGAACATAATTACATCTTTACTTGCCCTGGTAGGCTTTAAACCTGCAGCGTCTTTGACCTCTAGGGAGGTTATTTGAGTTTTAATTGAACCGCGTTTCAGCGGTGCAGGCGGCTGCCTGCAAGAACCAGCCCTCCCAGCCCCGCCTGCCCCTGCTGCCGGACCGCTCTGGCTCCCCGGCCCCGGAGCAGAAAGCTTTCCACGTCCAAGGGGTCAGCTCTGGGCAACCCTGGGGGGGAATCCTAGGGGGAGAACCCCGGCTTGTTCCCACCTCCGCCCTGTGCCTCCCCACTGTGGAGTCGCCGCCGATCACCAGAGACACGGCCCCGGCCGCACTTTCCCCTCAGGAAGGAGGCGGCAGCCGCCGCCGCCCCCCGCGAACCGCCCTGTGCTGGTGCCCGGCCCGGGCCGCCGCCCCCGCCCCCCGGCC
>VWYH01005547.1:0-51956 GCA_013399365.1 Pampusana beccarii | reverse complement strand
GGGGCGGCACCGCCTTCCCCGCGCTCCGGGCGGCGGTGGGGAGGGGGGCGGGCGGCCCCTCGCCCGCCGCGCTCGGGAGAGCGGCGGCTGCTGCGCATGCTCAGTGCCGGGCGCTGCGAAAGGCGTTGTGGGAGGTGTAGTTCGGGGGTACTTGGGTGCCATGTCCGCTCGGGATGGGCTCCCTGGCGCGGTTTTTGGTGCAGACCCTCTAGTCGATCCCAATCACCCCTCAGCCCGGTGCTGGTTCCCCCTCACAGATTTCTCACCAGGCTGCCCAGTCAGTTTCCTCAGCCCCTTTGCTTCTCCCAGTCACCAGCATCACTCACTCGCTGCTCCTCATCTCCTCCCCAAATCTCCTTCAACTTCTACCTCACCCTCCTGCAGTCCTCCCACCGCCTTCCCACACTCACCTTCCCCCGTCCCTCAGGGTCCCTCCCCGACCCTCAGCCTTCCTCTGCCCGAGAGCCTCCCTGCTTGCTGCCCGCACTCCCTGGCCTCTTGGTTCCTTCCACTCAGAATGTACGTGCTAAAGCAGAGGGCAGTCATCCTTACTATGAGTACACGGCTTCAAATCTACCAGAAAAACCTGTCAGATAATAGAAACCTGCACCTTTTCCAGAGGAAGGTTCTTTCCCATCCATCGATCTCATCAGCGTTTATAAACATCTCAAGGGTGGGTGTCAAGAAGATGGGACCAGACTCTTTTCAGTGGTGCCCAACAACAGGATGAGGGGCAATGGGCACAGACTGAAGTACAGGAGGTTCCATCTAAATATGAGGAGAAACTTCTTTACTTTGAGGGTGCCAGGGCACTGGAACAGGCTGCCCAGAGAGGTTGTGGAGTCTCCAACCCTGGAGACATTCAAAACCGGCCTGGACACATTCCTGTGCGATCTGCTCTGGGTGAACCTGCTTTAGCAGGTGGGTTGGACTAGATGATCTCCAGAGGTCCCTTCCAACTCCAACCGTTCTGTGATTCTGTGAAAGCGTGACAGCCACGTCAGGTCACATTGACATGGTAGGGTTTGGTAAGGCCATACTTCACCAAAGCAACCCTGAGATTGTTACAGCTTGAATAGATCACCAAGAACATTCTGAGTCTGATCCAAGAGGTCTGATCAACTGAGCACTTGAACATGTGTGTGTACAGCACCCCTGCTTGATCCAGCCTCTCCCAAAGTCAGTGGGGCTTTTTGTCGTTGACTTCACCGAGGCTTTTGGTTTCACAGGGGACCTTTCAATTTCCACACCCACATGGCGCTTTCAGTCGATGACAAGGACAGTTAGTGGTTTGGTAGCATCTTTCACATTAGCTGGCGTTTGTCTGCGTAATTGAATGCTCCCAGAGTGACAGGATTGCTAAACATGCGTGCAGGAAATTAATGTAAAACTTTAACTGTTGAAATGTTTGCCTCTGAGAAGCTGATAGTCGCTTGGGGGAAATAAAATTTAGTAACTTAGTACTCCTTCCTCCAGCCTCTTTTTCTGTCTTGCAGATTTTGTAGCTAATGATCCGAAGCACTAACTTGTCTTATAAGAGATACACACAAGAACTGAGGATTTTCAGAAATACTCATTGCTACTCTAAATTTAATTTTGCTATGGTCTCTGTGAATTTTAGTGCTGAGCTCACATACACTGATAAGGCAAATGTCAGGCTTCTGAGATTCGTTTTCCAGAGTTTGATCAAGAACTATGACGCTAATGAAATCCACTGCAAGAAATCCCTATCTACTCTGTTTCTTGTTAGGTTTGTGAGTTATACTCCAGCCTTAGAGAAACTTTAGAATGCTTGATCCGCATCCTTATAACTAGAACAACAGTGCAAAATAATCATAATTGTCATAATTTTCATTAACATTTGTTGGAATAAAACCTCACTATTTATTTCAACAATGTTTGGAGATATCCATTAACTTTCCCAAAGCATTTGTGAGTAGAAATCTTGACTAAGATTTCGTGAATACCTGCTTGCATATTCACATACATGTAATCTGCAGCGCCACTTTTCCTCCTTGTTGTGAAATATTTAATGGACCAGTCAAAAAGCCAGACATTACAGTAATTGGAATTAAGTGGCCAGTCACGTATCACAGACAATGGATGGCCAAAGACATAATCGTTTGAGGAAAAGAAGAACACCCATAAGCTGAAACGTGTTCCTATGAAATATTCATGGGATTGGGGTGATTTATTGTCACGTCTGCCTCAGAATAACCTGCAACAGGAAAAGAACATAATCTGATAAACTTTTAATGCAAAATAGTTCATTTGTTTTGTCTGGAGTATCAAGTTCATAGACACACATCTGTTTAAGCCTACCACCTCTAATGGGTAGCGAAGTGTTTTCCTGAACACAAGGTTTGACAAGGGATACCCAGTGAAAGCAATGTGAATATGCTGGTGGAGGAGACAGTCACTTCACGTGCCCAGATGTGGGTGCCTACTGCCATTTTAGACAGCTTGGGTTGCCCAAGACATCTGCACAGGGCTGGTAGATACAACATGGGACCTATAAGACATTCTCAACTGGTCTAATGGCCCCTAGAGACCTAGCCTCAACTTGCGTTTCAGCGTGGTATCACACTTACATTGCCTGAATCACATCTGAGGTGACTGCTTAGGAAAGAAATCAGCTTTCAGAGACATGGGCAGAGGATGAGCTCACAATTAGGATTTAGAACAGTTGAGCCACCGTTTACAGTCCAACAGACATAGCTGTGTCTCCAGCCTAAAGCAAACATTGAAATGTTTCCACGTCACACATCCTCACCTCGCCTTCTGCACTTGGCTCGTAGCTCCCTCTGTATGTGCAACCTTTTTGAATGAGAAAGTATCAGAAGGCCTGATCCCTGGAAGCTGCCCCCATCCACAGAAGCGCTGATGTGTGGGCTCATGAACTTCGACATGCTGGACTGCATCACTCCAAGCCTTGCTCAGTGAAGTCAGCTAGATCCACCAGCTTCTTTGTTGTGTGTTTCTGTGCGATGTCACCTCAGCTCTTTTGTCTGTTTACCTATCGCCTCTGCCCTCCTTCAGTTTTCACTACATCTGTGCTGCAGAAATTAATATTTGTTGGGCAGTGGTGCTGTTAACCTTCCTACACCAAGACAGATGGAAGCATCTACACAAGGTATTGGCAGGATCTTGCTGGGATCGAGTTACCCAGATGGCTTTTTAAATGTCAGCTTTGTAAATTTGATTAGGTGGGGCAGGAGGACACACTGCCCAAGGGATGGGGCAGTCGGCCTGTGGTGCAATCACAGCTCAGCAGAGCTTGTGGGCCAACCAGCCAGTGTGCAAAACTGATTGAGCACCAGTGATTCAAGTCCTGTAAAAAGTGGTGAGCAATGCCCACGGAGTGTGCTGCTCTCTGATCATCCTGCCAAAGAACACCATTTCAGCCAAAAAACTTCAGTGAAGCCATTCAGGACTAAAGGCATCATGTAACTCTCTGCACGTCGGCTCAGCATATTCTAAATGCGGGCAGTAGAGAGAGCTGAATGAGAGATTTTGAAAGTGCTACATGCCTCAAACCTCTCTTACAAATTCATATAATTCACTAAAGAAATGATACATATTCATATCATTCTACCTCAGGTATATGAATTTGTTTGGAGAGGATAGACACTTCGTTGCCTCCGAAGAGCAAGATTTCATTAAACTGTCTCTCATTTGGAAAATGCAAGCAGTGACCCCACTCTCTGGAGTACCTGACAGCCAGTTAATAGCTGTATAATCATCAGTACCTACCCCCTGGTATCAATTTTTCACATACTGATGCAAGAATAAAAAAAGAAATAAAAAAATCTGTTGCTGAGCAATGCTGCCGCTGAAGTGATTCATGTCTACATGCCAGTGAGGGCACTTGATGTTCTGAAAGTGCTGCTCTGATCCCAGTGTTTCACTCCTCCAGCCCAAGGGCTGGGTGATTGCTGGTGTTGCCAAGGAAGGTTAAGCCTTTGTTTCTCGTGTTGCAGGTAAAACAAGGTGAAATGAGCACATGTGCTATTAAAGAGGTAGGCAAACCATAGAATCATAGAATATTTTGGGTTAGAATGGACCTTCAAAGCTCATCTAGTCCAACCCCCCCTGCAATGAGCAGGAACATCTTCAACTAGATTGGGTTGCTCAGAGCCCCGTCCAGCCTGGCCTTGAATGTCTCCAGGGATGGGGCATCTACCACCTCTCTGGGCAACCTGGGCCAGTGTTTCGTCACCATCATTGTAAAAAATTTCTTCCTCACGTCTAACCTGAATCTCCCCTCCTTCAGTTTAAAACCGTTACCCCTTGTTCTGCTGTAACAGGCCTTTCTAAAATGTCTGTCACCATCTTTCTTACAGGCCCCTTTGAAGTGCTTAAAGGCCACAATAAGGTTTCCCCAGAGCCTTCTCTTCTCCAGGCTGAACAACCCCAACTCTCTCAGCCTGTCCTCACAGGACAGCCCTCTGATCATATTTTTGGCCTCCTCTGGCCCCTCTCCAACAGGTCCAGGTCTTTCAAACCATGACTATCTATAGAAAGAGATAGTGAAAGAACTTCTAAGAATATAAATTAAAGCTATCCGATAGTTTAATGGTGATGTTAAGAGAACAAAAAGAGTTACCAGTCCCACTACCATGGCACCAACCCCTGCTTTCCGCCACTAGCGATCAAATCTCACTGACTGCAGAAGTGAGCGGCATGGGACAATCTGTGCTAGTGTGACAGCAAAGTGACAGAGGGTAGCTCTTTTCTAGCTCCTTGGAGTGGTGACAACTTCTGCTTGGTTTTGGAGTCGTCTGCTTAGTTTGGAATGCAGGGCAGATAAGCAAACACCTTATTTATTTAGCCATTCATTTATTTAACAACATGGTACAGGCAAGCTACTGAGGCACTTGAGAAAAAAGGAATTTTCTCTTGTAACAGGGTTGCAGAGAGATTCATATGTGGACTTCAAGTGGATGTTCTTAAATGTAGAAAAAAGCTTGCACTAACCTAATACCACAGCTAAATACAAACCTCTACAATACAAAGAAAGAGTAGGTAGTTACTAGTGACAACGAATAAAAAGACAGGAAAATGGAGAAATTCAGTGACAGTCAGCATCAACAGATGTGCCAAAAGCTTGTGAAACCTCCCTTGTATGATAAAGTGACTGTCTCATGAAATATTAGCAACTATCCAGAACTGGGAAAGTGTGAAAATCTTGTTGCTGTATAAATTATCTGAGACACTCCTGCCAATTATAGACTTGCTGTGAGGAAGAGAGACATTGGTAATCATGACAGTGACTGTGTTCGAGTGTCATGTGAATATTCTCGAGCAATTATTCAAATCAATCATTTCTTGTCCGGGTAGGAAAGATTCATCACTCTTAGTACCTCGTGTCATTCAGCAACTGAACTGATGATGCTCTGCTATTTCTGGTGTTCTGCAATCTGCCCATTTAAAATGACAACGCCGTGACATATTTAACTGCTGAGGTGGAGGAAAGCCGTCCAGCAGAAAATGGGAGAACTTTGGCCTAGATCCCACGAGAAGCATTATGCAGGTCCTAAGAGACCAGTTCTCTTCTGCACTGAGCAATGTCCAACCCAGACGTGGTTTTGGAAGCTGCAGGAATGATGCTGGCCATTGACACCAGTGGGGCGGGAGAGCGGGGATCACTTGAGAGCAGGGGGATGCATTTAATCACTCTTCTTCCATATGGGGTGGATATGAGACCTGCTAATCATGTCTTGTCATTACAAGTCTTCCAGCGTCAGTGCCTGGTGTCTCTGTCACTGAGAATGACCCCCATATTCGATGATGTTCCTGCCTCTCAGTTGTCTGACTCAGTTTCCCCGCTTGTGTGCCTTGACCTACGCTCTGACATCGGCTGTTTTGCATAAAGATGTGCTCCTATCACGACAACTTCTTTCATCCTCCCATTCTTGCTGGCAGGAATTCCTCTAACACGAGCTTGTGTCCTGCTTCTGAGAGGATTACTGTTGGTAAGAGACATTACTAAAAATGTGCGACGTATCTGTGTATTCACCAGACTGTTGCAACCCAAACTGTGACAACTTAAATGTGGACATTTGATTTGGCCTGATGCAGCTGATCTGACCTTCTTACTCACGTATCACAAAGTAAAATTTAACAATTCATGTAGTTTTTAATATGCCACATCCATTCCTTCTGACACTGCCTGTAAACTCTGCCTGATTCCAGTCTGTACACACAAGAGGGTGAATTAAGATTGCAGATCTGCCTTTACCAAACCTTAAGCACCTGATTTTGCAAACTAAATGAAATACCACTTAGATGTTACTGCTAAAAGTGCCGAGGTGATGTGTCAGCTGGGTTTCAGTACCACAGGGCTTCATGCTACTGTTCAGGAAACAAAACTCACATCAGCAAGTGGTAACTTGAAATGGCTTTTGTTCTTTAATAAAACAACAAAACAAAGTCTTCACAAAGGAGTGGTTTCCTTTTTCCTACATGTAACTGTTTGTAACAAAATAAAAGAGCGGTTAGCGCTTCAGGCTGGTGATAACAAAGAAAAACATGGTGCACTTCGGCTTTCACACGCTCCATCTCTCTTTCCAAAGAGCTTCTTTCCTTTATTCATGAGCTCTTCAGGGACAGGATTTTCAACAGTCCTTTCTGCCAACTTGTGGTTAGCAGAATGTTTGTTTTCCTTTTTTTTAAAAAAAAAAAAAAAAATTTAGCCTGTGTTATGGCTCATAAGTATCCATCTGCACCTCTCTGGAAAATATGCAGTAGCTTGTGGGCAGAATGTGTTTTAGGATGCCTAATTTGAGCAAGTGACCATGTCACTGGTTACTTCAGGTGCTGAGGTTTAACCTGCTGACATCTGAAATTCAGTGAGTTGAGCAGTCATTTGGAGAGTCTTCAGCCATCTCTTCCAGGTCACCTGTCTGAAATCCTGGACGATTATTGACATTGATACTGTGCTGTCACACAGGAGAGAACTTTGATATTTCTTTTTAAGAGTACTTATCCTGCAAATCATCCTCACTCTCTGAATCCCTTCTACATCTCTAATGACCTATGATACCCTTCATTCACGTACGGTTTTGGGGGTGCATACCCTATTTTTAGAAAGTGGTTTTAGAGGTAAAGAAAGCAGTTTTATGTCTTACGCTTCCATAACAAAGGTATGAGCTTTAGACATAGAGGATAACCATTCCAGCTTCACGTGATGGTTGAGCTGTGACAGCAGTCCAGCCTGTTGCTCTTTGTACCTGCTTTTGGTATGATGTGAGCTTTGTCCCAGTGTACAAGGCACAGCCCAACTTTTGTCACCTTTCTTTAATGAAACATGGTTATGAAAGTGAGGAGGCAGTATACCCCCTTCCAAGACTGCAGCTTTCCACTGGCTGCGGCTGGGAGCTGTGTCCACCCTGAAAAACAACAGGAAACATCAAATATAATGCTAAGAAATCATTTGGTTTCACCCTGATCTCCCTTCTGACACATTAATTTCGTTTTCAGAAATCTGTTAGTTGTACTCATGCAAGAACAAACATTGTAGTTCCCAAAACTGAATGGGGGTGAGTTACGGCTGTTTCCTCTGCTCGGTGGTCCCCGTTGCCCACTTCCTGGGGAAGTGCTGGTAGATCCATCCTTCTCCCACCTCTCCTCTGGCAGGTCGTGCCCACTCTCTTTGTCCCTTCTTTCGAGGGCTGGATTGTGACTGAGAAGGGAAACCAGCTCTTCTGCTTCCTTAGGATGCAGGCCAGCCAGAAGCAAAGCATGCCCACTGCCAATCCTTGCGTAGCATTGCACTGAAATGGGAATATTTACCCCCTCTGAACTTGCACACAACTTACTAGAACCATGCCCTTCCCGGTAGCAGCCCTAGGTATTGCTGAGGTTGAAGAGAACAGTAAATTGGGAGGGCTCTGGCCAGCTAACGCCCGTTTTGTTATTAAAGCTGTCTTATTGGATTCTGTCTGTCCCAGGAAGCGTGTTGCTAGGAGCTCAACTTTTAAGTAACACAGCAAAACAAATTAAAAGAAGACAAAGGATAAGGCTGTGTTCCGCTGGGAACACAGGACTTCAAGGTTGTAACATGAATTCAGCACCTGTCTATTTAACAGAGAATTTAGCTGTAGGATGGATGAAGAGTCTCCAGGGCGACAGCAACCTGCCCACTCTTTTTTCTTTTTTTTTTCTTTTTCCTTTTTTTCGTTTTTCCCCTTCCCTTTCCCCTTCTTCCTTTCTTCTTCTTTCTTTTTTTTCCCCTTCTTCCTTTCTTCTTCTTTCTTTTTTCTTTCCCCCTTCCTCCTTTCTTCTTCTTTCTTTTTTCTTTCCCCCTTCTTCCTTTCTTCTTCTTTTCTCCTTTCTTTTTTTCTTTTTTACTTTTTTCTTTTCTCTTTTTTATATTTTTTTTCCTTGTGGAAAAAAACATATAACATTTACATTTGTATTTTGGGCAGGGAATCTGGCTCCTTGCACACATCTCACAGATAGGCAGAGCGCCTCTCAGCACCATTTTCCTTCTCTCTCGAAGCACTGCTGTCCGTGAGTGTGCCCCAGCTCTCTTTTCCTGCGCTTTGTGCTGACAGAAAAATCATCTCCAGCTGAAGGCACTTTATCTCCCTGCAGCTACATCCCCCTGTGAACTGCAGCTGCCTTTCCCCTGCTCCCTCACTTAGAGATGACACATCCCATCTCATTTATATTATTAAAATGATTTCTGTACGGTCACCTTCTGCTTCACACCTGAAATGATATAGAAAATTAGACTCTTCCTTTTGTGCCATTTGGATTTTAATTGTAGATTTTAATCCTGTCCCCTCTCCTTGAGCCTTTTATTTTCCACAGACAGCACCGCTGCAGTGGCAACTCCTAGTGACTGCATTAAATGTTAAAAAAAAAAAAAAAAGAAATCACAGGCCATCAACTCATAGGATGTTATGATGAGTGTGATGGATAATAACAAACACGCAGTACTTCAGGCACCCACTGGGTCTCTTTCCATTTGCTTCATAGAAAACCTAAAGAGCCTGCTGTGTAAGGTATTAAAAAGGTCACATCAAAAGAACGTTTGCACATTAGCATTGCGATTAACTTGTAGAGGAGCACCCAGTGGTGAAAGCGCTTTAATCTTCTTTTTCACATGCAAAAGTGATGTGTCATATGAAGAGATGCTTACACTGAAGTCAAACCTGACAGCCGTTGTGACATCCCAAACATTTCATCAAAAAGAGTTCCTTGCTGGTGAATTTGGCAAAAGGAGTTTGAGTTGTTTAAGGTAAAGTGCTGGACTTCTTTAAGAAGTGTAATTACAATTACTGTGCTTCACAAGCAAGAGTGCTCCCAGCAGTTCTTGGTATAGGATGCATAGAATACAGTAAATATGCAAACCAATACTTTGGAAATTACTTCTTTCACTTGAGCTTGATTGAAATGTGTGAATTGTTTGTAGTTTTCTAGTTTTCCCCAGTCTCTACCATTGGCTTTCTTTATTATCGGTCTGAAAGAAACCAGTGTCATATGGAGAGCTGCAAGAGCCGAGAGTTACGTTCACCAGAAATGTGTTTAGGAGCTGTCGGTCCTCGTTGTCCCAAACCAAATCCAACCTTTGCAGCAGCACTGTTAGGTTTTCTTGCTTCATTTTCAAAGTTGGGTGGAGTTGGTCTCTCTCTTGGGAAGAGCACCAGATGAGGTGGGATTACTCCTGATGGCAATTCCTGTGCTGCCCTAGAAGAGGCTGGCGTCCCCAACTAAGTTCCAGTTTAAGGGACAGAACAATCATCTGCACTTCTTTGTTGTATGTTGTATTGATCTGATGTGTCTCACCAGAGTACTGGAGCAGGAATGGAGAAAAGAAGGAGTCTTTGCTCCTGCTTGGAGTGAATGGCTGGATCATTCCATAGAGAAGGCTATGCAAAAAAAATAATTCTATCTCTTTCCTATTGGCTAGTGGCTAAATACACAACTGTTGAAGAAACACCGGGCCATCTGTTCAGCCTTCCTTGCAAGATATTCTTCTACCCAGAGCAGACCCCAGAGTATGGCTGGGGAATGAGATGGGAAAGAGACTCTAGAAAGATGAAATCTATTGGATTAGCATTTTTGTCTTGGGGCTGTAGTAGAAATCTTTAGTACGTAAAGCCCAGGCATGAAAATCACATTTTAGCTTGAAGATGTTCAATTTTGAGTTAAAATTCACCCCCTCTTAGTGATCTCAAGGGCAAAGTATGCAAAGAGACTCTGCAAGTCCTATTTTCAGGGTGTTAGTGGCACACAGATCCCTCTGCTAGGTCTTCTGTACATGAATGAATTGAATCCAAGGTACAAGCGCATGTCATAGCACTGCTGTAGGTCATGTTTGAAGACAACTTTATTTGTTCCAAAGACAAAGATTAGTAAAAGAAGAAATTTTGAGGAGGAAATTTTTTACAATGAGGGTGGTAAAATACTAGAACAGGTTGCCCAGAGAGGTGGTAGATGCCTCATCCCTGGACACATTCAAGGCCAGGCTGGATGGGGCTCTGAACAACCCGATCTAGTTGCAGATGTCCCTGCTCATTGCAAGGGGTTTGGACTAGAACACCTTTGAAAGTCCCTTCCAACCCAAACTATTCTATGAGTCTATGATCCTATGAAAATCTCACCAGAGGAGAGACACTGAGTGCTGACACATTGTGAAAATTTGGAGGTGAATAGGATCTGGGGTCTTTTAAAAATTTAAGTGTTATAAGAGTAAAATTGCAAAATACCTCTCTTCTGCATGGAAACATCAAGATATGTTCCCATCTTGAATGGGAAGAAATATAGTCTATATATTTGCAGAATATAGTCTACTTGCAGTAGACTGTATTCCTCTTCTCTTTCTTCTTATGAGATAGTGATATTTAATGTAGCAAAGAAGGTGCCCACAAAATTCATCTGAGCTATAAACATCTGATTCTACTGATGGGAGTATTATACAAAAATTTATGCTACAGATCATTCAACCCAATAGATAGTGAGTATGATTGTTATGGTCCCAGCCTCTCAGCTGTTGCTTTGTTACTAGCATCATTAACTCCTGGTAGGATTACCCACCAAAGTGAGCTTAGTTCTCTAGTTGCCACACAATCTTTTCATGGACGGGCTTCCTTAGAATAAAAGAAGGAATCACAGCGCTGCGAGACTAGGCAGCCACAGACAATAATGCCCCCTACTGATCTTTGAACAATTCAAAGGAAAGCGATATCTCAAATAGCCGGCAAAGCCTACGAGGCCGATACAAGCAGCAAAAACCTGTGTGAGGAGCACAGACAGGCAACCTGATGCTCCAGACAGTTAAAGGACTGGGTAATGCAGAGGAAAGTAACTGCTCATAAAAATTCAGATTCTGAGAAAGGACTGTCTCCAAGACCTTGTTTTTTAGGGCGAAGGAGGCCCAGTAGCTGGAAGTTAAATTTTCAGCACCTGTTTCAGCTGCCACAGAAGCCCACAGATTGTCCTGTCCAGGCCAAGGGACACCACACAGCACAGTTCACACCTAAACACTTTCAGATCTATGTCACAGTAGATGTTACAGTCCCTGGTCACCTACTTCCAGGGAAATTGAGCCAAGACAGCAGCGTGACATGACTAAGGTGTAATCATGTATGGGTAGGCAAATGACTCCCTTTCTAATCAGGGTTTATGTAATGCCTGAATCCTATTACCAGTCCAGCAGTTATAATCTTTTACAGCCAAGTGCTGCCAGTAAATTTATTGCCTACAAACCAACACTTGTAACAGGTTTGCTGAAATTCAGTGTCTGAAACAAGTTGCTCTGTGTCATGATGCACTATTATCTATAGACCAGGTGTTTGCAGTGCTTCCAAGGAAAACTGGTTTACCCTTTATACTGAGTATCCGTAGCTTAGGAATCACAAACATATTTTGAAAACTAAAAGAAAGCTCAGATTTTTGAGAAAAAAAAAAAAAAAAGGCTGCTGTTTAGTTCCCTTCTCTTCCCAGAAACAAGGCCAGTTACCCAACGCGTCTGCTGAGAGCCAGCCTCATCTCAGAAGAGCACTCCTGCAAACCACCGGTGAGATGCAATCAATCCCATGGCTCAGTGGAAGCTGCTGCACCTCCATCCACGCACCTGCAGCAAGCCTTAAATTGTAGCTAAGAGCGACATCTGTGCAAGAAGTACAAGGATGTAATTTGCTTGTCCCATGTGTATCCCTGCTTGGGGAGGGAGGAACAGCTTCCCCACTGCCACAGAAAAGCTGCTTGCTCTCTGGTGGCTAGGACAAGGAAAGTAGGTCGATACAGTCCTGTGGACTGGGAGCCTCAGGGCCAGAGATAGGACCTAGCTCTTGGTCCTACCATTAGGTGGGTTATTTCTTGCTGTAGACACAACCTGTATTTCCAGACAACTTCTTCCTGCCTATAGACTTGCTTATAGAGTTAAAAAATTTGCTGCACCAGTGCTTACGCATTAGCTCAGGGCAGCCCTTCAGCACCAGATGAAGATACTGTTTGGAAAAATAGGAAGCCACCTTAAGAAATCTAGAAAGTCAGGCTGGATTTTACTACCAGTACTCTAAAACCACGTCTGTGTATGTGTGCCCTTGGGAATGCATTCAGACAGTGAAATCCAGTTTCCTTATCATATGCAGTAAATATAGTGATGTTAAAACCCTCAGTGGTTTCTTATGCTGTTATTACTAGGATTTATGTCAGCAAAATAGAATTGAAAGTGTATTCAAGTGGTTATTATGCACCCATCATTTCCACTCTGATCAGGCTGCATGGGTTTGTTCCTGGTACCTTGTGTGTGAAGGAAATCTGCTTTTGATGGAAACTAATGTTTGGTTAATTTGCTACATTAGCATGTGATAATTAGAACGTAGGATTTATGATGTATTACAACTCCATCTTAGTATACGTGCACACAAATACACACATAATACATCAGTGTATTAAATGCAGGCATTTCTTGGACAGAAGGTGATATAAAGAAATCTAAGCAGAAGTTTTGGATGCTGAATGAGGACTGCATAGTAAGTACCTCAATTTACAGCCCAATAACGTAATATCTATTCTTCCCATACCCTGTATAGTGTGCATATATTAAAATCTCTTATCTAATCTGACTACCTTTATATGCCTGAACATATCAGGACTTTCTGGGGTTCCTTCCTTTTAAATTGCATAATTCAGGGTCAATTAAATAGCTACAGCTCAAAAATGCATGCTGTGGTCATGGCAGAGCAGGATGTCTCATTGCTCTCAGTTTTGTGCATCTGTAACCATGGTGACTTTGTGGCTGCAGCTTTCTCCAGACTTCGTGTAACCTGGGGTGGGTAAAGGCATGTTTCTCCGTCTGGTGCGGATGTCACGTACAGGATCTCTTAGGATATGTTTTTAATTACTATGTTCTCTTAATTACTCCTTTTGATTTCCCCGGTGAATTGCCTTTCTTGAGTTTCAGTGACTCATTGTGAAACCAAGCAAAACCTTCAGCGTCTTCAGACAGTGTTCAGGAAAATTCATCCCAGACCTCTGTGCCTTCTCAAGGGCAACACCTGCCTGAAAAGCGATGCATCCCAGTGCTTTGTGCTTGTGGCTCCAGACCAAATGTGGTGTTTTACAAGTGCAGATTTCCTTTCCTTGCCAGCTCCTGCTGGAGAGCATGGCCATGATGTCTGAAGCGGCCTCCAAGGGCAGACCTGCTCCAGCTGCAGGCAGGGTGCCCACAAGGTGGGCTCCTCTGTAGCACCTCGTTGTGGGGATGTGAAAGGAATGCATGTTGGTCACCCCAGCAGGAGCACAAAGGTGACTCATGTTGGGGTGCAAGTGAAAGGAAAGCTCTCAGTGCTCTCTTGGCCATCTGAACCCTCCACAGCTGTCAGGCACCTGTGGAGAGAGACTCACCTGTGGGACACGGTGCTGGAGAAAAGGTGTCTCAGATGTGCTCCGGGGGCAGCTGTGGGATGCCCAGCACATGCATCCCACTTGGTGGGGGTTGCAGGCAGCAATCTATAAGTCTGCAGCGTGTAAATCTCACCAGCCCCTGTCGAGAGGTGAATTAGCCAGGCAGTGTCCCCTGTAATGGCACTCTTCTTTTGATTGCTCTTAAGAGACTGTGGCACAGTGTGCTGGGACCAAACAGCTCTGGATTTAGCCATTTATTTGATAGCTGTGTTGCTAAGGGCTGTAATTTATCCCTTTAAAGGCAATTGCTTCTCCTGGTGTGTTAAACCCACCCCTGGGCAGAGGTCCAGATGGCACAAGCCCTGTGCTCCAGACAGGTGGGATGGACACCACCACCACAAAGCATGTATGACAGTCACACTGCATGGGACTGAGCTGCACCAGCTGGGGGGGCTGTGCCAGACTGGGAGTGTTGTCTTTCTCCCGGTATAACTTGGCGGGCTTGCCACAGCTTGGCCTTCATGAAACGTGAGTTATCCTGCATGCCAGGTTAATCAGCATTTAAAAGAGCGCCCATGTATTCTTCCACTTAAACTGCACTAAACACTCGTGGTAACAGCACTATTTCTTTTTTTTCACCTGGGTAGTAATGTCTTCTTTTCATTAAGTCATCCTTAGGTTAGCCATCACCGTAAATAGCTGAGCGGTTGAGGTGTGTTATTAATCACCATCGCATGTTTAGCACGTGCAATAGCGTAGCAGAAAGCGATTGGATCACCTCCTCACCTTTATGAGTGAGCTTGGATGTGATGAGTGGGATTTATGGTTACAAGCAGCCCCACGGAAAGAAACCATTGTACTTGTTAATTGAGGACAAGCAATTTAAGACCAGTACTGCCGCATTTCTGACAGAGGGCAGCATTGAGTTTTTTATCGTACCAAAAAAAAAAAAAATAAATTAAAAAAAAGCAAACCAAAACAAAAAACAACGAACCACTTATTTGCTTTGGTGATTATGCAGTTCAGAAAGATGGTGAAAAGAAAACGTAGTTTTCAGTCAGGAACAAAGCAACACATTGCTGTCTGTTCCCAGTGATGCTCGAAGTGTGCTAGGGGTAGATGACCCCAAAGCAGAGCTACCACTATAAATAGAGGAGAAGTATTTACATACAAAGCACAAGTCAATGGACATTGCTTAGCTGCAAAAATGTGCTTTCTGCAATAACTTGGCAACCCCTTGCTGTTTGGCTCTCAGACTTGCGGAGTTTATATGAAGACTAGTTTGGAAGAGAGCGAGCATCTCCTGCCCACGCTGCCTGCACTTCCCCAGCCCACTGATGTGCTCCTGCAGCCTCCTCTGCCTCTGCTTGGAGCCAGAAGAGTCAGTCGTGTTTACACTCGCAGCCGGCCTCGCACTTAGAGCAGATGTGGCAGCAGCAAGTGTTTGGGTGAGAGAAGTGGCACAACCGGCTGTCAGGAGCACCTGAGTGCGCAGCCACCCTGGCAGAGCCTCCTCTGTTCTCCCCAGGGGTCCCTTGCTGGCCCTCCCTCCCCCACCAGCTCTTTTACCCCTCTTCTAACAGCGTCCCAACCTCTTGCACCAACCGCTGGCAAGCTTCAGTGCTGTTCTTCATGGCTCCTAGTATTTTTCCCCCTCCCAGCAGACCAGCTCATTGCTGCCTGCTTACCAGCCCCTCCACGCAGCCGCCTCCTGCCCATCACAGCCTCAGACCCTACATGTGTGTGGTATCCGTGTCACTGCATGCTGCAGACATAGCATTGCCTGCATGGGGTGTGCTGTGCCACCGCTTCCGTCCCTTCTGTCCCACCGTGGCTGTCAGGATGCGGCTGTGCAGAGCCTTGGGCTGATGAGCCCTTGCAGAGCCCTCCTGGCAGCTACCCTGCCCCTGTGCCCGACGAGGGGAGAGCAGACTGAGAAGAACCGAAACCAGAAACCAAGTACGTTTATGCTTCTTGATCAGAAAGGCCTGTTTTCACCATCAGAAATTACCGTGGGAAATGTTTTTTTCCATTGCAAGAAATGCTCACGATGCTTGAAAAGTGTTTACTCCACTGCGAGCCATTTCTTTGCAGCAAAAAGCCTAGTACTGATATTTTTTCAAAAACCATGTAATTAACTAGCTTTTAAACAAAATTTCCTTTTTAATCTGGCTATTTTTGTGAATATTTTGGCAAGGGGAGGGCAAGGTTGGGTTTCTTCACTCACAGCTTCACAGAAAATGCTGCTTTCTGCTCTGCCCCTCGCTGGGGCTGTGTCACTCTTCCTTTACTGAGGTTGTGAAAGCCTCCAGACCTGGGTAACACCTGGTCAGCCTTGTAAGGAAAACATATCGTGTAACTCCCAGCTGTTTTTCCCATGTTTTGGGGAACTATGGAAAGGAGGAGGGCCAGGGGGGACACACCTGGGGAGTCACCAGCTTGTGCTGTAGAAATTGGTCTTGTGCCCCAGCTTCAGGCTTGAGTCCTCATCTCACAAAAACACTCTGTTCCCTCCTGGTTTTTAGTAAAACTGGAGAGCTGTGAGAGCACCCCCGTGGCTGCAGAAGAGGGGACACTGCCAAAAGGGACCCTGGGCAAATGGCTGGGCTCAGATGGAGGGCAAGCGGAAAGCTTTGAAGGGAGGATGTAGCTGGCCTGATGTTTATGATGGGATAGACACTGTCTCTCCCTCTGTCTCTGCCCTCCCTTACAAACATCTCTCTTTCTTTTCCCTGCCAGCAATGTAATAGCTGAGTAATGCATTTTATAATTAGTGATCAACTCCCTTGATTTGGGAGTTCACAGCAAAGCTTGGGTCTAACTTGCTAGTGTTCCCAACCTGTTGCATCCCTGGGCTCCGGCTGCACCTCTGTAACAGAAAGGAGGCAATCGTAACATAAAATTGCTAGAAGAGTGTGTGCACCATGAACCTGAATGGACATTAACAAACTTGCCCACATAGGAGGTATTTTTCAAAAATGATGTGTGTGGGTCTTATCTGCTGCAATGCCACCTCCCTGGAGGCATTTTCTTTATAACTTTGGGAAAGAACTGCTGCATATTCCATCTTTGCCCTGTCTCATTGATATTCATTCGTTCATTCTCTAGTGGGCATAATGCTGTCTGCAGAGGGGAAAAATTAAAATAACAAGACAAGGAAATAATAGAAAGAGATTATTATTTTTAAACCTTTATTGGGAGCGAAGATGAAGATTCATTTGTCCCGAGCCTTTGTTCAGGGAGCCCTCAGCACAGCAGGCATTGGGGCAGGTAGCAGGAATGAGGTAGCTAGCTGGAAATATTCAAATACCTTGAAATACATCTATAAATCATGTCACCACTTTTCTTTGCAGGGGCTGAAGAAGAGGAGGAAAGCGGGATCAGAACAGCGAACAGATCAAACAAGCAACCTTCAGAGGAGGCCACACTGATCTTTGGCATGATGCGAGCATCTTTGAGGGTCCCTGTAGGTACTTTTATTTGTCTAAAACAGGGCTGGCCATACCCAAATATTTATATGCCTCTTGAGTGGCTTTAAAAATATTTAAAGCCCTTCGCTCACGCAGAGTGAAAGCTTTCAAAGGAGCACAAGTCCTGTTGACTTGCAAGATGATAAGAGCACCTATGAAAAAATGCAAGATGATAAAAGCACCGGCTGCTTTTGGAAATGCTCCCCGCAGCATGGCCAAGGCAGGCTGATGGATGTTGCCTAGCTGTCCTGGCAGGCGGGCGTTATGCAGCCCCTCCACGGCAAAGGATATTTGGACAATGAAAGGAAAATTAGGAGATTCCTGCCTCACCCAGCCCCTCCTTGCCTTAGGAAGAATGCGGATGTCTGTACAGCTTTACCTGGAAGTCAAATTAAACCTGATCAGGCTAGGGTCCACAAAGGGAATTTCAGCTGAGCTGGCAGGTCTTGTACACTGAGGATGGGGGTCCTGGGGCTACTTGTCACTCCTCTACCATAGGCTGGATCCAGGCAGCAGGGTTGCTCCTCATCCCTGGTACCCGTTGTTCTTTGCACAGCTGGATGGGCTGATGTGTGCACTGCCCACTCTCCATGGCTCTGATGACCGATCACCACGGGGGAAGAAGCTGCTGTGCATGGCAGGTTTTATGAATCTGGAGATGAGCTTTTGACTGCTTCATTTGTGCTTTCACTTCACCTGCCTGCATTCTTTTAAATGCAGATCTGGCCCATGGAGTCAAAGCTGGTTGAAGATAATGCTGGCCACACCATCCAGCTAGGCTTTGGCTGGCTTAGGTTAAATTTGAACCTGCTCACATTTGCCCCCAAAAGAGGAGTGGATCGGCAACTTTTACTCTTTGGGTACCACGCAAGAACAGGGAGATCAGAGTCACCAACAGCTCAACCAAGCATAAAATTGTGTCAATGGCATTACCATGCTGCTGGGTATTGGTTTCACAAGGACTGAGTTTTGCTGAGACCAAAACTAGTAACTCTGTTTATCTTCTGTGCAAGTCCAGAACACCACAGTATCATAAATCTTAAGCTTTGAATGGAAAGAATCCTTTTAAAGGTGGCAAATGTTTGTAGTTTTGTTGCCAACATCCTTTAGTGACCTGTAGCATTCCAGCAGTCATTTCTACTACGTCAAGTGCTAGCAAACAGCAATGATCCCCTTTCACAGGGTAAAACACAGACTTTGAACAGCAGCAACCATGCTGCCTGTTGAGATGCTGTCATAGATCAAGCATCTTGTAAGCCTCAAACAAAAAAAAAGCAGTGATGTGTTCATATTTCTTATATTTTATTTCACCTCGAGGTGGCTGAGGCATTTATAGAGTGCTAATGACATACTGTGTAGCTGTAGTAGCAAGCAAAGCAAAGCAGGCCACAGAAGAGCTATAATATCAGAGGAAAGCAAAACAACACCATCAAGCAGATGATTTCACGCCTGGAAGAGCGACCCTCGAAATCCACACTTAGAGAATGCAGAGACTGAGCACAGTTCAGACTGGTGCAGGGCTAAGGACGGCATACAAAACTTTAGCAGACAAAGAATCCCAGTTTTGTGTACGAGCTACCTCCAGAGGTGGGAAAAGCTTTGAAGATTCCTTCCCCAGCCAGCCTGGGCATGTGGCTGTGTGTTTCAGCCTGACTGGCACTCAGGTGACACGGCACCAGCAGGAACATGGATAAGGGTATTAAGCCAACTTACGGAGAACGTGCTGCTGCTTCACCCTCCAGCTAACGACAGTGACCCCCTTCAGCACAATAAACCCAGCTTTGCTTCTGCAGATACACCCCTCATGTGCTCCAGGGTGCGGAATCACACTGGGCTTTGCCTCTGCGACCTGCTGGAACAGGTGTGCCAGTATAACTGGGAAATACTCAGACACAGTATGGCTTAAAGAAGTGAAAATTATGGGAAAGAAGAAGGAAAAAGCTTCCAAGGGGAAACATCTGTTCTCTTTACCATTAGCTACAAGTGATACCTTTTTAATTATTGAGATGCTGAAGCTGGCAGAGATTGTAGAGTGGATTGACTTGGTAATTATTTAGAGGAGTCCCAATTGCTGGTGAGTATTCCCATGTAGTCATTTTCTAGCTGGATAGAGGGAGAAATGAACTCTTCACGTATTTATTATTATTACGGCCTGTCAATTACGAAGATTTATTCATTTCTGCTGAGCTACCTTGAGATTTGGCTTTATCACTTCACTACTGCTCCCACAACACTATTATATACATGAAAACGTGAAGGCAAAGGCATGCCTTTTGAAGCTACATACAATTCATCTTCCTGAGTTTTGACAGCTCTCCCCGTGTACTAGATAATATCATCTAACACGCTGACCACAGCATTACAAGGTGCTTTTCTCAGGTTTGATTCAGCACAGCATCTTAGCGCGCACATTATAACACCTTTAAGCAAGTTGCAAGTGCAATGACACCTAGCCTTAGTGTTTTCCATGGCTTTATAGACTGCTGCATTAAACAGCGTGGTCCATCAGGCTCGTGTGCTGCTGAGCACATATTTAAAGCCCATTGAAACTGAGATTTCAGTGGGTGTAACTTCCCTGTCTTGCTGAGTCAGGCCCTGAACCTGAAGCAGGTCGACCAAGATCTTTAGGAAATGTGGGGATGCTGGTGTCTTGCGGTTCAGTGTAGCTCCTTTAAGGCTGTGCGTGGATGCAGCAGAGGCTTAGCACACCGCTATTGTTTTCTGGTCCAAGAGGAAGTGGCTCATGACGCCGTTTTCCTCAGGATTTGTGGCTATTCCAGAGGGAGGCTCTGGCATCTGTTGTTGGCAGAAATAGAATTTCCTCCTCTCCTTTCCAATACTCTCCTCTCCTCATCAGAGGCCAAGTTCCTGGGCAGGGTCCTTGCCATAAAAATGCGCTTCACAGTCTCATCCTGAGCAACTGCAACAATTTGAGGCCATCTGCAGATTTGCCACCTCACTGCTCACCGCTTTTTCCAGATCATTAAGGCATGCATTAAACATCACTGGCCTTCTTAACAAATTTGTGAATCACTCCTACAGCTATCCCGATGAAAATGATCCCAGCTCCCTATTTTCTGCCTCCGTCTTTGTTTTGCCGTGCTTTACCTCACGTGACGGGGCAATTTCACAGTCATGGTTAATGCAAGGTGTGTTAGAAATCATCCCTCATGTCCTTTGCAGAATCGGTGCTTAAATTTCCTCACGAGCCTTTGGGGAGGAGTGGGTGCTGCTGCGCTCGCTGGCTTCCCCAGCCGTGCTGCAAGGTGGCTCTCTTTGCCGTGTGTGCCAAGGCCATGCCGTGCAACTCTTCCAGAGGCATGGGAGAGGCATCTAGGCAAGTTTTCCCATTGCTGCTCTGGTTTGCTTTGCGGCTTTTTGCAGGAAGCTGTGGTGCACCTGCAACTGGGATGGGCACAGCCTGGAAAGAAAAGATATAAACAGCAAAACTAGAGCCACCGCCACACTGGGCCATTAGTTTTATTTATACAAACATCCCTTCCCCCTGTAGTCTTTACTTCTCAGATGCGTATTCGTTTTTCTTCCTTCAACCTTCCTTCACTGCTGTGCGGTAGCTGAGGCAGATGTGCAATGGCGGGTCTGCACTGCGCACCCTGGGTTTCACACACACACACACTTCTGGGGGGCCGGTCCTGACCTTGCTGTGAGGAACAGGTTACTAAACTGCTTGCTGTGCTATGCAGCTGCACACCTGCAGCCTTCCTGCTCAGAGAGGCTATCACTGTCGTGCTGGTTTTGTCTGGCACCTCGAGACACCCTCGTACCTGACGGTAGGGGAGAACCTGTCAGGAAACCTCCCCTCGCGCAAAACCACGCTTTCCAAAGACACACCGCAGGATACAGCCCTGAGGAGGCAGAAGAGCCCACAGCCAACCTGAGATTATGGCTTTCCTTTCCGCCAGCCATTTTAAAGAGACACATAACCCCAGTCGGGCAGTCCATACTTTAACACATTGGAGAGATGGCGCTTGCATCCTCCACCATCTTTCCCAGCTGCTGGTGTGGAGGCCTGGCAGCTCCAGGGCACCACTGCATCCCAGCTCCCAGCTGTGTGCCCAGGGATGGGCAAAGCGCAATCCCTCCTCCCAGCATTCAGCCGCCACGAGGAGCCAGCATTGCGGGGTCAGGAGGCAAAAGAGCCATCACCAGCTGTGGGAGCTGCTTCCCGTGGTGGTGGGGAGTGCAGAGCCCCGGCTGAGGGTCTCTGCTGGAGGGGTTGATATTTACAGCCTTGGGGCATCAGGGTATAGAGGACTCTCAGGCCCAGCTGGGCTGTATTTTTTTTTGGATGCTCTGAATGGAAAATATTAGCCTGTAGACAAAACAGATGCTGTGAGGAGGAGCGCGGGGCAGCGTGCCCTCTGCAGGACCCGGGGCTGGAGCAGCACGCTCCCTGCGGGCCAAGCTATGCCAGCTATGGGCTGCTGGGGAGCCGAGCCGGCACCGTCCTCACCCAGCCCGTGCTGGGAATAGCTTTTACTGCTGCAAGTCACCCGGTCATGCTTCGTGGAAAAGTTTAAAGGTGAAAAGTCCTCTTCGCCATCCCACCAACTGCGGTGTGCGGCTGCCTGCCGCTCCAGAGATAACCAGGAGACAGCCAGCAATAGGCCTCCTGCTCCAAAACCGGCTCTGTTTTATAACAAACATCCTGGCTGTCGTTGGCAGGTAGTAACCACAAAGCAGAAGGCGTAACACACAAGCAGCACAGGGTTTATCTCCCCATGTGGTAAATATAGAGCTGGAACCTGTGCCGCGTCTGAAATGACAACCTAGTGCAGCCCCGCAGAAACACACGGGGAAAAATCACGACTACAGGCATGCACCTTGAGTCAATTTCCCATAGTGCTTTTTGTCCCCCACTTAAAATAAACCCAAAACTCACTAATTCAGAGCCTCCGTTTCTCCGTGCCATCTGCTTGCAAGCCGTCGTAGCTGACAATACCTGGAGTCAGCTCTCCTGCCACCTGCTCCCGCTGGGTTTTCCTCCTCTGGCAATGCTATAACCTTCAGTTTGCAGCCTGCTCAAATGTGATTCATTATTAACTGGCTGTAAAAGCGGGGCCACCGCAACAGACTTTCAGAGCTCCCCCTTTCACCCGTCACCTTGCACACCCCAGCTCAGCCGAGCGGGATGGGCAAAGCACAGGTCTGAGCTCAGCGAGGAGGAGTGCGAAGGAGGGACATGCAACACAACATCCCACAGCTGCCATCTCCGATGTCCTCCACAGATCCCCATCCACACGCCAAAGCTGGTGGAGGGTCCTTGGGAGGAGATATGGCTTTAGGGACAGTCTTCTTTCCACCTTCCATGGTGTCACAGCCTCCCTCATGCCCTGGTTTTACCAAGCTAGGCTCCATCCCACTCTGTGCAAGGCCTGGTGCTCTCCTGCCGCCTGACCCCTGCATATTCAGGCCAGAAGAGACCATTAACATAATCTAGTTTCATCTCCTCACAACTCAGCTGTAAAGATTCACCCAGCAACTCCTGCACTGGGCTCATGAGTCCTGCTGGAGCTAGCGCCTGGCTTTTCAGGGGTCTGGCCCTGATTCAAATCTTTCAACATTTTTTACACAATAAAAGCCTTTGATGGTCCAAGGTGTCATCCCTGTGCCCCCTGCAAACCCTGGGGCCAGGAGCAGTGCCATGCCCCGCACCCATGCCATGGCCCTGCTGGGGGACCAGGGCTGGGACAAACCCTCCCCAGCCCTCTGGAGAGTGCTTGCCATCCAAAGCAAACCTAAAACACGAGCTTTCCAGCTGGCCTGCTGTTTGTAGTCCTGGAGAGCACTTTTGAGTACAAAAAAACAATTCCAAATGCCTAAAAATAACCCTGAACTTCTTCAGCAAGGCGGTTGCGTTTTGGGATATACAGAGTATTATCAAACGCAGAAGCCTCCTGCTAAAGCCAGGGAGGAGACAAAAGCACCCTAACTGCTTTTCTCTGCCCTCACCTGAGCTCCCCTTGAGACCTGGGGTGTGTTTTTATCTGAGTACATTTCAGGATGCAGTGTTTTTTCCAGGGCTGAGGCGGTGGGATCATGCTTCATGTCCTGCTCGGCCAGGACATGGGACCTACAGCTGCCATTGACGCTTTCTGCTCCTCCTGCGTCAGCAAGCCCTGCTTTGTTTCTCTTTCCAAGACCAGCCAGGGATATTTAAACAAGCAACAGACATTTTATTTTATCGAAATAAAGAAAAGAAAAAAAAAAAAAAGTAAAGACCATTTTGTTTTATAAACCTGAAGGTTTTGGCTCAGGCTTTCTAACACAGTCCCTTCAGCACAAAGCAAACCTAGAAGAAACATGACAATAAGATATATTAGCAGCTCAAATATCCTGCTCAATTTTACGCTTTGTGTAACTGCAGGTCTGAAATGTTATTTCTGTTGGATATACAAAACCTTGCTTTTTTTAAGAGATTTATTGGTTCACTCCTCTCACACTTCTCTCCAATGGCAGGTCTTTGTGCTTCGTCTCCAGAGTCCACGGCTCGCTCGTCTCACCAGGGCCAATGCTGCCTGGCTCTGCTCAGGATGCTCTGAGCCCTGGGTACACCCAATATTTCCAGAAAGAAAAAAAAGTGCCATCCTAAATTGGGGAAAGAACACCCATCTCTTCTCTTACATTCGTAACTTTTAAAAGCATTAAAATAGAAGGCTTTCAGGGCAGAAAAATTCCTGCCATTAGGCTACCGATGCCACAGAAAGTAGTTTCATTATGAGCAAGGTGTGTCAGGAAGCAGATACTTCTTTTAACAAATACTCCAGTCATTGTCTTGAAACAATACAGGTGTCTCACCTGCTCTGTGAGTGGAGGTGCACTGCCTCCAAATTCAGTTTTTTGGATTATATAGTCTCCAATGGGGTTACTGCCTGTGGAGAGTGAGGCTACCTGACCCGTACACCCTGTGTAAATATGCACACGCACACTCATAGCAACAACTGTCTTCATGCCCACAAAAGCCCATGAAAGCAGATGGTGTATAGTAAAACTACAATAATCAGAGTGATTTATATACACAGGCAACACCAGCTCTCATTAAGAATAAATTAAGTAAAGAGACCCAAGATGCAAGTGGTTCTCCAGCTCCAGGCGCTCTCAGCATTATTGATGCCTGTGCCCGGGACGCTGCTGCAGACCTTGGAAATTATGGGGCCTGGAAACTCAGATTTGCATTTCCATGTAAAACTTTGGAGTTGTCCTATACAGGGGTAGGAGTTGGACTTGATGATTCTTGTGGGTCCCTTGCAACTCAGGACATTCTGTGATTCTACGATTTCCAGCTTGATTTTGAAATGATGGCCTCAGCCAGACCTTGGCCAGACACAGCTACTCTATCTGGAAAGATAAAGGGTAAAGTCCAGAGATCCACTTGCCCGCCTCTGCTCCACAGGGCTCCCAGAGGGCTTGCCAAGGCAGCATGCCTCTCCTCGTGACCCCTCACTTATCCCACGGGACTTGCTTTGTGAGAAAGAGCGGGTGGAAGGAGGAAAATCCGAGATGCAGCACAATTAAAGTCACCAGGAACCAGATGAGCCAGCCAGCCCCTGGCTGGCCCACAAGCATCCTCAGGGACTTCCCCAGGGACAGCCTCTGGGGCTCTGGCAGCCAAGGCTCCAAGGAGCCTCTTCCCAGACACCACAGCCTGCTTTGCCTTCCCTTTTATACACTTCAATTTTTAGGACTTTCACCTACATGTTACAGGTTTTGTTCACAATTTGTTCCCATATGGTTTAATTTGCACCTCTAAAATTAAAACCAGCTTCCTTGCTGTTAGCAGACAGCAGGTCTGAGCACCAAGCTGGGAAGTTTTCTGTTTTGCAACTCATGTGAGCCTAGTCAAGCTCAGGGCTCCTTGTAGCCTTGGTGTTTCTCAGCCCAGAGCTACAGGAATGGGGAGCTGCAGCAATGCCAGAAAGTTTTCATGAAAGATTGTTTTAAAGTGTCATCACACTGCACAATGAAATGGCATTGAAAAGCATCAGATGAGAAACTCTGAAATTCGTATTTATTCTTTTTTTTTTTCTAAATTCTGCCATTAATCATTGCTGCTCATGATATTCACAAGGAGCAAAATATTCCATTGCAAAACAGAGGCCTCCTTGCTCCCAAAGTGGGAATAAAAAAGGGCCTGAGCAAGTTAGGAGCCCTGTGACAAATGTGTGGAACGTACTCAAGAGTATGTCGCAATCTGCAAAGCAGCCGTTTCATTAGCAAGCAATTACTCCCCACAGCCTTCGTGTGTGGCAGAGATGCAAATACACTCAGGTGCCCCCGAAGCCTGGGACTCGTGTAGCTCAGGGGGAACCTCCCCACTCAGCCGATGGGCTGAGCACGCTGGGTCCCTTCAGCTTCTGCCCTTGCAGTGTCTAATTCCATGAGGCAAAGCTGGCCGGGGTGATTCACTCAGGAGGAATGTCAAAACAGCGCAGGAGTCTGCAGGAACAGAAACCAGCCGTCCTGGGCAGCCAGCCCCGACCAACCCCTACCCAGTGGCCAGAGCAGATGTCTAGGGAGGGCCAAAGTGCAGGCGTGCAACGAGTCTGTCCCAGGGCAACACCATCCCGTGGTTCAAGGACTTCACCAGCTCGAAGTGACATCCATGTGTTCAGCAGCCCTTGAAGGATTTCACTTTCTTGAATTCGTCCAGCTGCTTTCCGACCGCTTACAAGGCTCCTGGCACGCACACCATCCTGTGCCAACAATCCCAAAGGGCAACTAAGCACTGAAATATCTTTTTTCCCCTACTTCTTTTAAACCTGCTGCCTAGTAAACTTATATTATGACTTCAAGTCTGGTGAGAAGGAATTAAAGTTCCTTCCCATTTCCCTTTCTTTCACAGACTTCTCACATACTCCCCCTTGCCCTGGAGCCATCTCTTTTCCAGGCCGATACATCCCAGCCTATCCAGCCCATTCGCCGCAGCGGCTGTTCCCTACCTCTGCCTGCCTTCTTTTTCTTCCCAGCAGTGCGTCACTACCCATGTTGATCTACCTGAAGCATCTCGCAATGAGTCAATGGAGGTACAGCTGGAAGGGCCACTTCAGCGCGATGCTCTGTCTGAGGTTATTGTGTTGTGCACAGCATTGCCCTGTGTACAGAAAGTCTCACTGTTGTCCTTCTGATGCATGCTCAGCCATTGGGTTGCTGCTGCTGCTGGACGTCCTCATGAGTAGGTTGGCAGCTCCAGGGTGTCCAAGTCCAGCTCCCAGCATGACCAAATAACTACAGTGCAGGTGAAGCAGGGATGCAGCTGAGCATCACTTGGCCCATCTTGGAAAACAGCACAGGTGAAGAAGGAGCAGGGTGACTGCCTCAGTTTCTTAGCCTGTGCCCAAAAGCACCCAGAAGGCAAACACAGAGCCCATACATGAGGGATGCTCAGGAGCAACCACAGAGGAAACCTCTGACTTTACATCCTGGGTGAAGGATGCTTCTCCCTGGGATATAAAGCAGGTGAGAGGGTGGTGTGTGCAGCTCTTTCCTCACGTGAAGAGTGCAGGGAGCACTCCACTGCTGCACACCCCCCTCCTCTTTTGCTCTGCTGCCCCTGAGCTCATGAGCATATTTCAATTTACTTTAATTACTGCCTTTGCCTCCTGCCTTTGAGAAGCTGACTACCCCCCACAGCTTGAGTGAGGAATGATATTTTACCATCATTAAACCAGGCAGGCGGGCAATATCCCATATGTTTTCATATCAGCCTGGCTTTAAACAGGGACCAGCTGTGAGGTATGTTGAGGCCCAAACCCGTGCACAATCTATCCCATACTCCTCTGCATCTGCCAATGTTGGGGATTGACCTTGATCAATTTTCTCTGCTGAATGTTGTGTCCCAGTTCCAAACACGTCCCACCTCTCGCAATTTCATGTGCTCTCTGGCTGTTCACTTCATGGGGAGCTGAACAAAACCAGTACAAAAGGAGGCTACTGCAAAATTTGCACTGACATTTTCTAGTATTGTCCTTATTTTCTGCTAAGTTGAGTGTGGAACATGTATGCTATTTCTCAGAGAAAAAAATGTCACCTCCTACCGCTTCTTCCTGATACATTAAAAAAACCAAACCAAACCAACCAACCAATGAACCAAACAACTAACCAAACAACCAAACCAACCCCACAAAAACCCAAACCGAAAACAGTCTGGAAGCTTTCAGTGCCCTGTGTTCTTCCACCAAAGACACACAGAACCACTAAAACACTTAAGCACAGACGCACAGTGTGGACCCCAAGGAGGAGATTACAGTATCTCCAGAAGCTCCTTCCTCACGCTGGATTACTTTTAAAGGATGCCATGTGCTTCTCATGTTTGCAACCTCACTCCTGACATCCTGGGAATTTGCACTACCATGGACCTTTACATCCCCACAGTCCCTCATGTGAAAGCGAGAAGAGTAAAGGGCTGTGCGTTCTCCCCATTCTTCAGCAATCCTGCCTCCTGATGCCCTCCTGTAGCGAAAAATATCACATTAGTGACTCCTCCTCCTTCGGATGGAAAAATCCTGCCTGAACACTGGTCCCTCTTTCTCTTTTTCTTCTTCTCCCCTTTCCACTTTGTGTCCCCTTGTATAATACTTTGGGGGAAAAGCCTGTTGACATGAACAGTTTGAGCCATAGCCGTGGTTTCTGTGACTACAGAGGTATGGATGCATGGGTGTATTTTGTGTGTGCATATGTGCTTTTGTGTGTAAGTATGCACGTATGCAAACATGCCAGTTGATCAAAGTATTGCACCCCTGTATTTATCATTTATTATAACGCATGGCACTTAAAAAGATAGCGTGGTAGATGTAATATGTAATGCAAATGTCAAATGCAAATAATTTACTTAATGTCACAGCAAGAGTAATGGAAGACAAGGAATCCGACTCTCAGCCAATCTGTTGGGTTTACATTTTATATTATGTACTCACTCCATTTGCTGGAGATGGCAAAAGGAAAATAGCTGTCAGTAATACTTTGCGTGGAAGCAGATGCAACGTGCAAAACTGCGAGCAGGCTGATGCAGTACCTTTTATTACCCAGATTAAGGATGGCAGGCAATTTATTTGCTAAAGGACAACAGTAAATAACCTTTTCCCTGTGAAATGAATGTAGGCAGCTTGAGGTGGGGCTAGAAAGCAATTAAGTATATTATTGCAGCAGGGCAGGAGATCGTAATCATACATATGTATATTATGTACATGCATATATAGCAAGGCAAATAAGTCTGCAGCCATGTCTGGAACCAATATTCAAGTCTGAAATGCAATAAGGCTGGAAATTAAATGCTTATCTTCCTTTGTTAATGCGTAATCACTGCCTTTAATCAGCTGCATTAATTATTCTATCGCGCTGAGTTTTTACGTTTCTGAGAAGCAGAAAAGTTAATTTTGCTGTGGTTCATGGCTTTTCAGGCTGACCTGGGGCCAAGCACGGCGGGGGTGAAGGCAGTTCGGCTGGGACTGCCCCCTCCCTCCCTGTGCAGACACACTGCTCCTCACCTCCCAGCCCAGGCTGAGCCCTCCTGCCCGCCAGGGGCGGCAAGATTCCCGCAGCATCTGGTGACAGTGGGATACTCCGCACTGGATGTTGTCTGTTGTCAAGGAGATGAAGTATCTAGACTATCAAGCCAAGCGATAATACGGTAGACATTCAATGAAATGCATGCAGCTTTTAAGAAAAAATAATCAGAAATTTTCCGTGGTACACAGGGTGGTCTTTGCCTCCGTTACATAGAGGTCTGTTTTATGCGGCAAGAACAGAAAACAGTAGGTTTTGCATTTGGCTGTAAAAGAGACACAGATTAAGACAGGCTTCCTCCATAAAAAATGTTAATAAATACATGACAGGATAATCTTTTCCTCTGTCATAATACCAACAGCCACAAAAAAAGCCCAATTAAATAGTTTCCATTCATGACACCTGATTTCAAAAGTTAATCTTGCTCACAGTCGCAGGCACAAACCACCAGCTAAGCAAAAGAACATCAGGACTTGGGGCCAGGGGTACCACATCTTGGCCATGGGTGCCACATCTGGGCCATGGGTGCCACATCTGGGCCAGGCATGCAACTGAAAAATCTTCCAGCTTCCCATTCCCCACTTCACCAACCCTCCATAACCTCCCTACTTCCACGGAGATAGCTTGAGCTATGGCAACAAAAATCGTTGCCCTTTGGCTAAGGAGAGTAAAACAGGGATTCTGAAGACATTTCTTTTTTCCTTGTGGAATGGCTGATAGCTGAACACAGGCGTTGCTCTGTTGAGATCTTATCACCGCTCCGAGACGTCACCACCTCCACCGAGCCCATATTGCTGCTGCCGTTGCAGGCAACGCAGGGGGCTGAGCCCCGACTGCCAGACTGAAACGTATGAACAGTGACAGCCCAAATTAAAAAGTTTATTCCTTTCTTCTGAGGCTGTAAAAACCAGTGGTATAAACCAAGGTCGACTCAGGAAAACTGAGTCACCCTCTTTCCCTCAGTTGTTAGGAACACCGAGTGCACAGGCTTGTCTCTTTTCCTATTTATCTTTAATCCCCTCGAAAAGACCCTTCTCTTTCCTCGCAGCACCAGGCAGGTGGGCAGACCTGCCACGGGATGCCAGCGCTGCACAGCTCTGTCAGCACACAGGGCCGCTTATGGCTTTAAACTAAAGGAGGGGAGATTCAGGCTGGACATGAGGAAGAAATTTTTTACAATGATGGTGACGAAACACTGGCCCAGGTTGCCCAGAGAGGTGGTAGATGCCCCATCCCTGGAGACATTCAAGGCCAGGCTGGACGGGGCTCTGAGCAACCCGATCTACCTGAAGATGTCCCTGCTCAGTGCAGGCAGGTTGGACAAGATGAGCTTTGAAGGTCCCTTCCAACCCAAACTATTCTATGGTTCTATTTTGGTTGGACTTACTGCAACTGAACCAGGAAACGAGCCAGTGAGCACCACATAAGTTTCACACGGCATCAGACTTGGGTAGGCAATAATTTGGGAGGCATCATTGTGTATCTTCTCCTCACTTCGTAAAGAAAAATGTTCTGACCAAACATTTTTCTATTAGACATTGCCTTTTCACACAAATTAAAATGCCCTGCGTACCGATTTTGATAAAATTACAATCTTCTTCGCTTAAGCCAAGCATTCCGATCTTATTAAAACATCACAGATACATTCTTTTATTGAAAACCTTTCAATTAACCAAAATACTCTTGTAAAGTGCATTTTAATTCCAGGAGATATTTCAAAATTTGTCATTTGCTTTTGGATTAGGAGTGGAATAAAATAAGAAAACTACAAGAAGGAAAATTATCCAGGTAATTTCTATTATATATAAGCTGACACAGCTCTCACATCAGCTGCTTCAGGGCTCAGTTTCAGAACAGGGTTAAGATTCAGACTAATGAAGTGAGATATAGTGCAGGCCAAATAATGCAACAACAGCTGGCATGGTGCTCTAAGAACAAAAGGAGGTCACTAAAAATGATGCAAATCCACACTGCTTTATATAAAATGTACTTTCTCAAACTATCTGGAGGCCTTTGATGAGATGACAAATTTTGCTGAAAGAGATAAAAACCCTTGGACTTGGTACTGTGCGACATTGGCTTAGAAACTAGAATGGCATGAAATCAATGTGTCAATATTAAATTAAATTAAGCAACTACAGGCTGCTTAATGTCTACATCTTAAAATAAATTGTGAATATGAATCATCTTTTTTTGTGTGCATTGCATGCAGGCCACTTCAGGGATCATTTATTTTGTCTCCATTAAAGCTAATATTTTTCATAACTTCTTAGAAGAAAACCTAATATCACCGCTGATAATGTTTGTGAGTGACACAGGCGGTGGAGGATACATCGGTAACAAAGAAAGGATATCACAGATCAGCATCACCTGGTGACCCACGTCTGAGCAAAAAGTACTTGGTTTAGCAGAGCCAAGCAATAAACCCATACACCTGAGGACCAGAAGATGTTGACAAGGCAGGTGACCCATGCCTGCATCCGGCCTGTAAGGTTAACTAGTCCCATAAGAGCCTTGTTTGCACTTTAATACCCTAGAAGATCCTGGTAGAGCCCCACGGGCACTTTCATCAGCCAGCCCAGACCTGCTCCACACTCGCATGCCTCCTGAGTTGTTCTTCCTCCTTTTTGTTGACCTGCCTATTGCTCTATTAAAGGCTCCTCCTGGTTGCAGAGCTCTCTTTAATCCTAGTTGCGAGGCACTGCACACTCCACGGAGGTAGGACTGTAGTCATCTTCCACCTCAGCACGTGGCCTCCCAGCAGGCTTCCCGCACTCAGACTGCCCCTTGGGGACAAGGGACATCAGTGCTCGCCTGGCTTGTCCCTAGGGGCCAAGGGAAGAGTCCTGCCATCTTTGGGTTGCCGCCAGTTCAGGATCTCTAGGGGACTTGCTTTCAGGCACAACGCAGTCTTCCTTCAAATGTTACAAATAAATCTTTGGCTTAATAGCCTCATATTTGTGTGCCATCTTTTATGTCCTCTCAGGATGTTATATGCCACATAAAATGCAAGAGGTCATTAAAGTTAAAGTGAGAAAGTAATTGGCCCATATTTACACTGAGGGATGCAACTAAACTACGTTACTCAAATACCAGGCATCCCTTTTAAAATATTGCCTAATATTCTAGCAAAACCGTTGGGTTCTAGAGATCGCGAGAGGCATTTTACTTAACACAAAATCATCCAAATATTTGGCTACACCCAGGTAATGCCTTCAGTGGGTGAGAGGAGATCACCCTAACACCATGTGCGAAGGTGCACTGATGACACCACTACAGTGACTTCTCGGGGTGCTGCATCTCATGAGGGGAACAAAGAGCCATGGACCCTTCCCCATGAGCCCATTAGCTCTGGCCCCAGAGACTACGAGGTGCCCACATTTTAAGCAGCCAGAATATATCCCTAGGGCATTGTAGTTTCAGAAAGAACCCATTGCTGAAGCAGAAGAACAATATTTAATCTGTTGCCCAGCAAAGGCTGAGCGTCTGCTGCTTCTCTCTCTTTGCCAGCATTATTTGGATCTCTGCTTTGCCCAGTTCCTATTTTCATGAAGCTTGTAGGAACTTAATATCCTTGCACCTTCCGTTCCTCTGTCAAATTTGGCTGAGGCCAGCCAATGATTCCAATGTAGTAGCAGGGAACGCAAATGGAGCGAGCTGTGGTGTGATTGCATAGCTGTATTTCCTTATGAAGTAAGGCTAAAAATACCAGTGACCTTTCCGAGCTCTATTTTTCCATGGTTTGGAGCAGAGTTGTGAAATTTGGCAGGTGTGAGAGGCCTTTGGGGTGTGCCTTCTGCTGTTCCCGTGAAAAGCTTCCCAAATTTGGGCTAGGTATAAGACTTTGGAAAACAAGACCATATGTTAAGATACATGTAAGAACTTCAGCAATTCAGTGGAATTCCCCAATAATTTTGCCCTCCAGGAGTCTTGTCCTGCTTTTCCACTCTGTGCCACTGTCTGGCTCTGGGGTCTCCATCCAGACACCTACAGGTCCCAGTATGGATACCAGGACTGAAAGCAGGGCCATGGTTTCTCCAGAGCTCCCTGTTTTCACCCTGCTAACAACCACAGAGAAGAGGATGCTCAGTGTGACTACATGAAGGGATGAGGATACAGAGGGGGTTCAAGGTGGCCCTGAGTCACCATGTCCTGCGAAAGGTAGTGTCAGTGGACAGCCCTCCAAACTCATTCCTGCTCGAAGAGGGAGGGCTTGCCACTGTGTTTGCTCTTGGACAAGAGGTGTGTATGAGCCGCATGCATCAATCTCAGGCATGCGAGTACGTGAGCAAAATAATCCCAGTTACACGGTTTTGTTATGCACGCAGTCACGGGGAGGGAAGGTCTTGTTCTGAGATCTGCCTGTGTGGCCACAATGAGGAAGTGAGTGTTTTGCTTCACAATATATTAGTCATTTGCTTATAGTTTAATTAAGCCTCTGAGAAATTGTTGGCTGACACTGTTTTCTGGCTGGACAGGTAAGAAGGGCTTTGAGCTGTGCCCACGGGATATCTGCCTCACTAAACTGGAGGGACGAGCAGTGGCACAAGGTGGTTTGATGACTCCTGCCTGAGTGAAGGACACTTCCACAGATAGCGAACAAGTGCTTTCTGTTTGCTCCTAACTTAGAGGTGCTTGGCTTAAGGGTGAGTGATTTTGAGGCAGAGGATGAGGTTTGAGGTCCTCCACACCTCTGGGCTCCAGCCTGCTTCTCCCCCAGCGCTGCGTGTCCTGCTGACCTGCCCGGGCCGCCCTGGGAGCAGATGATGCAGACTGGTGGGTGGAGAAGAGACACCCAGTGACCGGGTTTAGCCAGGGGGATTACTCGGCCTGGAGCAGATTAACATGGGCACACCTGATCCTCGTGGGACCCAGGAAAGCTTGTCACGGCCATGAATGCTGGCAGTCACTGGGGAGGCTGTAGGTGGCAGGCTGGTGGTGATGGGAGGAAAGCTGATGAGAAATTGAGCAAGAATTTGGATTGCTTGGGCAGAAAAGAATGAAATTGGATGGAAAGGTAAGGAAAGGACAAGACGTGGGAACAGGAAAATACTGTATTCAGTAGAGGCTATCAAATGGGATTTCTATCCTATGCACTGATGCTGGCAAGGGTGCTGCAGAAAAATTAGATTTGGATTAACAGGCAGTCAATTATATCAATAATCGAAGTCTGCATATTGTAGGGCTGCTCAATTGAAGTGGCACTACCCATGTCCTTTGTACCAGCTCTTCATTTCCAAGGGGTTGACTTTGCAATGATGCTCTGCCAGTGAGGTTTTCTTGACTGAATTCTAATCCTCCAAGAGCCATGTGGCACCAGTCCTCGATTCGTGTCAGAGACCTCTGCACACAAACCAGTACAGAAATTACAAAGCCAGGCAGAGCTAGAGCAGGTATTAGAGGAGCCACTAGCAAAAGGGAGGGCTGTTCTCATGCAACACCTTCACGGCCTTCTCCAGGGCCCTGTTTTGAAAATGTCCACTCATGGGTAAAACACCACTTGAGCCTGGAGTGACTCCAGAGAGGGATGCCATGAGCAGCTGGCTCTGCCGGCATCGATAGACATTTCTTAAGGCACTGCCCTTGCACATCATTGAGTAAAGCTGCCATGGCAGAGCACTGGCACAGGGAAACAGGCAGGGTCACGACACCCTGAACCCCACAGTTAAGACTGCCAGAGCCCATCTGTCTGAGCCCTGTTAGCAGGATCAGAGCCAACTACCCCTCATAAGCAGGGAAGACTACTTTCCAGATTAAGGTTGGCCTTGCAGCACAGGCAGGTGCCTGCAGTTGGGTGTTTAAGCCCTGTCTGTAGTGTGGATCTTGGGCAAGCCTTGCACAACTCATGCAGGGCTGTCTCCATCACACAGCACATCTTGGGGCTGTAGCCCTACTGAGTCAATGGGTTGTCCCCCAGGGGACAGTGGCTCAGCCTGAGGACCCCAGGCAGGGCCCCTCGGGGACAACCCATTGGCTCCTGGACCCTGTGCAGATGTTCCCACAGCCCACTGCATGGGGCTATGGTGCTGGCATGCCTCCACCACCCATCTCTCCATGCCAGACACCAGGTTGCAGATTGCATCCTAATAAAAAGGCTGTTTTGTAAAGGGCTCTCCATCCTATTTGTGATAATGCAAATCCCTTCTCCTCCTGTTCATGTCTGTGTAACAGTCCTAGTGGCAACTGCATCAGCTGCTTCTGCGGGAGAGAAATCCTGGCAAGGCTGAATGCAAATTTAGCTAATCCAAATGGCATACAAGTTTTTCAGAGACCATTGGCAGAGCCTCACTGATTTTCAGAAATATCTATTCTTTTAATAGCTAATGGTCACGTTCATCAGATACCTATTTTTAAAGAGATGAAACAGACTCAGAATAACTCAAGTAACCAACATGCCAGTCCTTAGCAGATGAAACTTGAATGCAGTTGCTGGGAATTGTCCCATGTCAGAATGAGGCAAAGGCTGCAATACTTGACTTCTGTGATGCTGAGTGCCCTCACTTAGCCACATTGCTCTCTTCCTGGTGAGGAGTGAAGAATTACCCACAGATCACAAAAATTACAAAATAATCACATTTTCCCCAGCCCTTTCTTAGCTAAATTACCTTATTACCTACCCTGTTTCATTTGAACAAATATTAAACTGGGGGGTGGTTCAGAGGGAAGTCTTGCTACCACCTTGCCAATCTTGGCACAGTTCAGTTCTTCTGCTTTGAGGTAATGCATTCACCTGGGCAAGTGCTAACACTGAGGCTAATTTAGTATATATATGTCTATAACTGAATTTTTTAAAGAGTCTGAATGAACTTTTAAGCAGACGGCAAACTGGGCAGTATGACAGGAGAGAAAACAAGGCAGATACAACTCTAATCCTGTTATATATAGGTTATACCTACTAGGGGCCGCCTGTTTCTCTGGGTCTCCAATGACCCCTCAGGTTCAGATGCTCTTGAATCAGGGCCTGGCAGCCCCATGGCAGAGAAGCTCCAGCTGCTTTCCACATCACTGCTGGGATGAGCCGGGCCCAAGGGACCCGGGCAGACACTAGATCAGTTTTGCTGTGGTCTTCGGAGAGAACAGGGTTGGGCCATCACCCACCATCCCCTCTGACCACGTCA
Organism: Pampusana beccarii; assembly: GCA_013399365.1. Classification (NCBI taxonomy): domain Eukaryota; kingdom Metazoa; phylum Chordata; class Aves; order Columbiformes; family Columbidae; genus Pampusana; species Pampusana beccarii. The sequence continues at coordinate 15,982 of VWYH01005547.1, read as the reverse complement.
GATCTTTTTTCTGTTGTCTAATGCTTTGCCAACCAAAGAGCAGGCTAATATTTTAACAAATGTAGACTGTCTGCTTCTTCAGTACCCTCATAGGGAGAGTTCATTGGAAGGTTAATAGGATGCTGAGAAGACAGACTGATTAAAATTAAATTAATCGAAATTAAATTAGGGGAAAGTCAAGTGACCCATAAGAATTCATGGCAAAAGCATTAAAAAGAAGCTGTTCAGACTGTAAGGGAAGAAAGGATCCAGCCCTGGGAGTGTTCTTACCCAGCCATCACCCAGCTGGAGTTAGCTGCGGAATTCGCATGCCTTGTAAGACCAGTCCTGGGAGCAGCCAGGAAGGAACAAGCCACGCCGGCTCATCAGGCCCGCTGTACGCCTGGCTGGCTGTGGGACAGCCTGCAGACTCCCCGGGGGACAGCGTGGTGGGGAGTGCCTGCTGGGGGGACCCGTCACGCAGCCACCCAGGAGCCCACAGGCTGTGCCCGGCACCCCGCGGCATCCCATCCCAGCTAGCCGGCAGGCCGAGACGGCAGCGTGTGGGAGGTGGTACGTGTGAGGGAGCAGGGCAATGCGGAGCCGGTGGGTGTTACTGCGCTCCCTGCCCTCATCCATGAGAGGAGACCTCGTGGTGGCTACAGCTTCCTCACAAGGGGAGGAGGAGGGGCAGGCACCAATCTCTTCTCTCTGATGACCTCTGACAGAACCCGAGGGAATGTCAGAAGATGTGCCAGGGGAGGTTTAGGTTGGACATTAGGAAAAGGTTCTTCACCCAGAGGGTGGTGGACACTGGAACAGGCTCCCCAGGGAGGTGTCACGGCCCCAAGCCTGACAGTGTTCAAGAAGAGACTGGACAAGGCCCTCAGACACATGGTGTGAACTGTGGGGCTGTCACATGCAGGGACAGGAGCTGGACTCGATGATCCCTGTGGGTCCCTTCCCACTCAGGACATTCTATGATTCTATGCTGCCACAGCAGTGCGACTGCTTCCACCTGTAGCATTCACTGCAGAGGAGGGTTTGCAAGATCTGCATCACAAGGTCTGCAAGGATTCCCAAGCGTCTTTGAGAAAGCACTTAGCACAAATAAGGATGTTTTAAAGTAATAATAACAGCAATCAGGAGAGTTATATTAATCTCTAATGCTATTGAAGATACTTCATAAAACAACAAAGCTCTCCACAGATATGTCTAGGTTACCCACTCCCCCAGCCCAGGGATTCAAATGGTCATCTGCTTCCACATGCAGGAAGGCAAGCTTTTTTCCTCATCATGTAAAGTTAGGAGAAAAATTGATTCAAAACCAAACAAAAGGTCACAAAATATTCACTATCCTAAGGAGCACAGAGCCACAGATTCTCAAGTTCAATATGTAACACCCTCAACATACATGTGCCAAATTTTCTCTTCAGTTCAAGGTATCTGTATTTGCATGTCTCTGGATTTTGCTTCTCTGTTCTTACTCTACAAACTAAGAGAGGCTCTTTAAACTCCACAGTGTGCAATATCTTTTTCTAAGGAGGCATTCCTCTCATCACAAGATGAAACAATATGTATGTAAATGTACATTAATACATAAAAACTGAAATAAGACATTAACATCTACATTTTGATGCACTAATTTGAGCCTAGTTATGTTGACACAGATGGAGTGAATTATTGGAGGAGAAAAAGCACATCTGCTAAATGTTATTGTTTAATTAAGTCATTAGAAACTGAAAGGCAAGAGCCTTTAAATTATAGCATTTTATATTTATCTCAGCCCACGGTACTTGTATGGCTCCCCTAGCACTTGGAGTGCATTGCAATCTTCAGTGCAGCTGGTGTAGCGACCCCCCTTGAAGGAGAATAAAACAGGCCTTGTAGATGAGGATGTGAGTTGTTTGGCCACCAGCCCCCCCAGGAAATTTTGGGAATAAGACAGTGGTCTGAGGCTAACATTCGCACCACGGACCTGCTTCTTTAGTCAGCATGGCGAAGCCTCACAGGACCTCTAAGAAAATCTTCATCTGGAGATGAGCATCCTTGAATGACAACCAGTCATTGTTCGGTGAAGGCTTTGCACCCCGATGTTTGTGTACCCCCGGCTGTGGGGTTTTGGATGTACAAAATTTGGTACCTGAGTGCCAAGATCTGTGTGCACAGTCCAAGAAATTGGTAATAATCCTTTATTGCAGCCACAGGCTCTCTCTGGAAATCTTATTCTCCTGTTCAATTTTACAGGGAATAAATCTCCTGGCTGGAGGGAAATTTCTTCCTGTGAGAGGGGACAAAATGTCACTATGAAACACCTTACCAATGGATTTACTGCAACACAGAGGGGAAGAAGTATAATCTTGTATTCCAATAAGCCTGCAAATTCACCGGGGAAGAGTCCACTGTCACCCCTGAGGACGGAGGGTCAGCCACAAGCCTGCTCTGCATTGACGATGTCCTGCCATCCAACTGCAAAAAGGATGCCAGAATCAGCAGCCATCACTCCTGGCCTCAATCCTGCCTTCCTGTATTACAACCCAGGTGTTAGAAAGGCAGATGATGACAAATTAAAGGAAGCTCTTCATCCCACACTGGAGTGGTGGGAGGTGTCCTGTTCATGGAGAGCAACCCACACCTTGGAGGGCTGTGAGAAGCTGCTTGTTCAGGTAGCTGTCTACCGGCCTGGGTGACGTCTCTGCAGGTTTTCACACACATGGAGGTATTTATTGGAGCCAGGACTTGCCCTGCAGACTGTCCCACCAAACATTTGCCCCCTTTTTAAGTTGCATTTGCCAGGGAAATAGAGACTCGCAATTTCTCCTCCCTGTTCTTTCCCTCTTACTCCTGTTAGAGCTTTGAGTCCTTTGCCCAGTTCTGACCCAATTTTACAGAGGTCTAGAGAGCTTAGAGATACCAAACATCCAGAAGCAGTGCAAAACCATACATTCATAAAGAAGAAAAAGACCCTTTTAGTCACTTTAGGGTGGAAGATGTGAACACCCTCCACTTTATCTTTGCCCAGGAACCCAGGCTTCCTTGGTTCTGCTGCCCAAGCTATGCCTGGTGACTGTTGTGATGGCAAGCATTAGGGTCATAAACAGCATCATAAATAGCTCATTTAACTTCTATGTGCCATTTACACCATCACTGCCAACAAAGTGTCACGTGATAAATAAAAGTAAGAAATGTTTTCAGCTTTAAAAATAGAAATGTTTTTCACTTTAGCTGCTGCAGGAGGAAGGCCTGACTCTGCTCTCACTCATGCTGGCATAAAACAAAATTAGCTACACAGGAATGAATGGAGTTATATCGATCAAAAACTGTGCAAGTGACAGCAGAACTGACCTCTTTTCTTTTAAACTTCTTCCTACTCGATACTGTAGGAACATCTTTTATATTTGATGCAGTAATCTCTTAGGGCTGACTCCTGCCCTTCAAATCAGATCCGATGCCATTCAGGAACTAACATGGATACAGCTCAGAGTGGAAAATCAGTCTTGGTGAAGACACTAGCCGTGCTAAAAGTGATCCTGACACCAGCTAGAGGGGCCAGCATGGAGCAACGTGAAGTGCCTCCACGGAGGGCCAGCATTTGCTTTCCCTGCACTCAAAAATGTTAAAGCACAGGTGCTGGAAGTGGGGAAGATGCTCATGGAGCCTCCTACTTGGCAAGAGGAGAAATATTGACAGGCTCCTGACGGTTCCACATTCAGCAGTCCTGGTCCAGAGCCACGGACTTTAGGCAGGCAGGATCGAGCCTCCATGGGACTTGAGCAGGTTGGCAGAACACATGGAAACTTCCCGAGGGATGTGCCAGAGAAAGGAGACGGCATATTCTTTCTAATGAAAGCAGCGGCTCAAAGACAACAAATCCTTTCTCCCAGGGAGCTGGATCCCAGTGCTCTGCTGTCTGAGGTGGCAGCTATTTGAAAACTAACCAAAAGCCTTGCTGCTATCCCAGAGTACTGCATTAAATAATTGAAAAATGAATAATTAAATTAAAAGAGGATTATTTCCCACAGGCAAGCAGAAAATTGCTGCCTGCAGGACAAAGGATGATGGCAACACTTCATTTTCTGCAGTACTCAGCAGTCAGCAGTGAGGTGATGTGAATAACATCCACAGTGGGCAGGAAGAGCCCCCCTGAATCACATCGGGTTTTTGGCTGCCATTTTATCCCTAAATTGTCTTCTGCCAAATGCAGGAATAGTGATTTCTGAAGATCGAGGAAGGAAATCAGGAAAGAGGAGACATTGCCTTTTTCATCAATGTCAACCGTGGGGTGTGGGGGTATCTGTTTACATACAGATACCCGGAGGATTTGCACAGTTCAGTCCCACTGACTCACAGTTAGCTGCTATACATACTTGTAGGATACATTTCTATGTTTAGTCCTCTACGTTTACTTTATTGCTGGATGTGAGGAGACATGCACACATGTTTTGTTCTGACACTTCATAAGAACAGTATTTAGCAGCACTATTATATTTTTCCCTAAGATGTATATATCTATTTGAACAGATGACACATTGTTAGAGTCTGTATTTCTCATGAACTATAATTAAAAACGAACAACTCTCCACATAGGATAACAATACCGTAATATACTTGCTCTCCTCAGAAATTTAAACAAGTTGACATGCTGAGTGAATAATGATCCTACATTTATGCAGTACTTATTTTCCCTGAGTAGCTGCAAGCTCTTGGTACACCAATACTCAGACTGTATGAGGCACTACAATGGGCTCTCAACATGTCCAGTGGGGAATAAATTGTCCTCTTCAACCCTTCTGCCCTCCCAGCACCTCAAGCTCTCCTTGCCCTGAGAAACCTCTCACCCAGCCATCATATCCCTTCGTTGTCCCACTCTCTTCTTTGTGCCCTTTGTACCTGGAAGCCCTCTTTTTCTTCTGTGTGTAAGGTTGCTTCTGACGGGCCTCCTAAACTCCTCCCTAAAATTTGTATTTCTCCAGTGAAGCAATCTCTTTACTCACCACATCAGCATTGGCTATAAAAGGTCGGGTTATTTTGCCAAGAACTGTGACATTTTCCTTAAGCCCATCTTCTCATCTCTCTCTGTCCAGAAACTTAACAGTCCCCAGCATAGCGGCCAGGGTTGTGACGGAGCTGTCACAGACTAGATGGGCCCTGACGGTGTCATGGGATTCAGAGACACATGCGTAGCATCGGGAGGAGTAAGGCTCCAGCTCTGTTAATCTCCCTTCCTCCCTCCACCAGCAGGTCCATGCTCATAATCACGTCACACCATATATGTCTGAAAACTGTGACCCTGTGCAGGAGCCCAGAGTTTCAACAGCAGACTTCTCCTTCTCCACCCCTTGTGCCAAAGCAGATGGGCAGAGGAAGCTCGGCGAGTAAACAGCGTGCTTGATGCTACAGAGCGAAGCTGCAGCAGAACAATTTCTGAATGCCAACCCAGGGCACCAGTCCCAAAACCAGCCCTTTCCTTCTGGCCACCCATCACATAGGTACGTGTCCAAAACACTTTGCTCACCTATTGAGATTGCAGCTGCCTGTGAGACAGATCCTTGCACCAGGTTGAGCACTGAGCTCCAGCACAGCAACTGGGGAGCTGCTTTCACCTCTAAGGAGAGGATATCTGCAGGCAGCACTGTAAGAGAGGACATCTTTTGTGGGACATGGCTTTTGAGTATGGGAGCAATGAACTGACGCTGGTGCCCAGAGCCAGCAGGGTGAAAGTAGAGGAAAAGCAGGGGTGAGGCCCTGGCTGGCTGTGCTGGCAGCTCTATTGCCCTCCTCATACAAAGACCCAGCAAACTGAGGATCACTCTAAGCACAGAAGGAGCAGAGAGAAGTACAGCAACCTCTCCCTCTATGTAAAACCATGAATAGCAGCACAGTGGAGGCTCGTAGAGGAGATACTCCTGCACATATAGTTTCAGCAGACCACCCTTATGTCTGGTAAGAATCTCCAGTGCTTTTAAAAAAGGCTTTGCTGTGATGCATTCTAGGGCAAATCACTGATCTAAGAATAACACTGGCACACACAGTAGTTCAAACTTAGTATTCACACTATATCCAGCACCAATGGTCCTTTCCCTGCCTAAGCAGCTATTCCCTTATATCAGCCTATCTGACAGCCACAGAAACACAGTGGGTGACATTCCCTCCTGTCCTGAAGCCCTTCCAGCTAAAACAGTGCAAACCATCTTTGTCCCGCTCAGCTCCAGCTCCATCTCCCTCTATCACTCTGGCAGGGGCTAAAACTGCCTGAGGGATACTCTCATCCCAGCCATCTGGCAGTGGTCCCCAGGGGATGGTCCTCCAGCTCCGAACCATCAGTGTGCTGCCAGCTGAGTGCTCCCTGATGCTGGAACAACTCCCAGCTGCCCGGCTGCTTCCAGCCTCCAGCCTCTCCCTCCCACCAGTGCAGAAGAAAAGAGTCGGTTTGGGGATGGAGGAGGAGGGAATTGAGCTTGGACCCTCCAGAGAGGCGTTCGCTTTCCCTCGCTCATCAGGAAGGACTGAAGTATAGGTTTTGCGAAGGTGTGTTGACCCCTGTCATTTAATCAGCACTGGCCCTTTTCATCTGCGAAGCTTGTTACTGTCACCCAGCCATGGTCTCCTCTCAGTAGCCACCAGGCAATGGTGCTGGAACCAGTGTCAGCGAGCAGAGCCTGTCCTTCCCAAACAACTCATGTCCTACACGGGTACCCTTGCAAGGCAGGCAGGGTCAGCACCACTATTCCCTCTGACAGATGGGACAACTGAGAGGAGGCGCCATGGTGAGATTTGCCCAGGGCCTTCCTGCTAACCTGTGCTGGGAACGCATGAATTGCTCGGCCCCGCAATCCAGCCAGTCGTCTGGAACTGCCTCCAGTGCTTATCGCTGCAAATCACTGACAAAAGCACAAGCGCGTCAGTACTGGGTCAAGCCAAGATCCCATCCCCCTTGTATCCCATCTCTGGTGAAGGGCATCATGGACACTGACAGAAAGACTATGCCAACAAGGCTGGTATGGAGCATCTTCCTCCCAGTATGGCTTGAAAAATGCGTGATTCCTTTCTGTCCCCATCACCTAATGATTAAAGCATTGAATCATGCTTTTTGGCTTGCAGCACTTGCATTGTGCAGGTCTGTTTGAGCTGAAGAAAGGAAACGCTTTGATGATCTTAATCAGAACTTCCCTCTAAACACACATTTCCGTCCTCATCACAGCAGGAGCAAACACAGCACTCTGCTACCCGAGAGCTCACATCCAAGACGCACTTCCAGCCCCAAAGGTCACTAGAAACAGAGGAAAAAATATAACCCAGCTCTCAAACTGTTAGCCAGACCAAACAAAAGGTTCCTCTCTAGTCCCAGGAGCAAGAAAATCTCTGGTAGGTGATAGGGCATCAATGGGAGATCAATGCATTTCAGCCTGGCTCCAAAGCCACTGAGGCTGAGAGAAGCTTTTCCATTGATTTCAGAGGGGTCTGGATCAGGTCCTCGGGGAGCTGGTATCATCAACAGCAAGATGGGCCATATGGATCCAAGATCTAAACTGTGTCATTAAGAGCATATGGCAATGCTTTGGGCAGGCACTGAAGAGAGAGTTATTCACCATACGTTATTGATCCTCCCTTCTACCTTGTGAAGACGTTTTATATACTTTGCATCAAAGGTAATATTTACCCAAGGAACGTAATAAACAGTTATCGCCGCAAAGGCAGCGCACAAACTTTACACTACTGGCTGATTAAAAAGTCATCTGCTCCCTAGCAATTTCCTCCTGCACGTACCAAAGAAGTCCAAGTGTGGATAAATTTAACACAGATGATTCTTAATTTTTTGCTTCTGGAAAATGTTGCCCTGGCAGATCTCAGAGTCAAGCTATACATCTGTCACTCCCTCCAGTCAAGTCCTTGGGAATCTACATTTATAGTCCTAGGATTTGTATAGTTATAGTCTGTGCCAAAGCCTGCTTCAGTCAATGGAAATCTTGGAAAAAAGCCTTAGAAATGTCTTATAAATGCACAGTTTTGACTGGAATTTGTTAAAATGTTAGAATATGTAAAAAGATCCAAAAACATTTTTTAAACATTTCAAAGAAAAACCTACCCAGCCATACACTTTGTATAGTAGATTCTAAAATCAACTGTGGATATGTGCTCCCAAAACCGCTCAGGGCAGGGAGATTACCTGAGCAAAACCTGTTACCTGCTGTGCACAGCACCTTGTGCTCCTCCAGCACTTCAGCCTCTGAGCTGGGTCAGAGGGAGTTTTGCATTGTTGGTTCACGTGAACTCAGATTCCACTTTAACCTACATTTCTGTTAAACAAACACCATTCTGCAACCTCATTATCTGCTTTTGCCAATCACTGAGGAACCAGGGGGCGTGTACATTAAGAAAAGCAGGGAGATTTTTCTCCCTTTTTAAGTTTGCAGGGAACAATAGCATTTCCTGCAAGAATTTTTGGACGAGCACCATCTTCCTCTGGGACCCCACTGCAAAATATTGCCTCTTTTTGGGTGACTGCAAAAATGCCAATGTATCTTTTGTCCTGGACTCCTTCAGCTTTTTTCAGATTTTATAAGGCACTTTAAATCTGGCCTGCGTGAAGTCTAGGATGTCTGATCCATAAGTCAGAGATGCAGGTACCATGAAAATGTGGGAAACCAAAAAAAGCTTCGGGGCAATAAAGAGATGAGGGAAAAGCATACATCATAACTTTAAAATCCTGAAGCAACTGAAGTAAGTTACACGAGGTCCCATGGGCAACTTCAAAACAACAGCATTTCCAGCTGAGATAACCAAGAGGGAGGGAAAAAAAAAAAAAAGAAAAAAAAAAGAACGCTAACCAGGAGCATTTCTGGGTTGTACAGACCTCACAAGACTTCTCCAGTAAAATTGGTTTCTTGGGATTGAAGAAGGTCTAAGCCAACCTTTAACACCTTGCATAGGCCTCTAAGCTAACAGGATCTGGCAAGCCTGGAGCCAGCTTTAGCATCACTTAGCAATAGAGCACAATGAAGCCAAATGTCTCCCAGTGGTCCCACCTTCATGAGTATTTTAGTGTCATCCACAGTAAACCCACGGCTGAGCATATGTAAAGGAAAACACTGATACATTGGCCCCTGGGTTCACAGTTTCCATGGTGCTGCTTAGCTAAGGACAGGAGGGCTCACGACGTCCAAAATGAGGGGCTCCTCTGCCCAGGTCATCTGTTAAACCTCATCTAGGAAGCATTCTCACCACACAAGACGCCAATTCATTCAAACTTCATCCACAAGGTGGGAATCCCAGGCATAATTTCCTCTTCTAGGAGAGCAGGAATACGTGTGTCCTACATACACACTGTAACTACCAAATAACAGGTTCTATCCTGGGGAGCTGCTTCATGCCCAAAATAAAACAGGGACACCTGGCAAGAGACAACAAGGTTTGGTGAGGGAATCAGAAGCTGCCAAGGGAAGCTCTGCTCCTGCAGCAGTTGTGAAGAGGAAGAGGCTGTAGGATGACAGAGGCCACGGAGCAAGGTCACTGCTAGCTTCAGCAGTCTGGGTCAGGGTCCAAATTTCTAGCTCCCTGTCTCGCCTGAATGCTGGAATTTTAGAAATGTCCGTATAAATTTTATTTAACTTCTCTTGCTCTTCATAAGTTGATGCTGTGTGCCTCCTCCTTTTACATGCCATCATACGATGAGATCTGTTTAATTTCTTTCACAGAGTCTGATGCCAGCCAGTGGCTTTTATAACATATGCCTCACGCAATCGGCTTGCTACATGCTTGGGCAGATGCCTGCCCCAGGACTCCAGGAACATCTCCGTTTCCAGGACGTACCTGTTGGTTTTATAACATGCAAATATTGGTTTGCTGTTTTTGTAAGTTCATGAAGTTATGAGCCAGTGAAACTGAGTGAACAGCTTTATACTGCACAAATCCATAGCAGACTTCCAGTGTGTGTAAATCAGTATAGCTCCACTGATTCGGATGGAGTTGGCTCGATTTATGCTAGGTGAGGAGCTCAAGTGACTACAGATATAACCCCAAAAGGGCCTGTATTAAAGACACCATCCTGCTTTTTCTCTCTGCAAGCAAACCAACACCACATCTTGGCAGCTGACTGCATGTTCTGCCACGTGCCAGCCCCTCACGCACAGCAAATGACACTGATGTTTACCAAAAAGCATCGTGTGAGGTGAGAGGGAGAAAACCTCAGCAACGATAACAAGGACTTGGCACCACTTCCATCCCATCTGAGCCCTGTTTGGATACTGGGGGTATTCCAGAGGCTCTGCCTGCCCGCTCTGCGCTGGAATGAACGGCAGCCTTTGATTCCCGGGTGGCACCGGCTCCTGCCCTTTGCTGTGGCTTTGAGACACAAAGTGCCTTCTAAGTGCCTGGCTGCAGTTCTTAAGAATACCAGCAGTTTGGCCTCTTGGAGCAGCTGCACCCTTATCCCCAGCATCTGAAAACCACTCATATTATTAAACGGGCAGATTTCAGAATTGGCATTTCCCCATAACCACAGGTATTTTAAATATTTAGCAAAATAAGATGGCACGCTGGAGTGGTTCTTATGGGTCCCGTGTAGGGCTTAGGCAGGAGACAAAAAAATACCAGAGTCGGTTCTGTGCAGGATGAGCACTGGTTAGGATTCCTCCCCTCACTCAGGAAGGATGCAGCCACTACTCTCACAAAACCTCAAAGATTATTCCATAAGCATTGTTCTTCTTGAAACTTTTCATTTCCTTGTACACCAAGTACTGCAAGACTCATAACCTACTTAAGGTTGGGAATGCAAAGTGGGAACTAATTGTCCCCGGGAAGCTGGTAGCTGATGAAAGTTCCACTGGTGTGAATAACCAGCGCAATTACAGGAAAAGGCAGCTGTCTTCAACAAACTGGTAATGGGACACTGAGCCTTTAACTGTTAGATCAAAGTGCAAATGCGTCCCAGAGCAGCACTGACTCACATTATTTGATGTCCTATGGGAAATATGCTAGTAAGGTTCATTCCTGCTCCCTAACTCATCAAAACCATTGAAACCGAAGGAGCTGAAGCCTCCAACACACTGAAGTTCTCCTGTTGGTCCTACTAGAGTCATATCTACACCTTTGGAAACCTGACTTTACTTGTCTCCACCAGAAGGGCCACCAGTGCTGCTCACACAGACTGCCTCAATTTTTGGCTAAGGACAGGAACAGCATGAAAACGAGAATTCCACTTTAGCACTTGTGTCAATTATTTATTCATGAATGCTGATTTATTCATCAAGATGTCTGCCTTCAGCTGTGATTTAACAGCTTTGCTAAACATGGGTTTCATTTAAGTAACAAGGAGCTTCACTCTGGTCCTTCATCTAATAAGGACCAGCAGGGGTCCTTATTTAATAAGGTCTGCAAATGGACCGATCTGAATTCCGGCTTTAATAGACAATATTAATAGCAAAGATTAATTTCCTCCACTGCAGGAATGAGAATTAGGATGAGCATTATGAGGAAGTCAGGCTAAATGATTGTCATCTCTAAGACTTAGTATCTATTTAGGTTGTCGTTTTACAGGAACAAACAATTTGCTCTATGCAAAAGGCAGATAATGCATAGGAAAAGCAAATACTGTTTTTGGACTATAAATGTGTATCACCTGGTTGCCCGAGACTGTGTGGAACCAGAGTCAAGGAGCCCAGGTGGCCCTCCCAGTTCCATATTTGTACTGAACATAAAGTAATTCATTTATTGGTCAGAGAAGATATATTACAGGTATCTCCAATTTAGATAAAAAAATAAAAGCCTTTCTACAGTTACCCAACCATGAATCACCAGGACTTTACACGGAGTGATAGCAACGTGCTGCAGGGAAGGCTCGCTGTAACGTTGGATATGGAACAGCAAGTCTGAAGTGCAATACGAAATTCATTCTGTAAAACAAAAAGTTCCTACACGATATTGCTCTTGCACATTTGAATGGGTAACACTGGCTACCTGGCAGGTCAGTAAGGATATCTAACACAAACGGAATAGGCAGGGGCCAATATACGTAGGAAGCAGCCCAAGACCTAATAGGAAATGAAAACCGGATCATCTGATCATGAAGGTGTCATCACGAACTAGCCTGAGCTGCGGTAAATAGCTACCGGTACAGTTTTAGCCCATGGCAATTATGATCCTTTGCTAATGTTCTGCTTCTCAGCTGCAATGGCCTAGGAGGTCAGCAGGGCTCAGCTCAGGAGTAAGACTGTGCCCAAGCCACCTCTTACTGCCACAGCCGAGCTGAAGGAAAAAACGAGCACGGCCGCGGCCTCTTTGCTGGCATCTACTGCTCCCTCACACCTCCTGGTACGGTGCTCAGGCACACAGTTGCTAAGCTCTCCCACCAAAGGGACCAGCCTAATCAGTTTAATTGGGCAGAAAGAGGTTACAAAACGCTCAGACAACCAACTCAGCAAGCTAACTAGGCTGGGTAAAGGACGTGTGGGGAGTAACAAGGAACTACAGGTGGTGATCTCTTAAGTCAGCCGAAAGAAGACACGCACTCACAACCGACCTTGTCAAAAAGCAGTAGCTCAGTCACATGGAACTATGTGAAAATACCCAAAGTCACAAACTGCTCCGCTTTCTCCCCTTTGGATGTTGTTTATTAATGAATCCTTCTAAAAGTCTGGGAGAATGACACTGAGATGAAACAAAGTGTGTATTGCCAGTGAGCACGCACCATAGTTTGCTATATACTTTGCATGCCTTTTTAAGTGCCAATGTTTTTCTTCTTTTTTTTTCTCTTTTTTTTTTCCAAAGCCTGGCATATTACCATGACAGCTTTACAGTGAGACACCACTCCAACGTGCTGACATCAACCAAAAGGCACAACAACAACCCAGCCCTTTCGCATACTTTACGAGTACAATGTGTTAGTGTTAAGCAATATTTGGAGAAATACTAGGCAAAATAGTTCCCAGGAAGACCTGGATTCTGTCTTTATGCAAGCAAAGAAATATATGACAGAAAAGATAAATCCTAACGACATTGCTGATGGCCCACCTAGTCAGGGAGTAGTTGTGAGACTGAAGTGTAAGAAATGAGCCAGGAAAGACTGTCTTCTTTGTTCTTTTCAGTTCACTTGCTCTAGTTTCATGCTGGCAAGAGCTGTTTGGTAACACTAAGTAGCATAACAGGGTAAGAAGTTCGCTTATTTGGCATCTAGTGAAGGCAGAGAGGTAAGAAAAAGCTGTTCCAATAATGACCTGTATTAAAAAGGGTTGAGGGGGATAGTCTGCTCTGCTGGAACCACACTAACGCTCAAAAGCAATGGCACATTTGCACTATCAAAGGTCCTCACGTTTCACAAAGAAAATGGCGCTTAATCTCTGGAAATGGACAGATAAAGGGTTCAGCTCAATCTCTGCTGACATAAAGTCCTTCATCGCTACTTTACAATATTCCTATCTTATGCAATTCACTCAGCTTCCCCCTGCCTCCCCCCCTGCCCCCTCTTTGCCTTGTTCAGAGATGGAAATATTCTGCTGGCTTGTGTGCTGTAGCAGCTGCTCCTCTTGACATTTCTGCTGCAGGCTGGGATACAGACCCTGAGAGTTGGTTCTAATGAAATAGCTAATATAACCTTTCCTCTCCTTTCCCAATATTTCATGTGAAATAGATATTCTAATTTAGGCAGTCGTTCCTCTGAGAAGTCTTCCAAGGTTAGAGGAGATTCAAAAATAGTTTGAAACAGCAACAACCAAACCAAGAGTGCTTCAGGCTTTAATTTTCTTCCAACAACTTTTCCTGCTTATTAGAAGAAGGTAAATGTTATTTCTACCAGGTATCTGCAAGGAACTTCGGTCTATCAGTTATTTGCTCCCACTTTTTAGATGGGTGCCCAAGTAAATAGAATAAAGTACAAAATGTTAACTCTGGTGCTGTGAGTATATAGGACACGGAACTATGACTGTGATTTTAGCCCATGAAGTGCATTTGTAGTTCAAAAAGTTCCAGGGAGAAAGTGTCTTTACAGAAATTAATAACACTTCATTTATAAGAAAGAACATGCAAACTGAGGTTTCAGCTGACGAAAGGAGAAACAAAGCACTGTTTTCTGGATAGGAAAATGAACACAGTGATTGTAACATTAAAAAGTGGCTTACTCTTGGCAGGCCATTTTTATAATGGGCCTGCAAGAGCTGCTCATTAGGAGTGCTTTAATCACAACCAGTGAGCACTGGGGTCTCGGTAAAGACAGCCTGCATGAGTTCCCACCACACTGCAAACACACAACCCATGCAAACAATCGTGTTTTTTGAAGCTGCACTGAGACCACTGGCTAACAAACCCATCGGCTTCACACCGAGCGAATTTGACAAAATAAGAAGAAAGCTGAGTGTCAGTCAATGAGACCTGGGAATGGAGATGTCTACCTCAAATTACCCTTTTTGTGCTTCTGTCCATTACCTGAAGAAATGTGGCACACCTGGGAAGTAGGAATTGCAAATGCAGTCAGTTACCCGCTCAGCTGTGACAGATGCAGTTTGAGTTCTGGTTGTATTGTTCAATAATTTCTTTAGGGAAAGGTATGTCACAGTAACAATTAATTGAAAAATGGTAATTAATTGACATATACACTCCATCTCAGCAACTAGAAAATGTTCATTCCCGGCACTGGAATGAGACAAGAGACTCTTTGTCCCAGGTCATTTTACAGTTCCATTAATCATCTGCATTTGCTCCAATGGAGAACATGATTATTGCAACTGCTTCGTCTCACGCCTGCTTACATTTTCGTACTCTGATTCTAGCATAGCCTCCAGGAAACTCCATCAGCACAGGCAAGTTGCATCATGCAGCTCGCAGAGGCACACAACAACACCGCTTGGCCAGCTCCCTTAATATCATCACACAGCATATTGATACTGCTATTTATGCATGTATGTTTTTCAGATCCCAGGAACAGCTTTACCATCGTTAACTAACTACACAGAATATTGATGGGATGCAAGATTCAACCCATGGTGAACATTTCTCAACACCCATCGAGTGTGTTGTTGGAGGCTGGCTGCCAGATTGCCACGGACCCGTTTCCAAGGTTAGATTTCCACCAACGTGTTTTTCACCATCGGCCTTCCTCTGTATGCTGATGTCTTCTATCAATACAGTAAAACGGGGTCTGGGATAGCATACCTGACTTTGACATGGATTGGATTACTATAAATCATGGGTCCCAGCAGTGAATTTCCAGGTAGAATTGAGGTACAGCCTGTTGATCATACAGCCTCCCCACAAACCCTGTCTCTGTCAGCTTCCTCCCTGAAACCTGCATTTCCCTCAAGATCTAGTATTGATTCCTCAGACTCATGCCAGAGATTATAAATATCCCCTCATCTCCCACATTCCAGTTAACATTTTGTGAGAAACCTGAGGAAATACAGCAACACAGCTAGGTTTTACACGGCATCGTAAACCAGCTCATTAAAAGCAAACAAACAAGAGAGCTCCCCAAACCCCAAGCCCTTTCTGAACTGCAGCTTCCCTCCATCTGGCTCTGTCCTGCTTTAGAAGTCCCTGGGCATCCACCTGTGGCAAAGAAGGCCAAAGACAGTTCAGGGAGTACCTGCTGTGAGATCTGCAACCCTCGGTCTAGAACCCAGTTCAGCCCCATCCCCTCCTGCTCTACCTTTCTTGTGCACCTCCTTCAGACTTCACCCAGGAGACCTTTTAAACCCTCTTTTATCACCTCTTTCACTTCGCCGAGTCTCTGGCAAGTTTCCAGTGCTCCTGGAAAAAAAAAGAGCACTAGTTTATACTAGGAGATAATGCAGTCAGTGGAACAAAACCCATCAGGACATCCAGCAGCAGCAGTCCAGAAAGCCTTTACACTTTGAATATCAGGAGACACCACAGCTGTAAACCTCTGCAGTGTATGTATAAGGGCTCTCCTGTCATGTTGGATTTTAGGGACCAGTCTCCAAGCAGAGATGAAATAGTAGTTTCCCGTCCCTATTCATGATGAGCAACAGCTAATGAATTTTATTTATTTATTTAT
>VWYH01005546.1:60681-74513 GCA_013399365.1 Pampusana beccarii | reverse complement strand
AGCCGCCAGCGCCCCCCGCCCGGGGCCGCTGCGCCGTGGGCAGCCCGGCGGAGCCCGCCCTGAGGCGCCGGCTCCCGGGGATATCGCTCCCGGCGAACCCCCGCCGCTCCCTCGCCCCGTCCCGCCGCGGGAGCCGCCGGAGGGGGAGCTGGGCTATGCGGTGGTGGCTGCGCGCCGCCGTCCTCAGCCTGCTTGCCGGCGTTGAGGGTAAGGAGCAGGAGCACGGTGCGGGGTCGCGGTGCGGCCGGTGCGCGGTCCCCGGGACGCGGGTGGCGGCGGGAACAGCGCACATGGCGGGAAGGGTCCGCGGGTGGGGGCTCGGGCAGGTCCCGTCCCTCAGCCCTCCCGCTCGGTCCCCGCAGGCAGCGGCCAGAGCCCGGCCCGGGCCGTGGTGGGGCGGGTCGGGCAGAGCACGGTGCTGGGCTGCGACCTCCTGGATGCCCACGAGGCCCGTCCCCCGCTCTACGTGATCGAGTGGGTCCGATTCGGCTTCGTCCTCCCCATCTTCATCAAGTTCGGGCTCTACTCGCCGCGGGTGGACCCGGAGTACATCGGTGAGTGCCGGTGGGCGGTTACCGGTCCCCGGAGACCCTCGGGCTGACTCCGGTGTCCGATGTCCCCGGTCTCCTTGTCTGGGCCCCAGCCGAGGGCTGCTGCTGTCAGCCCACATTAATCACGCTCCCGGGGCGGTGGGGAGGTGCTGGGCTCTCCCTACACTCCTGGACAGCAGGAGGGGACATGGTGGGGTTGGGGAGGTCCCCACAGCAGGGCAGAGTCCCCTCCTTGTGCAGCAGCTCCAGGGATGGCCAGAGCGGGAGGCAGAAGGGTTCTGGATACCCAGCCTGGGGGGAGATGCAGCCCCCAGCCCAACGGGAGGGATCCCCACGGGACTGGAGCTCCTGGCGCATCAACCGTCACACCGTGGACAATCCCGGCACCACCTGCTCAGGAATGGGGACCTGGTCATGGTCCTGCCTGCTGCTGGGGCCGGTGATGCCGGGATGCTCTGTGCTGGAGGCCGCGGGTACCCAGGCGCTGCCTCAGCCCGTGTGGGTCGCTTGAGGGTTGAGCCTGGGGAGGGGATTTTGAGAAGCTGTTGATTGTCGGTGCTGGCGTTTGGAGCGAAGCTGCGTGGGGAGGGGCTGTGGCGTGGGAGAGAGATCGCAGAGTCACAGAGTGGTTGGGGTTGGAAGGGACGTCTGGAGATCATCTAGTGCAACCCACAGGTGTCCTCTTTACGGGGTGTTTAAAGCGAAGTGGTGGCAGAGCTTGAGGGATCCCTGCGAGAACGGAAGTGAAGACGGCGGGAGCGTCCCTCGAGGATGGGGACGGGGAGGAGGGGAAGAGCTGGTTTTGGGCTAAGTCTGGACCCAACTGCCCGTGGCAGCGATGCACCAAAATCCTCCCATGGGGTGGGATGGGATGAGGAGGGCTGGAGCACCAGATTGTGCCTAGGTCAGGAGCCCAACCTCCCTGCCGAAACCAGCCCTTGCCTAAAAAACACGCGGCGGGCTGAGGTTTGAGCCGAGCCCCGTCCTGGCTGCGGGCAGAGCGGCGATGCCTCTTGGGCTGCGCAGGAGGCGGCTGATTTCGGGGCACCCCGTGGCTCTCCCCGCTTGAGGACACCTTTGCTCTGCTGCCAGCCCTGAGCTGGGACCAGTGGTGACAACAAACCCGCCGGTGACGAGGAGGCACCTGCTTTCCCAGGAGGTTTGGCCTGGGTTCCTGTTACCTGAGCCGGCATCGCGGGGCCCCCTCGGCTGCAGGGGCTCGGGTTACCCAGGAAGGGCCTGGCAGGCTCCTGCCTGCTCCTGCCTGCTCCCCCCCTTGTCCCTGCTGCCAGCGTGGCCGGGGGGGCTGCTTTGAGGATCAGTGCTGGGGGAAGGGGGCTGTGGCCGTAATGAGGACGCGGTGGGTGGGCAGGGGGGCTGGCGGCCGTCACCATGGCAGCGGGGCGGCTTGTTTTTGGTTCTGTGGGAGGATGGAGGGACGGGCAGGGGCTGTGGGGACAAACCCTCCTTTCAGCCCTTCCCAGGCGGAGCCCATCGGGTGCCACCCGGGAGGAGTTTGGGGAGCCCCTGTTGTCACCCGCATCCCTCCCGTGGCAATTTGGGGCATCCCAGAGATGCTGGGCTGCTCGAGAGCCCTTGGGGGAACAGGGTCGGCTGTCCCCCTGTGCCACCACCCCGCAGTGACACGGGCCGCTGTCCCCTGCTGCTGGCATGGAGCAGGGCTGGTGGCACCGGGTCCCCAGCAGCAAGCGTGGCTGGGGCTGCAGCCCCTTTGTGTCCCTCCGAATGCCGGTTGCCAGGCGCTGGGGATGCTGGTGCGGAGGGCAGCGGCGGTTTTGTTATCGGGAGGCGGTGGAGGAGGGGGCTGGGGCCACACGGGGGATTAAGGGGAGGCTGGGGGCGTCCCCAGAGCGCTCTGATCCCTTCCAAAGGGACCTTTGTTCAGCAGCCGGCTGCTCCTGGGGCTGCGAGCTGGCAGCTGCGGGCGGGGATGGGGCTTTTCGGAACTGCCCCCATTCCCAGGGCTCGGCGTGGGAGCCGCCTCTGGGGTGAAGAGAGGGAGGACCCCTTGTCCCGGGGGGGTCTTTTGCTATTGCTCCCACCCTTCTCGCTGCTTCTGCCACCCCTCTCACGTTCGAGGTTCGCCTGGGCTGTTGCTTTGTGCTCCGAGTCAGCGATGCTGCCGGAGGCGCCGAGACGTGTCTGTCTGTCCGCAGGACGCGCCGTGGGGCTGGGGTAGAGGCAGGAGGGGTGGGAGATGCGGCGGGGGGGCTGCAGCAGCTCCAGGAAGCTCTGGGCACTATCAGGAAGGGTTTGCCCGTGTTTGTGCACCGAGTTCACACGGGGCCGTGCAGCCCCAGCGCTCCGTGTGTCCCCAACCCAGCCGTCCCGGCTCCACGGGGACGGCCCGGGACACCCGCAGCACAGCAGGGCTGGGTAAAACTTGCTTTGTTGGAAACGCTCCTGGCCGCGGGGAGCCCCGGGGTGTTGACGGGAGCGTCGTGGTGCCAAAAGCTGCACGCGGTGCTGCCAGCGCCGTGACCCCGCCGCCGTGTGCCGGGAGCAGGGCCGCCCCCGGCAGTGGCACGTGTGAGGCTGAACCCGCATCCCCAGTGCGGAGCAGCTCTCTGGGCAGTGAGTTCCTGCGGGTGGGGGGCACAGGGGCGGTGGGTGCCGGGGCGGTGGGTGCTGCCGGCTGCGCACCCCAGCCGGGCCTGAGCCAATTGCCCGCTGCACGCCTGAGCCGATTATGGCTCTGATAATAGCCCAGGGGATTAACGGGCTGCGCTCGCTGCCGCTTTGTGCCCTTATCCTCCTCCTCATCAAAGAGGCCGTGGGGCGCGGGGCTGTTCCTGGTGGGGTGAGGGTCCCCTGGTCCGGCAGAGCCCCCCCCACCGCGGCCGTGTCCCTCCATGGGTCCGTGTTGCTTGCCCCTGCGAGGCGGGCGAGGGGCTCGGCTTGTCCTCCCCACACTGTGGGGACAGGGGACAGTGCGGGGGTGCCCGGGGCTTAGCAGGGCTCCTGAGGGTGAGGCTGCCGGGGGGGTTCCCGGGGGCCAGGGCGCCCGAGGCTGCGGGGGAATGGTCCCTGATGCCAGGCGAAGGATGCAGGGGGGGTTTGCAGGGGGGCCGTGGGACCAGCTGCTGGAGCGATGCTCGGGGTGCTCAGACCCACCTGGCTGGGGGTCCCTGCCCCTCCGTGGGGACAGGTGACAGAGCCCAGCGCCAGGCCGGCGGTGACGGCCGCGTCTGGGCGCGCAGGTCGCGTGCGGATCGAGGAAGGCGCCTCGCTGCGCATCGACCTCCTGCGCGCCGAGGACCAGGGCTGGTACGAGTGCCGCGTGCTCTTCCTCGACCGGCACAGCACCGACGCCGACTTCCAGAACGGCACCTGGATCCACCTCACCGTCAACGGTACCGCTCGATCCCACCCTCGGTCGCTGCTCTGCCCAGCGCCAGCCGAGAGATCTGAGGGCTGGGAGTGGATGCACCGGTTTTCCAAGACCTTGGGATAAAAGTCTGGGCTTGTCTTTGCAGCACCCCCCACCTTCCTGGAGACCCCCCCTGCGTTTGTGGAGGTGCGGGACCGCGACGCGCTCAGCCTTACCTGCACGGCTGTGGGCAACCCCCAGCCCGTCGTTGTCTGGAAGAGGAGCGACCTGGCCGTCCAGAGCGGGGCCACGGTGCAGGTGAGGATGGCGAACCAGCGGTTACCTGCTCCTGTCCCCTCTTACAAAGGACGGCTCAGCATCCGGAGCACAGCTCTTGCGAACATCTACTGATGATCCGGGGCACTGGTGCCACCAGATTCACCAGCTTGCCTCAGTCTGGGCGAGTATTCTCAGACATTCAGATTGAGCAACCTCCAGGAAGGGTTTTTCGAAGAGGTGCGGCTTGAATTGGTCTCCTAAATGCACAAAGCAACAGCCTTCAGCTCTGTCGCTTCTAAATTCAGTGAGGTCTTCCAGGAGCTCTGCCCTAAGGAAGATCGCGGAGAGCATCACATAGGACTCATAAACCAAAACTGCTATTTTTTTAAACTGTTTGTCAAGTTTGTAATAACTGTCAGATACAACGATAGGTCCAGCTTGATTCAGGTGCTTGGCTGGAGGGAGGGTACAGAATAGCGGCGCCCGCCGCTATTCCTGAGTGTCCTGTCCCTCGGTGCCGCCGCAGGTGAGGAACGGGACGCTGAGCATCGCCGTGGTGGAGCGCGCCAGCGCGGGCACCTACACCTGCCACGCTTCCAGCAAGGAGGGCACCGTCACCCACACCACCCGCGTGCTCGTGCAGGGTAAGGGCGCCCACGGGGACGCCCCACAGGTGGAGCCACATCCCACGGGTTGGTTTTGGGGGGCAGGTGTGATGGGGTTTGACAGCAAACTGGGGCTGTCCCCTCTGCCCCACACTGCAGGGCCACCGGTCATCGTGGTGCCGCCCCAGAACGTCACCGTCAACGTCTCCCAAGATGCCTTCCTGGCGTGCCAGGCTGAGGCGTACCCGGGAAACCTCACCTACACCTGGCTCCAGGGCAGCAGCAACGTCTTCCACCTCAGGTGCGGCAGGGACGGGGGTGGCACCGAGGCGGCCACGGGCCTGTGCCGGCGGTGCCGCGGCCACCCTGGCCCTGCAAAGCCTGGAGCTGAGCGTGTTGGGCTGGCTGGGTGCGTGGTGTCCTCCTGGGGCGCTGGGGACGTCCCGGCCGTGCCACCGACCCCGTCCTTCCCTCGCAGCCGCCTCCAGGCGCGGGTCCGTGTGCTGGTGGATGGGAGCCTCTTGCTCCAGCGAACGACCCCGGACGACGCCGGCAAATACACCTGCATCCCCAGCAACGGGCTGTGGAAGCCGCCTTCCGCCTCCGCCTTCGTCACGGTGCTGTGTAAGTGCCTGGTGAGCCCGGGCCGCGCTGTCACCGGCCCAGGGGGTGACGCAGGGACCCCAGTCCCCGTGCCACCCTCACGCGGGCCCTGTTTGTCGCGCAGATCCGGCGCGGGTCACCGCCATGCTCCCGGAGACCCACCTGCCCAAGGGGATGCGCGGTGTGATCCGCTGCCCCACCAGCGCCAACCCCCCGCTGCTCTCGGTCAGCTGGACCAGGGACGGGCGCCCGCTGGAGCTGGACAAGGTGCCGCCGCTCGCGCCCGCCCCCGCGTTCCCTCCCTGCCAAGCCCGTTGTCCTGACCCCGTCCCCTCCTCTCCCAGCTCCCCGGCTGGTCCGTGACACCGGACGGCTCCATCGTCATCGCGACGGGGAACGACGACGTGCTGGGGGTGTACACGTGTACCCCGTACAACAGCTACGGCACCGCCGGCGAGTCCCGGCCCACGCGCGTCCTGCTCAAGGTGAGGCCGGGGGGGGCGCGCGGCTCCGCGTGCGGCACCCCCGTGGTCTCTGCGCCCCCGTCCCACCCCGTGCGCCCCGTTCCAGGACCCGCCGGCCTTCACGCTGCGCCCCAAGGAGGAATACTTCCAGGAGGTGGGCCGGGAGCTGGTGATCCCCTGCGCGGCCCGCGGGGATCCCCCCCCCACCATCACCTGGCTGCAGGTAAGAGCCGCGGGGGAACCCGCCGAGGGGAGGGGGACGCTGCTTTTGGCCATGGGGGCGTCCCGCAAGGGCAGTCCCTGTGTCCCCAGCAGGGTCACATCCCTCCTGGTTCCTGCAGAAGGGGCCCATGACACTTTGCTTGCGTTGCCTTCTGAGAAACCAATGCAAATCCTGCCCCACGGTTTCTAAGCCGGGTCACATTGAATCCTGTGTTCCCCGAGGCCCCTGGTGTTATGGGGCCGTGGCAGAGCGCCGGTCCTGGCCTCGGCGGGGCGGGCTCGGGGGTCTCGCGCCCTCAGTGTGCCCGTGCGTTGCCGTGCAGGTGGGCAGCGCGGGGAAGAGCAGCGCCCGGGTGGATGTGAACGGCAGCCTCGTCCTCCGCCCGCTCGCCAAGGAGCAGCACGGGCTCTGGGAGTGCACGGCTACCAACCGCGTGGCCAGCGTCAGCGCCGCCACCGCCGTCCACGTGCTGGGTGAGTCGCCGGGATGCGGGAAGGGCATCGGCTGAGGGGGCTGGGGGGCGTGACACCGGCCCCCCGGTGCTGGCACGGGTGGAAATGCCAGGGTCGTGGTTTAACCTCAGTTGCTATTGTGACCACGCAGCCACTCACTCACTCCCCCCAATAGGGGATAGAATCCAAAGGGAAGGGAGAAACTTGGATTGAGAAAAACGCAGTTTGATAAAATAACGAAATACTAATACACTACTAGTAAATATAGATATAAAATAGAAATAAAAGATACTGAAGGCAATTCCTCGTGAACACACTGAGCAGCCAGTCCCAGGAAATGGCACCTGGTCCCACAGCCCATCCCAGAGAGAGAAAAGAGGGGAAAAGGCAGAAAAGCCCACAGGCCTCTGCAAAACGGCAAAAGGCCCAACTGAATGCCCCAACCGAAACTCCCCCGGCTGCGACAAAAAAGAGCGAAGGAAAAAAGCAATACGTGCAAGAGAAAGCAGCTGAGAGAGAGAGAGGTCGGAAAGGGAAGAGAAGACTCCTTAAATATGGAGCATGATGCCAATGGGCTGTAACACTGTGATTGCTCGGTCTGGGCGTCAGTCCAGCTCTGTCCATCCATCCATCCCCTTCCTCGCTGCCTCACACCTGTGGGCAGAGCTCAGAGTGTCCTGGGCTCTCAGACCAGAGCAATTCAAAACATCAACTCTGCGCTGGGCTCTTATCTCTTGTTCTCAAACCAAATCCAAATAACGAGTGTGCTGGCTATGGGAAAGAAAGATTTGTAACTGCATGAGGAAAATTAACCCGTTTTCAGTCAAACCAGCTGCTCGGTGTGATCCACCTTCTCTCTGCTCCCCTCCCCAGGCACCAGTCCTCACGCTGTCACCAACGTCTCTGTGCTCCCGCTCCTCCTGGCTGCCAACATCTCCTGGGAGCCAGGCTTTGATGGGGGTTATTTCCAGAGGTTCAGCGTCTGGTACACACCGCTGTGAGTCCCCACGGATGCTGCCCCATGGCCCCTCTGTCCCACCGGGGCCTCTGATCTCACACATCCCACGTCCCCTTAGGGTGAAGCACCCGCCCCGGGCCCACCACGACTGGGTGTCGCTCTCGGTGCCGGTGGGGGCTCAGCACCTCTTGGTGGAGAATCTGCAGCCAGACACCAGCTACCAGTTCAGCGTCCTGGCCCAGAACAAACTGGGCAGCGGCCCCTTCAGCCAGATCGTTACCTCCGTGCCCAGGGGTAGGAGGCGGCTCCCCAAACCCCCTGTTCCCCCGCCCAGAGCCCTCAAACACCCAGGAGGCTCCTGCTGTCCCCCCACACTGGTGTCCCCTTTCTTCTCAGGCTTCCCAGTGACCACAGTGCCTCCAGAGCCACCGGCCATGACCGTGCGCGTCTTCCTGTCCCCGCCGCAGGCTCTGAGCGCCAACGAGACCGCGCGCGGGGTCCTGCTGCGGTGGGAGCCCCCCGGCCAGGCCTCGGTGGCGCTGAGCGGGTACGCGCTGGAGCTGCGGCAGGACAAGGGTGGCTGGGAGGTGCTGGATCGATCCATCCCCAGCACCGAGACACAGGTGCTGGTGCCGGGACTCATCAAGGTGGGAATCCCAGTGCCGGGGGGTGAAGCTCAGAGGGGATGGAGCAAGGGCGGGGGTGTCGTGGGTTAACCTGAGCTGGCAATATGACCACGCAGCCACTCGCTCACTCCCCCCGATAGGGGAGAGAATCCAAAGGGAAGGGAGAAACTGGGATTGAGATAAATAAATGTAACAAAATACTAACACACTGCTAGTAAGTATATATATAGAATAGAAATAAAAGGTACTCAAGGCAATTCCTCATGAACACGCTGAGCAGCCAGTCCCAGGAAACAGCACCTGGTCCCAACAGACGACCCTAGAAGGGAGAAAAGAGAGGAAAAAGGCAGAAAAGCCCAGAGGTCTCTGCGAAATGGCAAAAGGCCTAACTAAGTGTCCCAAATGAAGCTGCCCCAGTTACCCCAGAGAGAGAGAAGAACCAGAGAGATCAGTAGAGCCAAAACTGGAAGGGCCCCACTGACGTTAATGGGCTGGAACACTCTGATTGCTCGGTCTGGGTGTCAGTCCAGCTCTGTCCATCCATCCATCCCCTTCCTCGCTGCCTCACACCTGTGGGCAGAGCTCAGAGTGTCCTTGGCTCTCAGACCAGAGCAATGCAAAACATCAACTCTGCGCTGGGCTCTTATCTCTTGTTCTCAAACCAAATCCAAATAACGAGCATGCTAGCTGTGGGAAAGAAAGATTTGTAACTGCATGAGGAAAATTAACCCGTTTTCAGACAAACCAGCACAGGGGCTGAATCTCCTGCGTCGCCGCTGCCCGGCGCTGGGGCATCTGCTCAGCTCTGCAGCCGCGTGGGCCGAGGTGCCGCCAGCCGCGGTGCCAAGGATACTCACGTCCCTTTGCTCCCCCAGGACGCCTTCTATGAGTTCCGACTGGTGGCCTTTGCCGGCAGCTACATCAGCGATCCCAGCAATACGGTGAACGTCTCCACGGCAGGTAAGGCACCCGCTCGCTTCGCTCTTTGTCCCCGTGGCGCTGGTGACACGAGGGGGGCCGTGCCCGCCGTCCCGGCGCTCTGACGGTGTCTCCTGTCCGCCCCAGGCATGGAGGTGTACCCGTCTCGCACGCAGCTGCCGGAGCTCCTGCCGCAGCCGGTGCTGGCCGGGGTCATCGGGGGGATCTGCTTCCTCAGCGTGGCCGTGATCTTCAGCACCATGGCCGCCTGCATCATGAACCGCCGGCGGGCCGCGCGCATCCAGAAGCGGAGACAAGGTAGGAGCCGGGATCCCCGTGTGTGGGGCGGCGTGACCCAGCGCCCAGGGAGGGGACAGGCCAGGGGGGCTGGGGACCCACCAGGGGTGGTCGTAGTGTTGAGCGGGTGCTGCTGTCTCCTCATCATCACTTTTGAGTTGCTTGCTGTGTGATCCCCTTGTGTTCTCATGACCTTCCAGATCCACCACTCGTCTTCTCCCCCAGCAAGAAGCTTTCACCTCCACAGTAAGTCACACCATGCCACGCTCCATCCCCATCCCGCTGCGCTCCCCATCGTTCCTCACCGCTGGCTGGGGGCAGAGGGACAAGTGGGGGGGGGTGTTAGGAGCGGGGTGCTGGGATCAGGGTGTGCTTTGGGGTAGGGATCCTCTAAGGTGCCCCCTCCAGGGAGTTTTGTCCCAAGAAAGGACCAGAAAGTGCAGGAGCAGCTCAAGTTCACAGTACCCGCAGTCCCGGCGTGGGGGCAGCCGGGCAAGCCCGGAGCGGGATGGGCGCTGCAGCCGCTGCCTCCTTCCCTGCAGCAATTCTTCTGGCGCTGGTAGCCCAGACAGCACCGTGAAGCTGAAGCTGCAGCCATCTCCTTACCGGAGCCTGCGCCGCACGCTGCTGTGGGGCGAGAAAGCCGGCACCAGCCTGGGGCTGAGCATCGCCGGCTCCCGCTACGCCGTGTACGAGAGCCACGTCGGGGAGCACGTGCCCCTGGAGCGGATCTGCCGCGGCCCCGACGGGCGCTTCGTGGTGGAGACCGAGGCGCAGGAGAGCGGCCGCGGGGCGCTGCCCTACGCCGAGCTGGAGCCGTTCAGCCCGCGGGACCCGCAGCCCCAGCCATACGTCCAGCCGCCCGCCGAGGAGGAGCCCGTGTGGCGCAAGGGGGTCTCGCTGCGCCCCCGGCCCGCGGGACAGCCCCACCGGGACGCCAGATACCGCCGGGGCCGCTACTTCGGCTACGGCAGCAGCAGCAGCCCCGTGGACGAAGCCGCCGCGTTGTGCATCGTCGACATCAGCCCCGTGGCCTCCGCCGCTACCCTGCCTTACAGCACCACCGAGGAGCTGCGCGGCAGCCCCGGCAGCGCCGGGCCCTGCCAGAGCGCCGCCAGCACCCTGTGGGACTCGCTGCCCCTCGAGGGCTCCCCCCGGACCCCCCCGGCTCCCGCCACCCGCCCGGTGCAGAGCGGGATCCTGCAGTACCTGAGCCTGCCCTTCTTCAAGGAGATGTGTGTCGATGGCGACTGGCCGGAGGAGCCGCTGGAGCCCCCCGCCGCCGGCAGCCAGCCGGAGCCCACCGCCAGCCCCCCGCCGGGCCCTGGGGGCTCCCCACAGCGCGCGGGGCGGACGCTGTGCCCGGACTGCATCGACACCTGTGCCAATGCCACCTCCCCGCCGCCCACCGCGTTCCTCCGGCCCCCCAGCCCGCGCGTGGGTCCTGCCAAGGCCTCGCTGCCCGGCACGGCTGCCTGGCCCGGCTCCCCCAGCCCGCAGCCCCCCACCAGCGGCAGGACTGAGCCCTCGGCCGGCACCGCGGAGCCGGCCCCCCCGGAGAAGCTGCCGCGGGGCAGTTTGACCAGCCAGAGCAGCGGCCGGGGCAGCGCTTCCTTCCTGCGGCCCCCCTCGCTGGCACCGTCCCTGGGGGGCACCGGCGTCGCGGCGGAGGAGGGCAGGGCGAGGACGGATCCGGCGCTCGGCGGGAAGAGGTGAGCCGCGGGCAGGCCGCCGGTGCCAAGCCGGCTCATGCCAGGGCTGCTCTGAGCCTGTCCCGGGGCGTCCCGGCATGGAGCTGCCGCCCAGCACCTGCAGCACCTTGGCTGCTGCTCCCTGGGGAACCCCATGGGGTCCCCACATTCTCTTCCCCTGGGGACACCCCCCGTGGGGTCCCCACTTTCCTTGCCCCCTGTGGGGGGTGCGGGCACCGTCCTGACCCCCGTCCCCGCAGGAGGAACACGTCGGTGGACGAGAACTACGAGTGGGACGCGGAGTTGACGCTCGAGTCCGACATCCTGGCGGCGCTGCAGCTGTACCGCAGCGGGGACCCGGCGCGGCCCGTCTCCACCATCGCCCTGCGCGACCTGGAGCGGCAGAGTGAGTGCGGCACCCCGGCCTGCCGGGGCTGCCAAACCCTCCCATGGGGAAAAGGGGGCGTCAGGGCCCTTTGGCACCCACGTCCCCGCACACGGGTGATGTAGCCGGGCTGGACGCTGCGTGTCTCCCTGCAGAGCCCGGCGGCAGCTCATCCCCGGTGAGCTCGGTGTCGGCGGAGGCGTTGGCGGCGGAGCGCGGCACAGCCCCGCGCCAGGAGCTGGCGGCCGCCCGGCGCCGCAGGGAGGGGGCCCAGCAGCGGCGGCAGCGCCTGAGCCCCCGCGGGGGCTGCGCTGATCGCTTCGAGCTGGCAACGCTGCTCTAGGGACCCCCGGGACCACGGGCTGGGGGAGAATGATGGGGGGGAATAAAGAGGCGTGAGAGCAGCGCGGGCTCGTGTGTGGCACCCGTTGCCCCCCGTCGCGTTCCCCCGCATCCCCCCCCATCGTGTTCCCTGCATTCTCCCCCCGTGCTCCTGCACCCCCTACATCGTGCTCCCTGTATTCCCCCCCCCGTGCTCCCTGTATTCCCCCCTATTCCCTGCATCCCCCCCCCTCCGGCGTGTCCCCTGCATTCCGGCTCCCCCATGCTGTTCCCCGTGTCCCATCTTCTGCTCCTCCTCCCCCCCCACCCCCGCTGCCGGTGCCCCCATCGTGCCGGTCCCGATGCTCAGTGCAGGCTCCCCTTCTGCTGTCCCCCCGGAGGGTGTCCCCTCCGTTCCCTTGTGTCCCCCGCTTCACCGTTCCCGTGTCCCCCCCGCTGCCCCCCCGACTTTCGCGGGCTGGGCGGAGCATGCAGGCGGGGGCGGGGCATGCGGGCTGGGCGGGGTCTGCGCGCCTCTTTCCCTTATATGGCCATGCCGCGGGAGCGCGTCACGGGGGCGGGGCCTGGAGCGCACTACGTCACCCCCGGGCGCGGGGTGTTCCGGGGGTCCCGGGGCTGCGCCGCGGGGTCACCTGGGGTCACCCCCGCTCGTCCCCGGTTCCCCTCGGGCTGCCCACGTCTGTCGCCCCCCACCCGTCCCCCAGGCTCTCCCTTCAGAGCCACCTCCCGGCTCTGTCCCCCTGGCCCAGCCACATGTCACCTCATGTCCCCTGGTCCTGCCCTGTGTCCCCCTCATTCTCCCCGGGGACCCTGCATGTCACCCCATGGCCTCTGCATCAGCCCCAGGTCCTCCTCTGTGTTCCCCAGGGATCATGCCTGTGTCACACCTAGGGGTCCCACCGCATGCCACCCCAGCCGTGTGCCCTGGAGCTCGTGTCCCCTTATTGTCCCCGTGCTGGCCCCAATGCTCCTGTCCCCAAATCACTCTCTGTTACCCCCTGGCTGAGTCCTCCCAGGACCCTGCCCCTGTGTCACCCCCATGGGACCTGTCCCCCTGTATCATGCCCCTCCTGCTCTCTGTGTCACCCTGGGCTTCCTGTCCCCCTGTGTCACCCTTAAATCTGTCCCTCCATGTCCTGCCGTTGTGCCACCCTCCTCCTCTCACCGCTGACCCTGCCCCATTTCTGCACCTCCATGTTACCCCTATTAGCCTGGGGGGGGGTCACAGGAGACAGCAGGGACAATACGCAACCCACCATGTGTGGGACAGAGGGACGCTGGCCACTGTGGGGACAGCGGGACACACCAGAGACCACATCTCTGCTATGGTGGTGTCCTCATAACCGAGCTCTGGAGGATGGTGGCACCTCAGGCTGGCTCAGGAGGGTGGGTGTTGAGCTGGGGACAGTTTTTGGGTGCTGAGGGGTGGGTGGGGTGGTGGGGACGCGGTGGCAGTGGCCCTGCCGCCTGTTCCGGAGGCGGCCGGTGGCTTCGGGCCGAGGTTTTGTTTGTTGTTTTGGTGGCGCTTCCCATGGAGACGGAACTTGTGCAAACGCCGTCGTCCCTCCCTGTGCCCTGGGGGTGCTGGGGATGCTGTGTCCCCGCAGCCCACCGAGCTGTCCCCCTGCCACCATGGCCAGGCCTTGGTGGTCCCCACCGCCACCTCCCCTGCCACCGTGGTGACCCTGCAACCGCGGCTGCGCCCTGTTGCCATAACAGCCTTGTCCTCCTGCCACCAATGCCAGGCTGGCTCCACCATGGCCACTTCAGCCTCTCTGTCCCCACCAAACCCCTGATGTCCCTTGAACGCTATGGCCAGCCTGTCCTTACCACCGCCACGCTGTCATTGCCACCACGGCCACCGCTCCTCACCTCGCCTGTCCCCACCACAACTTCTGTGTCCCCACCGTGTCCCCCTGGCCACCACGGCTGCCTTGTCCCCACTCCCTGGCCACCTGCCACCGCATCCCCCCATCCTCAGCACAGCCCCTTTGTCCCCCCGGCCACCACGGTCACCCCGGTGCCCACAGGACCCCCTGTCCCCCCGCGGGGCCGCCGGGCGGGGCGGGGCTGCCCGGGGCGCGGTGGCGAAGCGGCCCCGGCCCCG
>VWYH01005546.1:42153-60647 GCA_013399365.1 Pampusana beccarii | reverse complement strand
GCCCCGGCCCCGGCGGACCCGCCCCGGGAGCGGGCGGTACCGGGCCGCCCCCGGCCGCGCTGACATCAGCCGTGAAAAGGGCGCGGGCGGTGGCATCCGCCACTGCCGCACCGGGACCGCGGGATCGGCGCCGCAGGTAGGGACGGGCGGGCGGGCACCGGGCGGCAGGTGGGGACCGGGGTGAAGATGAGAGGGGGACCGGTCACTCTGCCCTAAAATGGCCGGGGTCGCGCTGCCCCCCCGGGGGCCCGGAGCGGGCCCGGTGCCCCGGGCTGCCCCGCCCCGGGTAACGGCTCCGGGCAGGACCGGGCGCAGCGCCCGCGGAGCCGCCGGGACACGCGGCCGCGCCCGGGAAACGGGACCCGGGTGCGGCTTCCGGGCGCCCCGAGGGCACGTCCGTCCCGCGGAGCCACCGCGGCGGTCGCGGTGCTGGGGCTGCTCGGCTGAGCCCCGCTCCCCTTCCCGCTGGCCCTGAGGTGCCCGTGGACCCGTCGGGCGGGGGCCGGTGCCCCCCTGGTGCCCCCCCGGGGTGGCCATGTCCCAGCCGGGGGTCTATGGGGACCGCAGGGTGGCTGTGCCCTGGGTATGGTCCCCTCCCTGCTCACCCCGGGGTCCCCAGGGCAGCCCTGTGCTGGCTGGGGTCCCCTCCCTGCTGGCTTTGGGGGGTTCTACGGGGTCCCAGGGTGGCCTTGTCCCAGCTGGGCTGGGTCCAGTCTCCTCCCTGCTGGCCCTAGGAGACCTGTGGGTTCCCCAGGTGGCTGCATCCCAGCTGGGATCCCCATCCCGCAGCTCCCGGGATGCCTGGAGGGTGCCCAGGTTGTCCATGCGGCACCCGCGGGGTCCCCAGCGCAGCTTTTTGCGCAGCTGGGCTGGGTCCGGCCCTCCCCTCCCGGCCGGGCAAGCCCCAGCTGTGTCGGGAAATCAGCCCTGTCTGCACCAATTTCAGCTCCTCTTTGTTTCCCAACCGGCTTGGCCCCCGGCCGGGCGCTCCCCACGCTCCCTCCCTGCGGGGGCCGCCTGCGCCCCAGCCCTCGCCCAGTAGCCCCGCGGTGGCCGCTGCTTTTGGGGGGACACCCATCTGGTTGCGGAGTGGCCGCAGC
Source organism: Pampusana beccarii (assembly GCA_013399365.1). Taxonomy (NCBI): domain Eukaryota; kingdom Metazoa; phylum Chordata; class Aves; order Columbiformes; family Columbidae; genus Pampusana; species Pampusana beccarii. The sequence goes on along the minus strand of VWYH01005546.1, from coordinate 59,547 downwards.
GCTGAGGCTTCACGCGGTTTCCCCGGGGGCTTGGGGTTGATTTTCCTCCTGTCTGATGAGCCAGGGTGGCTCATCCCTTTGCTGCTCTTGGTGACAGGAGCCCCGAGCGCGAAGCCGGGTGTGTGATGGGGTCGAGCTCTGTCCCAAACTGAGCCTGGTGCCCCATAGGTGTGAGCTGGGCTGCCCCAGGGTGGCAGCTGCCACATGTCCCCAGGCGCCGGTGGTGGTGGGGGCACCTGCGTCCCCAGGGACAGCAGCACGTGCTCCCTCTTCCGTGTGCTGGGGTGGCACCCGCCCTCACCCTGTGCCCCCAAACACCAGGGGTGCAGCACTGGGCACAGAAGGTGATGCCTGGGCAGCCCCATGTGCCACCACAGTGGGGGCGGTGGGGTCCGGGGACCCAGAGCACCCATCCGTGCGGGCAGGGCAGAGCTGCTCTGCGCGGGACCCCCGTGGGCACCTCGCACAATGCCCATTGTCCCCAGCACGGGGGGCACCAGCTCTGGGTGCTGATGCTGCGGCCAGGGCAGGGCCGTGGGGCCCAACAGGTCCGGCTCCCCGCCGGGGTGGGGGCACCGCAGCCGGCAGCCCCAGTCCCGGATCTGGCGCCCGGCCCGAGCAAACGGGCGAGTTTGCAAACAAGCTCCGACCGGCAGCGAGCGCCTGCCAAGTCCACGCGTCCTCGGCGGGGCTGAGCGGTGGGGACGGGGATGCTGGGGCTGGGGGGCCGGCTCTGGCACCGAGGGGCTGCAGTGCTGCCGAATTGCCCCGTTGCCCTCGGGTGGGCACGGCCCTGGCGCTGGGCAGGAAGCCGGCAGGGCAGAGCCCGGCAGCGCCTGGCACGGGTGATAAGGCTCTGCACCGGACATCCAGGCAGGACGGGGCTCTGCCGGGGAGCAGCTGCCATGTTCGCCATCACTCATGGTCCCCACGGGGTTCCAACGTTGTCCATCCCGTGCCGGATGCCCTGGTGCCACCGGAGCCGCTGAGCAGGGAGGGGGGGTCCGATCTCCGCAGATCACAGCATGGCAAACCGGGGACCATCGTACGGGCTGAGCCGGGAGGTGCAGCAGAAGATCGACCGGCAGTACGACCCCGAGCTGGAGCAGATCCTGGTGCGGTGGATCCTGGCACAGTGCGGTGGGGATGTCGCGCAGCCGGCGCCCGGCAGGGATGGCTTCCAGCAGTGGCTGAAGGACGGCACCGTGAGTACCGCGGGGCCGGCGGGGGGGCTGCCGTGCCGCTGCCGTGCCGCCTGACCCCCGGCTCCCCCCGGCAGGTGCTGTGCCGGCTCATCAACAGCCTCCACCCGCGCGGCCAGGGGCCGGTGGCCAAGATCCAGGCGTCCACCATGGCCTTCAAGCAGATGGAGCAGATCTCGCAGTTCCTGCAGGCGGCCGAGCGCTACGGCATCGCCGCCACCGACATCTTCCAGACCGTCGACCTGTGGGAAGGTGAGCGGCTGGGGGGGGCGCGGGGGGACAGATGGGGACGAGGACAGAGCTGAGCCACCTGGACCCTGCAGGAAAGAACATGGCGTGTGTGCAGAGGACCCTGATGAACCTGGGCAGCCTGGCCGTGGCCAAGGGTGACGGGCTCTTCGTGGGAGACCCCAACTGGTTCCCCAAGTAGGTGGCGGGTGCCGTGGGGGGGGTGCCGGGCTACGGGGTCCCGCGGGGTCGCTGACGCCTGCCGTGCCCGCAGGAAGTCGCAGGAGAACCGGCGCGTCTTCTCCGAGGACAAGCTGAAGGAGGGGCAGAGCGTCATCGGGCTGCAGATGGGCACCAACCGGGGCGCCTCGCAGGCCGGCATGACGGGCTACGGCATGCCCCGCCAGATCCTCTGAGCGCCGCGCCGCCCCGGCACGGCCCCCCCGGGCCACCCCCGCCCTGCCTTAACACCCCTCCGCGGACCAGCTGGGTGCCCCCCGGCACCCACCCCCCCTCGCCAGTATTTCCAGGACCAAAGTCTTTTTTTTATTATTATTATTTTGCCGGGTGTGGGCGCCGCTGTGCCCGCACCCCCAGTGCCTTGGGGGCGCGGTGCCCCCCATCCCGTGCCCAAATAAACGGCTCGTCTTCTTTCCAGACTGGGCGGTCGTGCTGGGGGAACTGGGCGGGGGGGGGTGGTTGGTGGGGGTGCAGGGACCCCCCGCCCCGGGCGGAACACGTCGAGGGGCGGGGCTGTGAGGGGCGGGGCCAATGATAGTGGGCGGGGCCACGACGTGAGCCGTGCTGGAAGGGTGCCGTGTGAACATCGCCACGCCCCCTCCGTAGCCACGCCCCCTCCGTAGCCACGCCCCCTCCGTAGCCACGCCCCCTCCGTAGCCACGCCCCGCCGTTGCTAGCGGGGGTGGGTGTTGCTATGGCGACGCTCGGCGTCCGGCGAGCGCAACGAGATGGTGAGTGCGGCCTGTCCCGGTTCGCCGGGCCCGGGGCCTCCTCCCCGGACCCCCCGCAACCCAGTCACGGCCCCTCTGCCCCCCCGCAGCCCGCCAGCATCCTCCCGGCCCCCAGCCGGGCCCCCAGCCGGCACAGGAGCAGCGCCGCGGCCGGTGAGAACCGGGTAAGGAGCCCGGGACACCGGGGCACCGCCGGCTGCTTGAGCCCCGCACCGGGGGGTCGGGCAGGGCCATGGGGGGTCGGGCTGGGCGGGACCTGAGCGGCCACATCCCGCCCGGGGCAGCGTGGAGCCTCCTTGGTGCTTCCACTTTTCACAGGGCAATTAGTTAATTAGCGGGACAAAAGAGGCTCAGGTAAGACACCCTGGTAAGGGAGAGGAGCCGGTGTTGCCCGTGTGCCCGGCAGCAGTTGTTGTGTGTGTGGTGGATAGAAGGCCCTTGGAGCAGGGCCTGGAAGCTTCCAGAGCTGCTCGCTGCCAACATATTTAGATTTCCATCGAGGAGCTACGACATCAGTTCCCTTGGAGACACGGCAAAGCTGCAGCAGGTCCTTGACCTCCCGGCGGGAGGAGATAAACAGCAAGCGGCGGCTCCTTCCTCCCCATCCTGCGAGGAAAAGGCTTGTTTCCCCGGCTTGTCCCAGGGCAGAGCTGGGGTGACGGCGTTTTCCAGGCAAGGTGACATTTTGGACGCCCTTTCCCTGGCGCTTCTTCCCCCACCTCCTTTACCACCCCTGCCAGGGCAGGTCGGGTTTATGGCTGCACTGTCGGCTCTCCCCGCCCTTCATGTCTTCGGCACAGACCAAGGTGCAAGGGCCAGGACGCCGGTGGGTTTGGCCCCGTCTCTGCGGCTGATAAAACCTTGGGGACCTGTACCAAGTGGAGTCCCTCAAGGGTTGATACTAGGACCAGTACTATTCAATATATCCATCAACGACTCGGATGAGGGAGTAGAGTGCACTGTCAGCGAGTTTGCTGGTGACACCAAACTGGGAGGAGTGGCTGACACGCCAGAAGGCTGTGCTGCCATCAGAGACTTGGACAGGCTGGAGAGCTGGGCGGGGAGAAATTTAATGAAATTTTAACATGGGGAAGTGTATCTTGTATCTGGGCAGGAACAACCCAAGGTTCCAGCGCAGCCACCAAGATGCTGAAGGGAGGGGAGCATCTCCCTGCCCAGGAAAGGCTGAGGGAGCTGGGGCTCTGGAGCTGGGAGAAGAGGAGACTGAGGGGTGACCTCATTGCTGGGATCAATATGGAAAGGGGCAGTGTCAGGAGGATGGAGCCAGGCTCTTCTCGCTGACAATAACGATAGGACAAGGGGCAATGGGTGCAAAGTGGGACACAGGAGGTTGCGCTTGAATAGGAGAAGAAAGTTGTTGGCGGTGAGGGTGGCAGAGCCTGGAACAGGTTTGCAAAAGCCTTTGGTTTTGCAGAGGGGAGGAAGGAAGCGTGTGACAAGGATTCCCTCCTCTCATGGACGGTTTGCAAGCGACACCGTGCAAGCCACAGAGACCCATACGGGCTTATGAGCCTTTATCTCGGAGGCCTTCAAGGCAGATAAAAATGTCATAACACTCACGTGGGTGTTAACTGAGTTCCCTTCAATTAATCCAGGTTCAGTCTGAGGAGTTCTCCTGGCTTCAGGGACAATGTGCAAACTGGCTGCCATTGCATAACACTATTATCTTTGTTTGCGCCGATATTTCGGTGCCAAACCCTTTAATTCAACAGCTCGCGCTTGGGGCCCACGGTGGCTGGGAAGCTGCTCCGGTCCCCACCGTGCTGGGCTGATGGTCATCAGACCTGAGAAATGGAAATACCGCAGACCCGTAAAATACAAATATTGCCAGTGGGAGGTTCCAGGGAGCCGCTCAGCGCCCGGCCGGCCCTGGACTCTGTTCCAGCAGCGGCTCCGGGTTCAAAAGCTGAACTGGGAAACAGAAGGACAAGGGAAACCACACACCTGTGTGTACCTGAGATGAGCTCCCGCCGTTCCCTTGGGCTCAGGGACTGGCCCTGCGCTCGGGGTCCCCGTGTCACCCGCAGCCGGGGGACCCTGCACTAGGTGGCAGCCTCGGCCCAAGCAAAGGGACTGGCACCAGTCCCAGCTGTACTGGGAGGACTGGTTTCTGCTGGTTGATGACCAGCCCTCGAGCTGGCCCCGCTGGCCCTGGACACCCCGACCAGCCCCCCACAACTTTGGGTCAGGCTGGGTTGGTTTTGGGGCTCAGCAGGATGGAGGTGCCGTAAGCTCCAGGTGACCGAGATGATGCTCCAGCATCTCTGGGGTCTTGCCCAGAGGATGCAGCTCTCAGCTCATCATTTACTGCACATCTGGGTGAGACGCCCAGAGTTTTACAGTAAAACTGGTGCTGCTTTTTTGTTCTCCCCGTGTTCTTGTCAGGCCTTTGGAGCTGGAGCTGTGGGGGCAAAAGGTCCTTCCCTTTTGGCAGAAAGCGTCCCCAGCTCATGGGAACCAAGGAGTCTCATGCCCCACGCACCAGGGGCAGGAGACCCATAGGAAACACCATCCTTCCTTGCAGAGCCTGCAGCCGTCGCACTCCGGCAGCCCCATCGTGATCCTTCAGGATGCACAAAATGCCCCAAAAGCGTCGCCCGCCGGCGGGCACAAGCCCGAGACCATCCGGCTCATCACCAAAGACTTCGTCCGTGATGTCGTGTAAGTCTCCGAGGAGCTTTCGGGGCCCTGCGTGGCTGCCACGTCACCATTTTGGTGCACAGAGAGTGTCCCCCATTTGCCGGGATGTCGCAGGGAGGGCATCACACACTGAATCATTAAAACAAGCAGGAAAAAGCGACATAAAACCTTCTCGGCAGCCAGAAAAGCTGATTGTGGGCTGACCACCCCACACGTGCCCCCATCCCGTACCAAACACTGCCTCCCGTACCCCGATACCAAAAAGCCCCATGCGAGATGGGCAGCGGAGCATCCTCCGCAGCCCCTGCGCACCGTGTTTCTCTGCAAGGGTGTTTTATAAGCAAGGCTGGACTGTAAGAACCCTGGCGCTAATTACTACACCTCGTTAAAAGCCCGCAGCGCACAGACGAGAATAGGGCCATTATTCCAGCCAGCTCCAATTTAGCCTCACTTTGACCTCCCTAAATTTTCGCTCGGCGCAGGGTTCATCTTTGCTTCCTGTTTTGAACTTGTGCGTAATGCTCGTACACCCCGTAAAACCTGCGGGTTTGGGTTTGGGGTGAAAATGTGAAATGGCACAGAGGTGCTGGTTTGGGCTTTGGAGGTTGGTACCTGGTTCTATACACTCAGGTTCTCTTTTGGCCACGCTGACAAAGCCGGGGGCCAATTTCCAGATGTGCTCCAGCTGGAGTTAATGGAAACTCTTTAGGCTGGTTCAATTCCTGAAAATCAGGCCCTAGACATCCCAGGCTGGTCACCCAAACCCTGGGACGACTGCAGCGGTGGCCACTGTGTCATTACATTTATTAGTGCCGTTGTTACCATTAGCCATTCTTTAAAGCGTCCTGGAATCCGATGCTGTGATGCAGCTCTCGAATGGTCATTATGCAGGTATCTGTTCATATTCACAAGGGTGGATGAAAGGTGACACACAATAATAATGAGTAAATTCTTAGTCCTGAACATCTTCAAAGTGCTCTATGCATTTGGTTAATATACGCTCCTACACCACACGCGTCACCATGGTACCTGAGTAATACCAAGAGTAATTAACTCCTTACAACTCCTCTGGAAAACAGCCCCGTGTTATTATCCACATTTTTACAAGTGGGGAAATGGGGGCACCCAGAGCTTCGGTGATTTCCTCTAAACCACAGCGTGAGTCACGGGCAGAGCTGGTGGCTCTGCGGTGTCCTATGGAGCCGGGGTGACGGCTGAAGGGGCCGGGGCGCCCCGCATTGGGGCACCGAGCCGGGGCAAATCTGGGCCCGAGTGTCATTAAAAGCGGATTCTTCTCCCCAGAATCTGTCCGCATGGGGCAGAGGTTTCGAGTCTGGGGGCAGGGACGAGCAGCGTGTCCCATGGGAAAAGGGGTGAGGGCAGCGGTCACCGTTTTCCCACAGGAGAGCTGGGAAAGTCACGTTGGACTGAAACACTTTTTACGGGGGCTGACTTGGCCCCGTGCTGAATGTTTTGGGGTTTTCCCGGCTCGAGCGTCCCGTCCCCTGCTCATCACAGCGCGGTGACGCTTTCCCTGCGCGGCAAAGCCGGCTCCCCAGCCCGGGGAGGGGGACACGGCGCCGCTCACCGCCCTCTCCCCAAACCGCCAGCGTCCCCGTGGAGAACCCCCCAGCGTCCCTTGTCATCGGCCGGGAGGATTTCCAGCGCATCCAAGAGGCGGCTCGAGTCCTGAGCAAGCAGGAGCGCGAGGCCAGGCTGGCGGCGCTCAAAGCGGAGAAGGAAGCCGTTCTCGTAGGCATCTCCTGCCCTTTCCCTCCTCCTGCTGCCGTCAGAGGTGGCTGCACCCAGGCAGAGCCACCCTGGGCAGAGCCACCGGCCAGGGATGTCCCCAAAGCTCAGGGCCACCACCCCCAGCCCTCCGGCAGCCACGTCTTGCTGTGCCCCTCGCTGTGTCCCCCTTGATCCCCAGCCCTGTGCCAAATGGCTGGGTTTGCCCATGACGGGGGAAGGATCCCAGCCCGCGGTGACCCCCGAGGCCGTGCCAAAGCCCCTGTGGCATTTCTACCACCCCGCAAAGGGACCCGGTGTCTTAACGGGGTGCGGGAAGGCGCCGCCCGGCGCCGCGTCCCCCGCTCCGTGCCGTGGATGGTGGAGCGTGTCCCCTCGGGGGGCTGCGTGTCCCCGCAGGACGCCGTGCACGAGCGCAAGAGAGCGGAGAAGCAAAAGGCCAAGCGGCAGCAGGCGGGGAAGCTGAGCGACCTGGAGGAGGAGGCGAAGGAGCGGGCGCAGTACCTGCTGCAGCGGGCGAGCAGGATGCGCATGGAGCAGGAGGATGAGATCAAGGAGTTCAGCGAGGTGGGGACGGGGTCCCCAGTGTCCCCCCGGCTGCTGAGGGCCCCGTCAGCATCACCCAGACCTAAACCCTGCTCTACCCACTGCAGCCCGGGGTCTTCCTCTCCTTCCCTTGTCCCCCGCCTCGTCTGTGTGTCTGTCCCTAACTCGGAGACCAGGGACGCCCGTTGTCCTCACAGATGATCCTGGGCGCCAAGTGCCACATGATCCGCGACATGCAGATCCTGGAGAAGCGGCTCATCAGCAAAGAGCTGGAGGAGGAAGAGAAGCGCCTGGCCAAGATGATGGAGGTGGAGAGGACAAAGGCCAACGAGATGCAGGAGGCACTGGAGCGCAGGAGGAAGCAGGAGATGATCAGGTTTGCAAGAAGGGCCCCTGTTACCCACAGAGGCACCTCTCCTAATGTCTGTGCCAGCGTTTCTGCTTTTGGGAGCGCGGCTGAGCCGGAGGGAACCCTTCTGCTCTCTTCTCGCAGAGGGAGGCAGGAGATTGTGAAGCAGATGGAGAAGAACGCGGAAGAGAGGGCTCTGAGAGCCGAGCAGCAGGACCAGGAGGTGCAGGAGATGCTGAAGTACCTGGAGCAGCTGAAGATGGAGGACTTGAAGGTACGACCAGCGACCTGGGGGGGCTGGAGTCAGGTTTTCACCTTGTTAGAAGGGTCATCCTGTGCTGGGCAAGTCAGGTTTGGTGTGTGGAGACAGCAGCCGGCAGAATTAAAGCTCTGGTCTCTTGGGGAGGTTGAGGCACCTTCAGAAAGAGCCCCCCCCTCACCCTGGGTGGGCCGGTGGGCCCTCGGTGCCGCGGCACTTGCCCTCCCACCCTCGGACCCTCCGCGCCGTTTTTCTTCCAGGAGATGGAGCGGAAACAGGAGGAGCAGAAAAAAATCCAGGCTGAGATCAGACGCGTGAACGACGAGAACCAGAGGCGCAAGGAGGAGCAGCGGGAGCAGGAGAGGATCGAGGACGAGCGGGTGCTCGAGTACCAGCGGCAGAAAATGGTACCGGCACTGCGCGCGCGGCACGGGCTGGGCTGGCGGCGGCGGAGCCGCGGGAGCTGCCACCGGGTTCCGTGCCGGGCAGGAGCGCGAGGCCGAGCTGGAGGCTGAGCAGGAGAGGATCCGCCAGGAGAAGGAAAAAGAGACAGCGCGCTTGAGGGCCATGCAGGAGAAGGCCCAGGACCACAAGGCAGAGCAGGTGGGTGGTTCTCTGACATGCCATGTGCTCCACGTTCACCCGCCACCTTCCTTATCACCACTGCAGCCACGGGGATGTGGCCGCTCTGCCGGGGTTGCCACGGATCTGGACCAGCACCCGGAGCTGGGTGAAGTCGTGGAGTAGCACCAGGACTTGACCATGGCCGTGACCATGGAGGTCACCCCGTCCCCCTTTGGCAGGATGCGCTGAGGGCCAAGCGCAGCCAGGAGGCCGCGGAGCGCGAGTGGCGGCGCAAGGAGAAGGAGGCGGCGCAGCGCAAGGCCGAGACGGACCGGCTGCTGAAGCAGAGCCGGATGGAGCAGATCGCTCATCGGGAGCACAGAATGGCCGTGCAGGTGCAGCAGGACCGCGACGAGTTCGAGAGGATCCTCCGGTGAGAGGGGAGCTCGCTGCCGAGGGTTGGGTTGTCACGGGGGCTTCGGGCTGGCCAAGAGCCCACGGGGCAGGTTATGGGTGTCGTGGTTTAACAAGAGCTGACAATGCAACCACGCAGCCACTCACTCACTCTCTCCATAGGAGAAGTACCAAAATACCAAAGGGAAGGTAGAAACTTGGATTGAGATAAACACAGTTTAATAAAATAACAAAATACTAATACTCTGCTAGTAAATATATATATAAAAAATAGAAATAAAAGATACTCAAGGCAATTCCCCATGAACACGCTAAGCAGCCAGTCCCAGGAAATGGCGCCTGGTCCCAAAGCTGATCCAAGAGAGAGAAAAGAGGGGAAAAGGCAGAAAAGCCAAGAGGCACCTGCAAAACAGCAAAAGCTGGACTAAACGTCCCAGCCAAAACTCCCCCGGCCGCACCAAAAAGAGCAAAGAGAGAGCCAGAAAGTGGAAGGCCCCACTCTTAAGTAATTAGCGTGATGCTAATGGGCTGGAATACTCTTATTGATCAGTCGGGGTGTCAGTCCAGCTCTGTCCATCCATCCATCCCCTTCCTCGCTGCCTCACACCTGTGGGCAGAGCTCAGAGTGTCCTTGGCTCTCAGACCAGAGCAATTCAAAACATCAACTCTGTGCTGGGCTCTTATCTCTTGTTCTCAAACCAAATCCAAATAACGAGCGTGCTAGCTATGGGAAAGAAAGATTTGTAACTGCATGAGGAAAATTAACCCGTTTTCGGTCAAACCAACGCATTATTGCTGTGCACCGGGGCTGGAGCCTCTCACCTGCCCCGAGCTCCCCGCAGGGCCCAGCGGGAGCAGATGGAGAAGGAGAAGGCGGAGGAGGCGCGGAGGGCCGGGCTGCGACTCGCCAACGCCGACGCCGTCCGTCGCCAGATCCGGGAGCGGCAGCAGCAGCTGGCGCGGGAGCGGGCGGCCGCCTTCGAGGAGTGCAGGCGGCTGGAGGAGGAGGCTCGTCGGCGCAGCCAGCGCATCGCCCAGCTCAAGCAGCAGAAGATGCAGGAGCTCAGGTGATGCGCTCCCCTGGTTCTTTGCGTGTCCCCGAGCCTTTCCTGGCTTCCCACCCATCTCCGGAGCCGCCTTGCAGGTTCCTTTGCACCTCCGTCCTCACTGTAACGCCGTGTGCGTGATGGTTTCTCTCCCCTGCAGAGCCTGCGGCATCCCCGAGAAGTACTGTGCCCAGCTGGAGCGGAGGGCGCTGGCGCGAGCAGGCGCAGACCCCAACCGGGCTCAGCCCCAGGAGGACCAGAGCTCCAGTTCCGCCACGGCTTAGGGGGCTGGATTTCCTTAGGCTGAGTTTTCTGCGAATGGAGATGTTTTATGGATCAGACAGCGACTTTCGCCCTTGTCTCTCTTGGGGTTCGCAGGCCGGGAGCTGCTCTTGGGGCTGGAGTAGCCCAAAGGGTCGTTGTCCAACCTGCCCCGCTCGCGGGACTCACATCATCACTCATCAGAGGTGGCCCGTGTCCTCAGAGGGGACAGGAGCGTCCCCAGACCCTTGGCACAGCTCAGTGTCAGCACCAAAGCATCTCAGAGCGGGATGGGTGTCCCCAGCCCACACAGGGGGGCTCGGGAAGGGTCCCCAGGAGCCCAACAGGCTCTTCTCCTCTCACACAGCCCTGGCTGGGCCACCTTCTCACCGAGGTGTCACCTCCGGGCCCTGCAGCAGTGGCCTCCTTCAGGGACAAAGCAAGGAGACCGGAGCATGATGCAAAGATGTAAAATCCATTGGGATGGGGACTGGCAGATTCAGAAGGGCCGGGATCCCGTAGGAGTGGCTCTGATTAATTGTCAGAGCAGCTGAAAAATAAGGAGAGCCGTCAAAGGCGAGACTGCCCAGGGCAGGGGAACGGCGCAGAGGACTCTGCTGGAGCCCCGAGCCTGCTCCAGGCTGGGTAAATAGGGAGAAGGAAACGCTGTGGCCCCTTGTTGTCCCTTCCCTGTCACTTCTCCAGCTTCTGCGTGTCCCCACGCGGTGACAGAGCCCGGCAGCGCGGGGCTGCGCCGTCCCTTTTGGGACAGGGGCTGAAAGGCTCCACAGGGCACCGGCCACCGCAGACCCAACCCGAGCGAGTCCCCATGGCCACCGAGCTCTCTGGGACCACTCGGTGGCCAGTGCTCCGTGCCAGGCTCCGGCACCACACCTCGGTCCCCTGTCCCCAGTGTCACCCTCGGTCACCGCCTTGCTCAGGCAGTCACAGCCTTATTCTAGGCCAGGCTCAGCCCGGAGGGTTTCAAAGCCACCGCGCCGGCCACACCGAGGGGCCAGTGACCACCGGCGGGCGGCCAGCTGGGGTGGAGCGGCTTCCCCACCCTTCCTGCGTGAGGAGTCACCGGCTGGGAGCCGGCACCGCCACGGCCGGGAGCCCCGAGCCACCGTGAGCCAAGGCCCCGTCACAGGGAACGGCCCCGGCAGGCGGCTCCCTGCGCCGCGTCGGTGCTGCCCCGGGGCCGGGACACGCACGGTGGGCCCTAAAATCACAGACGGGCCCAAGCACGTGCCGGGCTGGGCCCTGGTTCCCGGCATGGGGCCGGCGAGGGTTAACTGGCAGCATGAGCCGGTAAATGGAGCAGCTCTTGGCCCCAGGGAGGGTTTGGGACCGGCTGGGCGGTGCTGCTGAGCCGGCTGGGACAGTCTGGGCTGGAAAGCACCAGCGTGGCTGAGCTGTGCCGCGGGCAGTGCCCGGTGAGCCGTACATGGCGCCTGACCCGCAGTGCCGGCACAGACCAGGGCGGAGGCTCAGCCAGCCCACAATCCTGCATCTGCTGCAGAGCATCCCTGTCCCGGCTCCTGCATCCCTGTCCCATCTTCTCCATCCCTGTCCCAGCTCCTGCATCCCTGTCCCAGTTCGTGCATCCCTGTCCCATCTTCCCCATCCCTGTCCCAGCTCCTGCATCCCTGTCCCAGCTCCTGCATCCCTGTCCCAGTTCATGCATCCCTGTCCCAGTTCATGCATCCCTGTCCCGTCTTCTCCATCCCTGTCCCAGCTCCTGCATCCCTGTCCCAGTTCATGCATCCCTGTCCCGTCTTCTCCATCCCTGTCCCAGCTCCTGCATCTCCTGCAGAGCATCCCTGTCCCAACTCCTTCATCCCTGTCCCAACTCCTGCATCCCTGTCCCAGCTCCTCCACCTGTTACAGACCATCCATGCCTCCAACTCCCACCCCCAGATCCCAATAGGTTTTAGCCACTGTCCTCCTACCCTCTGGCTGTCCCAGCCCCCTCCAGCAGCACTGCTTGTCCCCTCTGCTGTGCTGTCCCTGCTGCTGCCACACCACCATGTCCCCATGCCGTGAGCCATGGCCTGGAGCACCAGCCAGGCCTCCACACCGTATTTCAGCGGTGCCACCACAACCAGCACAGGCTTGGTGGGTCCCACGGTCCCCACATGGCTGCAGCATCCCCGTGCCCACTCGTTGAGGGGGCAGGACTGGAGGAGGGATCTGCAGGAGCTTAAGCCCACACTCAAACCACATCTTTAAGCTCTTCCAATCGCCCTGAGTCCAAAATCCTTCCAGGACCTGCATGGGGCTAAGCTGGCGCTTCCATGCAGATGTGGTGCTCGGGCTGCTCCCGTGGGAGCGTTTTCCCACCGGCCATGCTCATCCCACCAGCACCCACACCAGGGACCAGCCACCATGGGGCCCACAGGCCCCCAAGTCCCTCCCCACAGCTCTGGGTGCGCCAGGACGTGCTGTCCCCCCTGCCCACGGTGTCCCCCAGCCCAGAGCTGCCTGGATGGGAGCCCATTGCATGGCGATGCTTAATTAGCAGGTAGGGAGTGGAGCAGGGCGGCATCGCTCACGCACAGCTTGGAGCCACTCAGTCATCCCAAAGGCATCCGTCCCACAGGGAGGAGCGCCCCGGCCCAGCATGTAAAAGCGGCCCCGCACGCCCGGCTGCCCTGTCGCCTTTGGAGCCTCCTCCGCTCCCGCTCCTCCTCACCGCCCGCACGGCCGCAGCGTCATGGCAGGGCACGGCGCCAGCCTGCTCCTGCTCCTGGGTCTCATGCCAGGTAGGCGCCGACGGATCCCTGCGCTCTGACCTGTTCCTGCAGCGATGCCGCCGAGGACTGAGGCTCCCTGCCCCGCCACGGGGCTCCCCGGGGTGCGGGATGCACCCCATGGTCAGCAGAGCCCCTGGCACCCACCCACGTCAGCCGGAGCTTAGCGGGTGGCATTGAGCCCACCGTGGCCTTTTGTCCCCCCGATGCAACATCGCAGGACCTGGCGGGTGCTAAATCCCAGCAGGACAGCTGGTCCCCGGCAGACGGATCCCTGCCCCGTTGCTGCGGGATGTGTTGCTGGTGCTGCTGGGCGCAGGCTTGGGGTGCACGCGGTGCAGGTTTGGGCCGTCCCCGTGCTCCCCGGCCGGTGCGATGGGCGCTGTTCTCTCCCCAGCTCTCCTCCTGGCCGTCAGGATCAACGGCAAGGGCCGGGAGGTGCTGTACCTGGCCAAGGGTGACTCGGTGAAGCTGGGTTGCCCCTACGTCCTCGAGCCTGAAGACAACGGTCCCCAGGGCTTGGGCATCGAGTGGATCCAGATCACGCCCGAGCGGACCAGCCCTGAGAACGTGGTGAGTGTCACCGGCTCCGGCAGCTCCCACCGGGCGAGCAGGGTGTGCAGGCTGGGATGGAGCAGGCAGGACAATAATGGTCTGGCAGGGCAGAGAAGGAGCAGGCAGAGCAGGCAGGGTCTGGCAGGGCAGGCAAGGACCAGGCAGGGTCTGGGCAGCACATCTCCCTCCCCATTCAGCAGCCTGGGCTCCCCCTGCCCGTACCAGCCCTGCCCAGTCTCCCCGCTTTCCCCCCAACCAGTTCCTGTCCTACCATGACCACCACGTGGACTACGGCAGCGGGTCGGGGCTGCAGGACCGCGTGGCCTTCGTGCAGAAGGACCCCAGCCAGTACGACGCCTCCATCCGCCTGGCCGACCTGCAGGTCTCCGACACCGGCACCTACCAGTGCCGCGTGAAGAAAAACACCGTGGCCGTGCACGAGGTCATCGTCACCGTGCAAGGTGAGCCCCCTCCCCGATGTCCCCCCTCTCCCAGGTGTCCCCGCTGGCCCTGGCGCTGACAGTGTCCCTCTCCCCACAGAGAAGCCAGCGCCCCCCCAGTGCTGGATCGAGGGGGAGCTGATTTGGGGGAGCAGCATCCTGCTGCGGTGCTTCAGCCGCGAGACCTCGACCACGGTCAGCTACCAGTGGGCCAAGCTGGCCGACAGCTACGGCGGGGGACACCTGCCCTCCGGCACCATCCAAGGTGGGTTCTGGGGGGGCTGCGCCCACCCTGGGGGGTTTGCTGGGTGCAGGGGATGCTTAAGGGTGGGGGGTCCTGTCTGTGAGCACACACACGTGTCGGTGGGTGCCCGTGGCTGTGTCTGGGTGTGCCTGTGCTCACGGGTGTCTGTGGCTGTGTGTCCAACTGTATCCCTGTGCTCTTTTGTTCCTCTGTGTCCCTGTTCCCCCGTGTCCATCCCTGTCCCTTTGTCCCTGTCCACCCGTGTCCATCCCTGTCCCTGTGCCCCCGTGTCTGTCCCTGTCCCTGTGTCCCCATGTTCCTCTGCGTCCTTGTTCCCCCACGTCCATCCCTGTCCCTTTGTCCCTGTCCACCCGTGTCCATCCCTGTCCCTGTGCCCCCGTGTCTGTCCCTGTCCCTGTGTCCCCCTCTTCCTCTGCGTCCCTGTTCCCCCACGTCCATCCCTGTCCCTGTGCCCCCACGTCCCCGTTCCCCCGTGTCTAAGGCTGACAGCTCCATCTCTCCCCGCCGCAGGACGAGCTCCTGGCGACCTGTTGATCCGTAGCCTGTCGGAGGTGCACACCGGCGTCTACCAGTGCCGCGTCACCAACCGCGTGGGCTACTCCGTGTGCCAGCTCAACATCCACCCCGTGCCAAGTAAGTGGCACTGCGGGGGGGACACGGGGCGGGCAGGGGGCTGCTGGCTCCGCGTGCCAGGGTGCCCGCGGCGGCGCGGTGAGCAGAGGGCAGCCGGCGGGGAAGCCGGCGGTGACAGGGTGTGCTCCCGCGGCAGGGGGAAGGCAGACAGGCATCATCGTGGGCTCCATCCTGGGCTCGCTCCTGCTCCTCAGCTTGCTGGGGCTGCTCATCTGGGCGCTGATCTGCCGCTACCGCCGGAAGGAATGCCAGCGCGCCTGCAGCGACTGCCGGTGAGCGACGGGGGGCACGGGGCCGGCACGGGGCCAGCGGCACCAGCAGCTGCCACTGGCATCAATGGGGACCGATGGGCACTGTGGGTGTCACTGGGCACTGACGGGCATCACTGGGGACTGATAGGGACTGATGGGCACTGTGGGTGTCACTGGGCACTGACGGGCATCACTGGGGACTGATAGGGACTGATGGGCACTGTGGGTGTCACTGGGCACTGACGGGCATCACTGGGGACTGATAGGGACCAATGGACACTGTGGGTGTCACTGGGCATGATGGGCATCACTGGGGGCTGATGAGTACCAATGGGCACCCATGGGTGCTGCTGAGTGCCACCAAGCACTGATGGCCACCGCGGGTCACCCCTGGGTACCACCAGGCAGTGATGGGCACCAACGCGCACCAAGAGAATCTACCAGGACCCCGGTGAGCGCCAGCAGGTGCCATCAGACACCAGTTGGTGCTACTGGGCATCGATGGGCACCACCGGGCGCTGGTGGTGCCACCAGGCACTGGTTGGCAGCGACAAAAAACAGTGGGGTGCCAATTAGTGCCACTGAGCATCTGTGGGCACAGAGGGGTGCCAGGAGGCACCGGTGGGTGCCGGTGAGTACCGCCGAGCGCTGACGGTGCCACGGCGGCTCCCTCTGCCCGCAGGAGCAGCACGGGCGGCACCATGACCCGCACCTGCAACGTCTGCACCCACGGCTACGCGCCCCACGGCATCAGCTACATGCAGTGCCAGCACGGCGACAGCGACGAGCGGGCGGCCGCACTCATCTGCAACGAGGGCATCCGGCACCAGGTCACCTGCCCGGCGCTGTAACCCCCCCCGGCCCCACACGCCCGCCCAAAATTCGGCTCCACGGGGGGAGCAACACGAGCCCGGAGCCGGCAGCACCGCCGGGATCGGTTCGGGGCCGCCGGGGCTCGCCGCGCAAATTGACGGCAGGAACCAGCTCCCTCCTCCCCCCGGCACAGCTCCAGCAAACCACGTTTTGGTTCATCGCTCTAGTTGGTTGGTTTTCTTGGTTGTCTTTTTTTTTTTTGGCCCGTTTTTTTGTATGTCCCCCCCCACCGGCTCTTGGGGCGGCTCCCGGAGGCTTCCCTGGTTATTTCAGCAATATTTATTTCTCTCCGGCCCGTCCGCTCGGCACCGAGCGGGGACGCGGCCGCCCCGAATCGCGCCCCCCCGCCCTTTCCCGCACACACACCTCCGGCCCGGCGCCCCCGCATTGGCTTCAGCAATTGGGTGTTTGTTATTCGAGACGAGACGCCGTCGGCACCAGGATTTGCAGTTCGGAAAGAGAAAGAGGAAAAAACCAAAAAGAAAAGAAATAAACTAAAGTGACTCCAGCGCCGCCCTGTTGTGTTTCACCCCGGGGAGGAGGCGGCGCCGGCGCCGCGCTGGGGGGGGTCCCGGGGAGTCGGCAGCACCGTCCCGCGGTGTCCCCGGGGTGTCGCGGAGCAGCCGGACACCCGGCACGTGCCTGTCCCCGCGTCCCCGCTGCTGACACAACCCCGGCACCCGCGGGTGTCCCCGGACGTGCCGGGACAGCGGTGCCCGGGGCTGCGGTGGCTGCTCCATGTTCCCCTGCCAGACCTCACCGCAAAGGTGCCCAGAGCCGGGGTGCCCCAGCCCTAAACTTGGTCCTAATTCTAAGCCAGTGTGGCTTGTAATGCAAACCCTAACCCCCCACGTCTGATTTGCACCCTAGAACTGAGCCTAACAGCCAGCATAACCCAACAATAACCCCGACCCTGACCCAAATACTAACCCCAACATTAGCCCTGGCCCTAGCACTAACCCTAAGCCTCACATCAGTCCCAACGTCCACGTAAACCCTGACCCAGGTGCCAACTTCAATCCTAATACTGATCCAAACTCTCCTGCTGAGCCTGACCCTCCCCTAAGCCCAGCCCCACGCCAGCCTAAAGGTCCGTCCTAACTCAGACAGAGCCTGAACACTAATCCTGAGAGCAAGCTTAAGCCTGACCCCCACCCGCTGGGCACCAGGACCCACCACACTGGAGCTGTGACATCAAGGGCCCCACCCTCTGCGGCCCCGCCCTGCAAAGCCACGCCCTCCGAGGCCACGCCCTCTGTGACCTAACCATTTGAGGCAACGCCCTCCACAGCCCCGCCCTCCGAGGCCCCGCCCTCTGCGACCCCACCCTATCGGGCCCCGCCCTTCACAGCCCCGCCCCTCGCGGCCCCGCCC
>VWYH01005546.1:17943-42138 GCA_013399365.1 Pampusana beccarii | reverse complement strand
TGCCGGGGCCCGTGCGGGCTCTGACCGGCCCCGCTCTCCCCGCAGTACGAGGACGCCTTCACCCCCCACCGCCTGCAGAACTGGAACGTGCCCCGGCCCAGCCGGCAGGTACCCCCTGACCGGACCCCCCCCCGGGCTCCGCTCAGCCCCGGCCCGGACACCCGAGTCCCTCGGGACCCCCTCCAGCCCTTCCCTGGACCCCCAAGACTCTGCCTTGCCCTGGCACAGACCCCTGGGATCCCCCAAACCCTCCTTAGCCCTGGCCTGGGTGTCCCTGGGACCCCCTCAGCCCCAGCCCAGGCACCCCTGGGATGCCCTGGGAGCCCCATTAACCCTGGCCTGGACCCCGGGACCCCCCTTTAGCCCTGGCCTAGACCTCTGGGACCCCCCTTAGCCCTGACCTACACCTCTGGGACCCCCCTTGACCGTCGCCTGGACCCTGGGACACTTCAACCCCAGCCCAGACACCCCTGGGACCCCCGGCCGTGCACCCACCGCCTCCCCCCACAGCGTCCCACACTGCAGGCCGGCCCCACGCAGATCATCGCCAATGACCGGGGACACCTGCTCCCCGCCGTGCCCCGCTCCCAGGTGAGCCGCACCCACAGACCCGGGGGGGATCCCCTGCTCCCCACACCCCCGCCAGCCCCCATTCTGCTCCCCTTCCTCCTCCTCCTCCTCCCAGGCCTCCCCGTGGGGCACATTTGTGGGGACGTGGGAGATGCCACCGCAGATCCCCCCGGCCAGGCTGAGCCTGACGTCCCGCTCGGCCGCTGCCGCCTCCCGGCTCACGGCCTGGACCCGCCAGCCCACGGCGCTGAGCCGCGCCTGCAACGGCGTCCGCACCGAGATCACCGGCAAGGTACGGGGACCTGGGGACGGCGCCCTGGCGGATTTCAGGGGGCTTTTGTATCCGCCTCAGTGCATGGGCGGAGATGGGGCTGAGATGGGGCTGCACGGGTGAGCTGCTGCTCCTTGTGCCGTTCCCTGAGTCCCGTGGGTTATTTCAAACTTGTTCCTCCCACGTTTGCACCCGCTGGTAGATCCAACCCGGTGCGCTCAAGCGCCCAGAGCTTGGGCCACCACGTCCCCTTGCGCTCGGGGCGCCCTTGGTGTCACCCCAGATCCGGGCTCGTCTTCTGCTGGGTGCCCCAGGAGGAGCTCACGAGCCGCTCTCCTCCAACAGAAAAGCATCTGAGAACAGGGCCTGCCCTGATGCCGAAGGCCCCCCCAGCGCCCCTTTTCCGCTCCCCGCTTTTCACTCACCCCATCGCTGCACCATGAGTTTAACACTCATCTCCCTCGCGCAGCCCGAGGAGCCTCGGCCGGACGCACAAACTGCCCAGGAGCCTTCGCAAAAGAGCGATCGGGCACCCAGCGAGGGGACAGAGCCCCGACGCGGGGACACGGGGTCACCCCAAATCTCAGCCTCGAGGGAGCCCGGTCCTGGGGGAGCCACCGCGCCGGGGGTCCCGGCTCCTGGCCGGGGTGAGGAAGGGGAAGGCGGCGGAGGAGCCTGAGCGAGGCCAGCGCCCCATGGCCCGCACCGTGTGTTTTTGTGGCGATTGGGAAAAATAAATGTTTAACAAAAAAAACCAACAATCCCCACGTTTGGTTTGAGCAGCTGAGGGCACAGCCCGGGCAGGTTTGGGGGGCTCAGTGGGACATGGGCTGTCCCAGCTCATCCCGGTTAATTGTGTCTCATGCTGGAAACGCGGGTGCAGCCGTGGGGCGGGAGCTGCTCCCCGCTGAGCAGAACCCGGAGCGGGGGGTTCATCCCTTCCCCAGCTGCTCTCGGAGCGGGGGAGGCAGCTCTGGATTCATCTCCGTGCCCCCCCAGCCGTGGGCAGCCCCCCCGACTGCTCCCCAAAAGGAAATCAGGTCCGCGAAGCGCGGCCCAGACCCAGCAAAGCCTGACTTGCATGCAGCTGGCACGCTCCGCAGAATAGCTCATCAGGGAGAAGTGGGTTCCAAATAAAAGCCATTTCAGCAGCTGCAGGAAGTAATTGGTTCAAAGCTAAAATACATTTATTTTCACCCAGGAAAAGCTCTGTCCTGCTGGGCCACGTGGCTACACCGATGGGGGTTTGGCGCTTTCTCCCTCCACCGCGCTGACAGCTGACGGTTCCTCCTCCACTGTGATTTGATTATGTCCCCTCAGGGCAGCGATGCCATCGCTAATTAAAGGAGCGGCTGATTACTCAGGGACTGGGCTCGGATCAGCGCCGCAAGGAAAAGCGATGGCGTGGAAACGAGCCGAGGGATCCCGGAGCACGTTACCGGCTCCTCTCCGGAACTTCAGGTCCCCACCACAACGCGGGGAACAGATGTTCCCCGTAAAGCCAAAATTCTGCCAGCGGATGATGGGAATGGGCAGGAGGATCCCGAGCCGGAGCCCAGACCTGCCGGGAAAGCAGGACAGAGCTTTGCAAAGCTTTGCTGCTGGTGGTAAATGTTAAAAAGTGGCCGATTGCGGCAAAAAAGCTCCCAGACCTTGCACCAGTGCAATCACCCACCGTGCAGGTAGGAAATTCCTTCGGCAGGCAGGTCAGCCCCGCACCCGCAAGCTCCGAACGGTTTGTGTTTCCATCTCCCGGCTCCTCCGAGAAACGGCGACTCCCCCGGAGCCCAAAGCAGAGACGACAGATGTGGAGGATCGAGCTGCTTTATTGCCAAGGTGGGTGAGCGATAAGAGCTGAAACAAGAGCTGGTGGTGACGTACGACCAGAAAAAAAACGTCCCTCCCTGTTGTGCCAGAGATGGAGAAAATTCCTAATGGGGGAAAACTGGATGTGAAAATTCCTAACGGGGGAAAATTTGATGTGAAAATTTCTAACGGGGGAAAATTGGATGTTTTCACTGGCAGGGGCTCCAGGGCACCCAACACAGCTGGATTTTGGGGATAAGAAGCGGGGACTGGACCCTGCGGGTCTGCACACCCGTCCCAGCCGCCCCACGGTGCCGGCGCGGGTCCCGGCGGCACCGATCGCCCATTCTCCTCCCGGTGCCGGCGTTGGCAGCGCCGCCCGCTCTCCCCGCTCAATGGGGACGCTTGTCCTGGGCCGAGCCCACACACGCGGCTCCAGCCGTCCCCGAGCCCACTCGGCCCTGTGGGGACACAGATTCTGCATTGTCTCCAGCGTGGGGACAGGGCAGAGCAAAGAAACGCCCTGGAGTTCGCCGGGAGGAAGGCGGCAGCAACCGAACGCACTGGGATGGTTTCGAACTCGTGCCCGGCTTCCCGCAGCTGCTGGGGCGCGTGGGACGGCAGGGGACGGCCCGGCCTGTCCTCCCCGCACCCAGAGGGTCGGCGCATCCCCCAGGTTAAATAAAAGCAGCTCTGATCATCCACGAGATGGGGGAGGAAGGGATGCGGCACCTTCCTCAAAGATTTACAGCAACTCGGAGGCGTGTCCTCCCACCTCCCTCTGCAGGATCCTCTTCGGGCCAGGACGGAGCGAAGCTTCCGAAAACAGGGAGGTTGTTGACGGGAGGGCGCGTTCACATGGCGGCGAGGCCGGCGGAGGAGAGCAGGGTCAGGATCAGGACCAGCACCCCCGACTGCTCAACCTGCGCGATCTTGAACCCCTTCCCCAGGTCCCAGGCCTGCGGGAGACAGGAGACGCAGCGGGTTAATTCCAAAAGGGCTTGGGGTGGGCAGAAAGGCGCCTCTTTCTGATGAAAGCTTGCGAGACCATCCCAAAAAACAGCCTTTGGACCCCTGGGTACGGCTGCAAGAGTCCAGCGCGTGGCTCCGTGGCAATGAAAACTCATCCCCCCCCTCCCCGGCCCCCCCGTCTATCAGCAGCTCCCCCCCATCCCGAAGCAGCAGCTGCTCCCGCTCGCTGCTCTCCCGCTGACAGAAATAGGTTACAAAGCACAGCAGGAGCCGCAGACCTGCGGCGGAGCCCAAGGGGGGTGAACCGCAGCCCCAGCCCCCCCGGGGATGCCTGTGGGGTGGGTAGGAGCTGTGGGGGCCGCACTGAGCCTGGAGGGCGGGGGGGATGCTGGAAGGCAGCCCGGAGCGGGACGTCCGAGGCTCCCAGGTGGGTTTGCAGCTCTCGTGGGGCTTTGGCCACGCAAATGTGGGTGCCAAGTGCAGCCCGGGGAGCGCACGGCCCCCCCAGCCCCCCAGTAACCCCCCAGGATCAAGCTGGAAGCGCTGGAAGCCGCAAGAGCCCACGGCTGCCGCACGTGACGCTGCCCCGAGCAGAAGGATCGTGTCACGCTCCGGGCCAGCTGCCTTTGCTATCGTGCTCCTGTAAAACCCAACCTTGTCTGGGGCTGCAGAAAACACAAAATAACTCCAAAAAGCAGCACATCTTGTACTGTTCCCAGCGAGAAACTCTCAGCTCTCCCCCCACCTCGTCAAACACAGGAAGCTCGTCTGAAGGGAGCTGCCTGTTCCCTCAGCCCAGGGCGAACGCGCGTTATTCGGCGCTGGCTCCAACGCTCTGCCGCGCGTCTCCTGGGCTTTGTAAATACTGTAAAACACTTGAAAGGTGACAGCGTGACGAGGGGGAGATAACGAGCGACAGGGCTCTGGGGACACGTCCCTGGCGGTCACGCTGCTGCGGGGACAAGGGGACGCTCCCACCAGCTGTGACACCTCGGGAAGGGCCAGCAGAGCGATGCTCTTTGCACCTTAAACCCACCCAAAATAGCAGCAAGGTTCTGAGGCACCTGAGGTGGATAATTCCCAAGTAGCAAGTGATAGGACAAGAGGAAATGGCCTCAAGTTGCACCTGGGGAGGTTTAGATTGAATATTAGGAATAAATTCTTCCTGGAAAGGATTGTCAGGCCAATGAACAGGCTGCCCAGGGCAGTGGTGGAGTCACCATCCCTGGAGGGGTTGAAAAGGCGTTTAGACGAGGTTCTTAGGGACATGGGTTAGCGCTAGAGTTGGGTTATGGTTGGACTCGATGAGCCTGAGGGTCTCTTCCAACCAAAACGATCCTGTGACTCTGTGAATTCCCGTTTCCTGTGCCTGTTTCCCCCGCAGCCGGCGGTCAATCCCCTTCCCTCGCAGCCCCGGTTACTCACGAGGTGCCGGATCCCGTTCCAGGTGTGGTAGCAGAAGGGGAAAGCCAGAGCGAATTTGGCGGAGCAGATGAGAGCGGGGCCCAGGCTGAGCGACTTCACCAGGGCCAGGTAGTGCGGAAACTGCTCGGGGAGCAGCAGGGCCGCCAATCCGAACAGGGACACCCCTGCAAAGCCAACACCACGGGTCAGGACAGCGCAACCGCCACCGGCCCCTCGCCACCCACAACCAGCCCCAGGCCACCTCCCAGCTGGGCACAATCTGGGGCAGCAACGCCCCAAATCTGGGTCCTGCCCCAAATTCAAGGTGAAAGGGACAATGAAGTTCAGAAATGGAAGGTGGCAGCTCTTCAGCAAAGTCCCCAGCCCCACATCTAGGGACAAAAAGCCACCGATGCAGTCAGCAACGTGGCGGGGCTGCCTCGGCAAAGACGGAGCCCGCGGCTTCTCCTCCCCATTTCTTGGCCGAGAGGGTTTCTCTAGGTGGTGCTGCCAAAATAAAGGGAGCGCCGGCAGCCGGCGCGGTTCAATAGCGCCTGATTGCGCCGCGGCACACGCGCTCGCTCCGGCACCACGGCTGCGCCCGCGCCGCTCAACCAGCTGCTTCCTCGGCAGCCGCTCGGCTCCTCAACGGCCTTTGTGTTCGCCCGGCAAGAAGCTGCGGTAATTACAGGCCTGACAGAGCGGAGCCGAATTTCCCCCTCCTCCTGCCGGCTGCAGTCGCAAAAGCGACGTCCCCTCATGCTCCGTCAGCCCAGGAAGGGGATGGTGTCCCCTCCGGCAGAGGGTGGCAGACCGGAGCAGGAAGGTGACGGTGACACCACCAGCTTGGCATAATTTTTTAGGATTTTTAAGGATGCTCAAAATATAAGCCCTGCTCCAAAAATAAGCCCTAGTTAGAGTTCATTAAAAAATTCAATTTAAATAGTGTCTAGGTGGCTATACGTGTAAAAAAGTCAGCATCTTTTGGAGCGAAAATTAATACCGACCCTGCCTTATTTTGGGGGAAACGGTGTTCAGAGGCCAGGGAAAGGCAGAGGACAAAGCGCAGGGGAAATTAAAGTGAGGGGGCCAAGGGGAGCAAACGTGTGCCCAGAGTCCCAAATCAGCCGGGGAATCGTCCCTCCCGCGGCCCCCGCGAGCGGTGGGGGTGGACGCACCGAAGCTGAGCGCGACGCCGGTGCCGCGGTGCGTGATGGACATCGCCATGGGCAGGGACCACCTGCAAAACAACCAACGGCGTCAGCAAAACGCGGGACAACGCCGGGGCTGCACCCGCAGTTATTTAAGGAATCCGGCCAGAGCAAAAGGGGACGGACGGGGGAATTTGCAGAGGCAGCTCGGGAATGGCAAATGCCGCTGGCACGGGTTGGGGAAAGGGAAGGGCGGCTGCTGAGAGAGGGAGATGAAGCAGGAGACGGTGAGGAACAAAGGGGCAGGGTCTGGGCATCACGGATAAACCAGACAGCTGGGAAAAGTGACAGAAGTAGCCTCAGAAAAGCTGTCGCCTCTCTGAGTAGGGGGGGACATTGTGCGTCCCTGAGGCCGAGAGGCTCTTACTTGTAGATGGTGATGTGCGGGGACAAGGGCCGATGGGACTTGGTGTTCTTCTCCCAGAAGCGCACCATCTCCTCCTTGGCCGTCGTTCCC
This sequence comes from Pampusana beccarii, assembly GCA_013399365.1. Classification (NCBI taxonomy): domain Eukaryota; kingdom Metazoa; phylum Chordata; class Aves; order Columbiformes; family Columbidae; genus Pampusana; species Pampusana beccarii. Next base: position 35,447 of record VWYH01005546.1, on the reverse strand, counting down.
ATCGGGACAACGCTGTGAAACGAGAAGAGACGGGCGGTGAGGGGACACGGGCGGCGTTTCGGCCCCAGCAGCACCGGGAGCCCCTCCAGCCGCGCACAGCCAGGGCATCGGAACCCCCCCGGGAGATCAGATCACAGGCAACCTGCTCCTCGCAACCACGGTAATCGCACACTGCGCCAAATAAAGAGCTTGTAATTTACTGTTCCCCAGATTACATGGCAATTACACTCACAGCCCCATTTAGCAGAAAATAGCTATTTTTCCCCAAACCTGGCAGCGCAAAGCAGGGGAATGAGAGGGTTTCTGCGGCTCCCAGCCTTCCTCAAGTGCAAAGCTGTGGCACAGAGCAGCAGGGGGGTGACAGGGACACCGCCGCCCCCCGAGAGACCCATTGTCCCCAAGCCCCAGGCCGTGCCCTCGCGGTGGCACGAGGAGGAAAGCACAGAAGCCTCAGGCGGGATCCCATGGGGAAGAGCTCAATCTGTTACTCCAAATAAAACCCAGGACTCACTGTCGCATGGAAAGGCCGGGGCCGAGCCGGGCCAGGAGGCATCGCCGAGCAACACATCTGCAAGAGAGGAGAGAGAGAGACTCGATGAGTGCCAAATAAACACCTGAAAGCGCCGGCAACACGGGGCCGGGGAGAGGATCTGCTGCTTTGGCCGTTCATGTCTTAAAATCAATCTTAACACGAGAGATCTGGGCTGTTCCTTGGCAATTTTTCTCTTCCGCTGAGCTCTGAAGCAGAGTCTCAGACTTTGCCCGGGGGCTCCTTCTTTCCAACACCCTGTAATTAGTCTGCTGAGCTGTTTGCCAGGCAGACACAAACAGCACTCAGCTCACAGCCGTGCTGCAGCTCCCGCTTCTCACTCTCGCTACGGCAATTATTATTATTATTATTATTATTATTATTATTATTATCACAGTGAACGTCCCCACACGGGCACAACTGCTCTCAACAGGGCGACTCAGATGCCAAGGGCATTGCTCCAGGGATGGGGATAACACGAGATAGCGCTGCCGCTCGCGCGGCACGAGGACAAGGTGTCAGAATGCTCTGCAGCGTGGCCACGAGCGCTAATTAATCCTCTCAAACGCACGAGCATCTGCAGCAGCATCCCCCGCTGTTTCGTTAGCGATTAACGAAGCTCTGCGGTTCTTCAGTCGCCCTCCAGCCGAGGACGCGGCGGGGAAAACGTCTGGCAGTCAGCTCTGCACCAGGTGTGAATCCAAAACAAAAGGCATTATTATTAACCGCTCCGAGTTCCTGTGTAAATGATTGTGAGGATGTTTCTTTTCAAATTCCTCCCTTGTCTCCCAAGGCCGGAGTTGAAACGCAGCAGGTTTTTCAGAAGGTGACACGGCTGGACGCACCGATTTTCAGCAACCACCCCCGGATTGGGGCAGGGGGGAGCACGTGAACGGCAAATCTCTGCCCGCAGAGCATTAATGATTTATGCCCCTCGCTCTTCCCCCCCTCAGTCCTCTTCTCCTTCTTCTCCAGATTAAAACACCCGACCTACTTCACCCCCCCTCCCACAGAAGCCACTTGGCACCTCTTCTGGGATGGGGGGGGGCTGGCTCCGGATCACACACGACATTCAAAGCAATAACAAAATCCACAGTGCATTTGCATTTTTTCAAAGCTAAACTCCCCAGCAAGAACTCCCCATCCTCTTGGCTCAATTTTGGGGTTTTTTTTTAGCTGCAAAGCGCAACGACCGTCGCTGGCAAAGCGCAGCCCCCGCAGCAAAGCAATCGAGGTCGCTCCGCGCCCAGGACCTGTCCTCTTCATTATTCATCACCCCCTAAGTTGTTGTGCCTTTTCCAGCTCTCCGTCCATTAACTTGCATTTCCTTCCAGATCACTGCCAAACATGTTTTTTTAAAGAGAATCAGCCCTAAAAGAGGATCCTCCAGGCTGAGAGCTCCACAAGGAGGGGGCAAAGGCTCCGGGGGTGCCAATTATCGGGGAGCTCAGAGCTGGGGAAGCAGCTCAAACGAGATGGACATAAAACCAGCGGCAACACAGCCGGAGCTGCAGCCACCCCCAGGGGACACCAGGAGCGACAGGGACATCTCTGGAGCAGCATCACCTCGATAGACGTCGTCAGTGTTCAACCTGCAAGACAGGTCTATAAAAATCACTTGGATCCCGGCAAGGAGGAGGCGAACGAGGAGCGATCGTAGATGCTTTTTTATCTGACAGGCTGCAGCAGACGCGAGCGGATCCTGCCTTCAAACAAACCTGCGCACGCAACAAAGCGCTTCCCACAATAAGCCTGACAGCTCCGGCTAAAAGAGAATATATTAAGGGAATAAAAGCCCGAAGTGTGTCTGCGGGCTGACATCAAAGGGAGCGCTGGGGAGGGGACAAAACTCCTCGGGAGGCGGGGGGGACATGGGAAGAGGCACCTTCGGGCTTGGCAAACACCGGGCGCTTCCCCACGGCTGCTAGGGGAGAGCTGGGGGAGCGGCCCCGGGGGCTGTGGCGGCACCGGGGGCCGTTACCTGCAGCCCGGTCCGGGGCAGGAACCGCCCCCGGGGCACCCAGGGCCCGGCCCGCCGGCGGCTGCGGGCCGCCCCCCCCCGCCGCTCCGACCCCTCCCGGCGGCACCCGGGGACACGCAGGGTCACCCGGGGACACCCAGAGACACCCGAGGACACCCGGGACACCCGGACCGGCCGTCCCGTCCCCCCGGGCCGCGGGTCCCTCCCCGGAGTCACCTCAATGCCAGCGCCGCCATCTTGGAGCGCCCCGCAGGCCGGAAGTAGCCGTGACGCACTTCCGCCGCCGGGGCTGCCCGGGACCGTCTAAGTGTCCCCGCTACCCCGGGGCTGCTCGTTGTAACCCAAGGGATGCCCGTTATCGCCAAAACTGCCCGTTACCCTCCTGGGGATGCCCGTTATCACCGCAACTGCCCGTTACCCCCGCGGGGATGCCTGTTAAGCGCCCCCGCCGGGGGTTCCCGTTACCCCCGGAGCTACCGTTACTCCCCCGGGGCTGCCCGGTTCTCCGGGGGGCAGCAGGACCAGGCTCCCCGGGACCCTCTGGCCGGTGGAGGGAGTTGAAGCAGAACAATCTCCCGTTCTCGTCCCCGGCCGGGAACCCTCGGGGTGAAAAACGCACGGAGGGGACGCAGCGGTGGCCCCGGGACGGGAGGGGACACACCGGTGGCACCGGGATGGAAAGGGACACACCGGTGGCCCCAGGACCGGAGGGGACACAGCGGTGACACCGGGACGGGAGGGGACACAGAGGTGGCATCAGGACCGGAGGGGACACACCGGGGTCCGTCCTCAGGAGCCCCCGTTCCCCGCGCTCCGGTGCGCTCCGGCTCCGGCCGCATTCCTGCCGAGCCGCCCCCGCCGCGACGGGAATGCGGCCGCACAAAGGGCGCTGTGTCCCGGCCCCCCCGCCCGCGTCCCCCTCCTCGCCCATGGCCACACTCAATGTCCCCTTTGAGCCCCGGCTGCCCGGTGCCCCCGGTGCCCCCACCTGCCCGGCGCCCATTGGCCCGAAGCGGCGGCTCCGCAGGCATCGCCCGGTGCCGCCGGCTCTTAAACCTCGGCCCCCGGCCCCCGGCACCCTCCGGCCCGTCGCTCAGCCCTCCATGCGGCTCGGAGCCGGCCGGTGACAGCAGCCACCATGTCGCAGGGTGCCGAGGGCAGCAGGTGCCTCCTCCTCCTCACCGGGCTGCTCGCGGTGCTGGGTAAGCTGGGGACAAGGAACTGGGGCTGCTCATCCCCAAATCGGGGTGCTGGGGGGGGACCGAGAGGCTCCAGACCCCCGGGAGGTGACTGTGGGGCTGGTGGCCACCTGCTTTTGGGACTGTCACCCGTGGTGGCGATGCTGTGGGGATGTGTCTGCTGCTGTGTCCCTGTCACTTGGCTGCAAGGAGGGTTCCAGCACCAGCCACTTCCCTGGGGATAGGAGGGGGTGCTGGACCCTGCCGTGGTCCCCAGGTGACAGCTGGCACTGGGACACGGTCCCTGTGGGGACACCGGAGGGGCACAAAGACCTGCTGTCCCTCCACAGCCCTTGTGCTTTCTCCAGGGCCACCAAAAGTTCTTTGGTGGCAACACAGGGCTGGTGCGGGGGTGTGACAGGGTCCCCACGGGGCTGACGGGTTTGTCCCCCCGGCAGGGCCGTCCCCAACGTCGTCCATCCACGTGTACACGCAGCGGGAGGTTTACGGCACCGTGGGCTCTCCCGTCACCCTCTCCTGCAGCTTCTGGTCCAGCGAGTGGATCTCTGAGGACATCTCCATCACTTGGCACTTCCAGGCTGAGGGAACCCGCGACAGCATCTCCGTAAGCGCCCGCTCCGCTGCCGGTCCCGCTGTGCCCGGAGCCGCCGTCACCCCAACATCCATCTGTCTGTCCCTGTCACTAGATATTCCACTACGCCAAGGGCCAGCCCTACATCGATGACGTGGGCACCTTCAAGGAGAGGATGGAGTGGGTGGGCAACCCCCGCCGCAAGGACGGCTCCATCGTCATCCACAACCTGGACTACACCGACAACGGCACCTTCACCTGCGACGTCAAGAACCCACCTGACATCGTGGGCAAGTCCTCCCAGGTCACGCTCTACGTCTTCGAGAAAGGTACAGGACGGTGTGGGCGCTCCCCCTCCCTGACTCAGTTTCCCCACTGCGGGCAGGGGGCTGAGCGGGCACTGGTGTCCCCGCAGTGCCCACCCGCTATGGTGTGGTGCTGGGCTCCATCATCGGCGGGGCCCTGCTGCTAGTGGCTGTGGTCGTGGCCCTGGTCTATCTCATCCGCTACTGCTGGCTGCGGCGGCAGGTGGCCCTGCAGCGACGGCTGAGGTGAGACCCCCGCCCCATCGGGGCCAAAAAAAACCCTCAGCGGGGCTAAATTAGTGAGGGGTCGGTGTTTCCGAGCTGCATTTTCTCCTTTCTGCTCCAATTTTAGCGCGATGGAGAAGGGGAAGCTGCAGCGATCGGCCAAGGATGCATCCAAGCGCAGCCGGCAGGTGAGTACGAGGGGTTGGGGAGGGGGGTGAACCCCTCTCCTGCTTTTTAGGGTGGGAGGAGAGGCTGCGGGTGAAGCCCCCGGCGCAGGGGGCACCGCAGTGCCGATACTGCCCCATCCCACAGGCACCGGTGCTCTACGCCATGCTGGACCACAGCCGCAGCACCAAGGCGGCCAGCGAGAAGAAACCCAAGGGAGCCCCCGGGGACTCCCGCAAGGATAAGAAATAGCGGTTAGCGGGCAGGGAAGGTACCGCGGGGGCGGCCGCCGGGGCCCCCCGGCCCCCCAAAGTCGTCATGACCATCGAGATGGAGCTGCGGGGGGAGGCCCCCGAGGCCTCGCGTCCCCCGCCCGCCGTCCGCTCCCCCAGCAGGGGCAGCCTTAAGAGCGCCCTGATGAACATCATCAAGCCCAATGCCGAGACATGACGGGGTGCGGCCCCCCCGGCTCCGGGAAGCAGCCGCCCCGGGGTGGGGGACACGGCGAGGAGCGGGGTGTGGTCCTCGCCCTGTGTCCCCCCCACCTCGGGGACACCCCGGTGTCCCCCCGCCCCGCCCCGAAGCCCCTCGGTCGGTACCTTCCTCTGCGCAACCGCTGCCCTGCCCAGCCCCGGGCTCTGATGTAATTTTTCTCTTTGAAGATGCAAACACTGAATTTTGAGTCTGCTCCCCCCCACACAAGCTGCCTCGGTCCCCCCTCCCCAGGGACCTGCGGGGTCCCCGTGGGACCGAGCTGCCCCCGTCCCTTCCCAGTGTGTCCCCCCCCCCAAAAACCGGTCTCCGGGAGGGTTTTTCTGTGCCCACGTCGTTGCTCCTTTTCTGGCCGTTTTCTCGTCTCTCCCCACGACCGAGCCCAAATGACGTCATGGGGTGGCCCCCCGCCCCGTCCCCTCCGTCCCTCTCCCGTCCCCCATTAACCCTCCCGCCCCGTAACCCCCGCCCCCCCCGCGTCGGCCGGAGCCTCGTGGAGGAGGAGAAGCTGCGGCCCGGCTGGGGGAGCCCCCGGTGCCCGTCACCCGGCCCCAGGTGCCTGTTTTTCTATGTCCCGTCCGTGTCCCTACGGCACCGTTAATAAAACTCACATCTCCAGGAGCGCAGTGTCACCCCGGTTCGAGGTGGGGGTGTCCGGGGGTGCGGGAAAGGGGGGGTGTGCCTGAGCACTTGCGAACTCGTCGCACGGAGACTCGCCAGCTCCCACAGCGAAAGGGGCAGCGCTGCCGTTGTGCCTCAGTTTCCCCAGGAGTGAGGTGATGGATCATGGCTGCGACCCACCCCAGGGCCACTCTCCCCCTTGTCCCGTCAAGAATTTGAGTTAATTAACGCTCACCACCCTTGAGCTTGAGTCCACGAGGGGTCCCCGCGCTGCCCCCGGGGCTATAATTGTCTTTTCCCTAATAAGTCTGCAAAGCGAGCGGGGGCCGAGCCCCCACCCAGGGTGTCCCCTGGGCCCTGAGTGTCCCTTGGCCACAGACGCTGTTTTTCTTTCCAAGAGCTATTTATGCCACTGCGCTGCGGCTCCACGCCGGCTCCCAGTGTCCCCAGTTACCTCGTGGTATTGGGCAGCGTTTCGTGTCTGAGCATCGAGAAACCCACCCCGTGCAAATCCCCCAAATGGCTCATTTTACCCCCCCCCGCCAAGCCCTTATTTCTTGTCACCACCAGCCACCTCCCACGGCTGCTCTCGGTGGTGCCGAGGCCACGGCTTTGGGCACAATTTTACGGGGAAAACTCCAAATTTGAGGGTGATCAGAGACCGCGGGAGGAAGGGGGGGGGGGTGTTGAAGCCGTTCCCAAAGCGTCAGTCAAGGGGGGGGAACCCACCACACACAGCCCAGGGACACACCTGCCTGTGCCCCCCCCGCCGCCCCAAGTGGGGACACTCAGCCTCAGGGACCGGCTGCACCCCATTCCCCCAGAGAATGGGGACTCGGGGGGTCCCACCGGCTGAGGGACAATCTCCACTCCCCTCCACTCCGCACAGACCACACACCAGCCCGGTTCCTCTCCCCGTATGGTTTATTCTTTATACATGCTAAAATCCGCACCCCCCCGCCAGGCGAGGGGACGGTGACAATGTCAGGAATGTGGGGAGAGGGCGGTGCGAGGATGGGGAGCCCAGGTGGGCTGCAGCAAGTCCCTCCCGCCGTGTCGCACCCCCCTGGGATGGGACAGGAGCTCCCCCCGCTCAGGGGACACCGGTGAGTGTGTGTTTGTGTCCCCCCTCCCTGCCCAGGGACAGGAAAACCGCGACCGCCCCGGGGAAAAGGGCGTTTGCGCGCCAGCCCCTCGCCCAAGGGCCATCTCCCCTCCGGGGGACACAGGACTCGGTGCTGTCCCCCCCATATCGACCCCCTCAGGGTCCCGACTCCTTCTTGCGCTTCTGGAAGCGGCGGAATTTGCCCTGGATGGCGAGCGCGGCTTTTTCCGTCTCGGGTGCGCTCAGGTCGATGTCGATCTCCTCCTCCTCCTCCTCCGCCTTCTTGGGGTCGCCGGCTTTGGCTGGGGGGGGGGACAGGATGGGGGTTGCCCTGGTTACAGCCTGGCACCCCCAGACTCAACCCGGGGACACCCAGGGTCACTCCCCAGGGGCAGGGAAAGGACAGAGCGGGTCCCCAAATCCATCCAGGTGTCACCCCCATCATGGTGGGGACACAGATCCTGGACACTCCGGGGACGGGAACAGCCAGCGGGGTCCCAGAGGGACATGGTGACAGAGGTGGCACCGGTGACAAGGCACCCCGAGGGTGCACCCGCCGGTACCGGGCATCCTCACCTTCCTCCTGCCCGCCGGGGGCCTCCGCCGCAGGGGGGGACTCATGGTGGCTGCGCTGCGGAAGAGAAGGGGGTGTCCGGAGGTGACACGGGGCAGCAAACCCGCACCGCGGGGAACGGGCTCCGTTTTACCGGGACCCCCCACGAGCCTCCGGGATCCCCCCGCCTCCATCCTCCCCCCTCGGGGTGCAGCATCACCGGCGTTCCCCAGGGCGGCTCCTCTCCCTGTTCGCTAAAAACGAGGGGAAAAGGGAAACCCCCTCGTCTCGCCCCTCACCTCGCTCATGGCCGCTCCGGTGCCGCCGCCGCTCCCGGTGCGCGGGGCCCCGAACGCCGCGGCCGCTTTAAAGGGGCGCGGTTGAGTGACGGCCACGAACAGCCAATGAGACGCGGGGGCGGGGCCAGGCGGGGATACGCCCTCCGCGTGTGTCACCCCCCATCCCGAACCTCGACGCCCCACCGAGCGGGGACCAGGGGGACCGGGGGGCCGTGGCCATTGCCATCCCCCGAGCTGCCGTCGTCCGGGGTGTCACCCCCCACCTTTGGATGGGGACACTGGTGGCACTTCCCCGCGGTGGCTGGTGGCCGGTGGCAGGATGGCCATCGCCATGACCCCGTCTCCTCCGGGCTCTGCCACTCCAAACTGTCCCCAGCACCGACATGTCCCCCTGCCTGTCCCCGTGTCTGTCCCATCCCTGCCTGTCCCTGTGTCTGTCCCATCCCCGCCTTTCCCCGTGTCTGTCCCATCCCTGCCTGTCCCCATTGTCCCTCCCACACCGCCTGTCCCCGCCTGCTGCCACCTCACCCAAGTTCAAGGTTCAAACTCCGCAGGGCTCTGACTGGGAGGTGGCAGGGACACGCGGTGGGCAGGTGGCCCCTCACTGGTGGCCCCGACCACCAGGCACGGCCGCACTGGTGGGCACCGGCTACCGGGTACCAGCTCCGCCGGGCACTCGCCGTCCCCCTGGTGCGGGCACTGTCACCTGTGTTCCCGATCATGTCGAGCCCCTCAGATGCGGAGAGCAGCCCCTGCCCGCTGCCGGTCCCCTGTGTCCCCGGGGGGAAGGACGCGGAGCCCGAGGAGGAGAAGGTCTGTGCCGTGTGCGGTGACCGTGCCAACGGCTACCACTTCCATGTCATGACCTGCGAGGGCTGCAAGGGCTTCTTCAGGTGGGGGCTGCCACCACGGGGGGACCCGGGGTGACACGGGATGGGTGGCAGGGGATGGAGTGGGATGGGACGGAGGGAACAAGATGGAACAGCACGGGACAGGACAAGATGGGCTGAAACGGGATGGGACAGGGTGGGACAAGGTGCTGCTCCTCTGCCCCCACTGGGGACACACAGTGACAGTCCCCGTGGCCTCGTGTCCCCCCCAGGCGCTCCATCAACAAGGGCGTCCGCTTCACCTGCCCCTTTTCCCGGAGCTGCCCCATCACCAAGGCCAAGCGGCGGCAGTGCCAGGCCTGTCGCCTCCAGAAGTGCCTGGACGTGGGCATGCGGAAGGACAGTGAGTGTGGTGACATGGGGACAGCATCAGGAAAATGAGGGGACAGGGGACGGGGCAACACATGGGAGACCTGGGGGGAAGAAGGGGACATGGAGCAGAGGGAACCTGTGTGGGAGGACACGTGGGAAAGGGGATGATGGAGACCTGGAGGGGACAATCTGGGGGAACATGGGACAGAGAACAGCAGCGTGGGTGGGGCGGCAGGGAGGACATGGGGCAGAGGGGACGGGGCAGCCCCGGGGCAAGGGGACAACAGGGGCAGTGGGGAGAGGGGCCTGCAGGGCAGCGGTGGCTTGAGCAGCGCGGGGCTGTGACCTGGTCCTGGGGTGACGGTGCCGACGGGCGGCAGTGATCATGTCTGAGGAGACGCTGCGGCTGCGGCGGGCGCTGCGGGGCCAGCGGCAGCGGGAGCAGTCGGGGGAGGTGACGGCGGAGGTGACAGCGGAGGTGACAGCGGAGCAGCGGGAGCTCATTGCCATGCTCATGGCCGCCCACCAGCGCACCTTCGACCCCAGCTTCTCCCAGTTCACGCACTACTGGGTGAGCAGGGACCCACGGGGGACCCAGCTGGCCCCACGGGTGCCGCGGCACGGCGCTGACCCTGGTGCCACCACCGCAGCCCGCCGTGCGACTCCACATGCCCAGCTCGCAGCCGCAGAGCACGACGCAGCCAGGTGTCCCCACTGCGTGGCCGCCGTCCTCACGGGTGGCCTGTCTGGAAGAGGATGTGCTGCCCGACGTCTTCTCCATACTGCCCCACTTCGCTGACCTCAGCACCTTCATGATCCAGCAGGTCATCAACTTTGCCAAGGAGATCCCGACATTCAGGTCTGCGGGGGTGCGCTGGTTTGACTGAAAACGGGTTAATTGTCCTCATGTAGTTACAAACCTTTCTTTCCCATAGCCAGCACGCTCATTATTTGGGCTTAGTTTGAGAACAAGAGATAAGAGCCCAGCACAGAGTTGATGTTTTGAATTGCTCTGGTCTGAGAGCCAAGGACACTCTGAGCTCTGCCCACAGGTGTGAGGCAGCGAGGAAGGGGATGGATGGATGGACAGAGCTGGACTGACACCCACACTGAGCAATCAGAGTGTTCCAGCAATTAGCGTCATGCTCCATATTTAAGGAGTCTTTTCTTCCACTTTCTCTTGCACATGTTGTTTTCTTTGCTCTTTTTTGTTGCAGCCAGGGGAGTTTCGGTTGGGGCATTTAGTTGGGCCTTTTGCCGTTTTGCAGAGGCCTCTGGGCTTTTCTGCCTTTTCCCCTCTTTTCTCTCTCTGGGATGGGCTGTGGGACCAGGTGCCATTTCCTGGGACTGGCTGCTCAGCGTGTTCATGAGGAATCGCCTTGAGTACCTTTTATTTCTGTTTTATATATATATTTACTAGTAGTGTATTAGTATTTTGTTATTTTATTCAACTGTGTTTATCTCCATCCAAGTTTCTCCCTTCCCTTTGGATTCTCTCCCCTATTTGGGAGAGTGAGTGAGTGGCTGCGTGGTTGTATTGCCAGCTCTTGTTAAACCACAATGGGGGCATCAGGGGAGAACCTCCTATAGCCCCCCAGCTCTAACACCCCTGTGTCACCCCCCGGGCAGGGGTTTGCCCATCGAGGACCAGATCTCCCTGCTGAAAGGGGCCGCCCTGGAGATCTCGCAGATGCAGTTCAACATGGTGTTCAACGCCGAGAGCAAGGCCTGGGAGTGCGGGCCGCACTGCTACACCATCAAGGACGCGGCGCTGGGTGAGGGGACGCGGTGGCACCGGGGAAAAAGGGACGGTTGTGTCCCTGTGCCCCCACTGACCGCTGTGCTCCCCCCAGCTGGGTTTGAGGAGATGTATTTGGAGGCGCTGCTCAAGTTCCACATGAGACTGAAGAAGCTGCAGCTGCACGAGGCCGAGTACATCTTGGTCCAGGCCATGCTGCTCTTCTCACCAGGTGGGCACCGCGGGGGCCGCGGCGGGGGTGTCCCCTTGGCCACGCTGACGGCCACCCCCCCGCCTCGTGTCCCCAGACCACGTCAGCATCGCCCAGCGGGACGTCATCGACCAGTTCCAGGAGAAGGTGGCCCTGACGCTCAAGAGCTACATTGACCAGCAGCACCCCATGCCTGAGGGCAGGTACGTGCCGGGCAGGGGGTGGCACGGCCACTGTCCCCCCCGCCACAGGGACAGTCACCGGGCGCTTCCCCCCCACCGGCAGGTTTATCTACGCGAAGCTGGTGCTGCTGCTGACAGAGCTGCAGACGCTGAAGGTGGACAGCTTGCGGCAGATGCTGCACATCGAGGACCTGTCCTCCATGACGCCGCTGCTCTCCGAGATCATCAGCTAGAGAGCCCCCCCAGCCCCGGCTGCCACCGCACGCCATGGGGACAAGTAAACCTCCTTTATTTTTCCAGGCTCCGCGCGTCCCTGTGCCGTGGGGGGGAGCGGAGGGACGTGGCGCTGGGGCCCCCAGACCCGCGCGGCAGCCGCTCCTCAGCCCTGGGGCGTTAACGGCCACCACGTGCTGTCACACAGTGTCCCCCGGCCGCCGGGGACCAGGTCCCCCATCCGCGGGCTCCCCCCGGTGTCCCCGCGGCGGCTCCCTGAGCAGGACGGTGACACCCGCCGCTCACTCCCGCGGCCGCTCAGCCCACGATGACGCTGAAGCCGCAGTGGAAACGGTTCTTCCAGTGGTTGAGGAAGGCGCCCAGAGCCAGGGTGACGGGCAGGGGGGGCAGCTTCTTCTCCAGCACCCCCCCGACGCTCCAGTTACTGTCCACGAGCCCTGCGGGGGGGACGGTGAGCGCGGGGGGGGCACGGTGAGCGCCGGGGCGGTGGGCGCCGGCTCCCCGCTCACCTCTGAAGACCACGTTGGCCCGCGGCAGGTTGAGTTGGTAGCCAAAGGCGAAGGTCGTGTCCTGCAGCCGCGTGTTGGCCTCCAGCTCCACCCCAACCTGCACCTGGGGGGGGGCACAAATGTGAGACCCCGGTGGGAGCCGGGGACACGCGGGGACAGGGACAGGCTGGGGACACGCACCTGCTCGTTGGCTCGGTGGTAGTAGCTGGCGTGGGCCCCCCCGTACCCCACATTCAGTGTCGCCACCCACTTGAGAGCTGGAAGAGAAGCCGAGCAGAGGGCAAGGGCGGCCGGGGCGTCCCCAGAGGTCAGCACATCGGCGGGGACCCCTGGGCCGTGTCCCTGTCCCCACGGCCCCCCCGCGTACCCGTGTACTTGCCCGCCAGCGTTAGGATGGCTCCCTCCTCCCCCGGCCGCCGGTGATAAACCATCTCCCCCCCCAGCACCAGGCGGGGGGTGACGCTCTGCAGGAAATGGGCCACCAGGATGACTGCGGGGACATCACGGCGCTCAGCGCCCGTCCCTTTGCGCCCCGGGGGGGGCACACGGGGGGGACACCGCGCTCACCGGACTCGCTGAGCACGTCGGGGTTGCCCAGCGTGAGGGTGGCCGTGCAGTCGTCCCCCCGGTACTCGCCGTCGAACTGCCACGTCACGAACTTGGCCTGGTGCGTCTGCGGGGGGACGGGCACCGCGGGGTCCTGTCACCGCCTGGGGGGGACACCCCCCGCCCGGGGTCCCCTCCCGCCCGGCCTCACCTGGAACACGGCTTTGGTGCGGATGCGCTCGGCCACCAACTGCAGCACTTGGGCGTTGAGGCTGCCGCTGTTGTCCATGTCCCCAACCAGCGTGGGGAAGGCCTGGGGACACGGGGGGGTCAGCTGGGGGGACAGGGACACCCCATCCCCTGTGCCCCTGGAACCCCTCGCCCCACAACAACTCTCGCCCGTCCTGGTGGCCTTGCAGCCACCCTGGGGCCACCGAGTGTCCCAGGGCCACCTCACCTCGGTGGGGCTGAGCTGCCGGTCCCCCACAAAAGTGGCGTTGAAGTGGTAGCTGGAGGGGCCCAGGGTGCTCATGTGAACCGTGTGTGTCACCTGCAGGGACAGCACATCAGCGGGGGACAGGGGGGTGGCCTGCGGGTGGCAGCGGCCCCCCCTGCAGCACAGTGTCCCCGTGTGTCCCCCCCCTGACCTGGAAGTGGCTGCTCAGGTTCTTGGTGACGATCAGCTTCACCCCCTCCATCTGCTGCGGGAAAACCTCTGCGGGAGAAGGGGGCTGAGCGGGGACACCGCTGACACCCCCCATGTCACCTGCTGCCACCCCTGGTGTCACCTGCTGTCCCCCCCCAGTGCCCCCCAACCTCTCCCAGACCCCCATCACTCCAGTACCAGCCGGGAGCCTCTAACGCTGCCGGGGCCAGCGGGGGTGTGACCTCGGTGTCCCCAGGGCCCAGTGCCCCCCGGTCCCGATGTCCCCCGGTCCCGATGTCCCCCCGGTCCAAATGTCCCCCCAGCCCTGGTGCCCCCGGTCCCGACGTCCCCAGGTCCCGATGCCACCCGGTCCCGACGTCTCTCCGGTCCCGACGTCCCCCTGGCCCCGATGTCCCCACAGCCCCGATGTCCCCCGGTCCCCACGCCACCCGGTTCGGATGTCCACCCGGCCCCGACGTCTCCCCAGTCCCGATGTCCTCCTGGCCCCGATGTCCCCCCGGTGTCCCCGGCCGCACCTTTGCAGAGCCGGTGCAGCTCGTCGAAGCTGCCGGGGCTGCCGAGCGGTTCCCCCCGGCGCGGGGCCGCCCCGGCGGGGCCCAGCGCGTTGCCCATGGCCCGGCCNGAAGCGGCTTCGCGGGGCCGCGCCCGCCCGAGGCCGCCGCCATGTTGGGTGCGGGCAGCGCTCGGCGCCCATTGGCTGAGCCGGCGGGGGCGGGGCCGCCCCGACCGCGCTCCCCGGACCCCGCGTGTGTCCCCACGCGTGTCCCTTGTCCCCATCTCCTCTGTTCCCGTGTCCCCCTATCTTCTGTCCTCCACCCCCTCCGTGTCCTGTCCCCCTCGTGTCCTCTCTGTGCCTCTCCCTGCACCCCCGGACCCTCCTGGCTGTGACCCAACTCCCACCCGTGTTCCCGCTATGTCCCCTGCCCGTGTCCTCTCCTTGCCCCACGTCCCCCTCCTTGTCCCCCCTGTCGCTGCCGCCACCAGCAGCTTTCCTGGAAGGGGCTGCTCCGGGCAGGGATTCGGGCCCCGGTGGCCCCACCAGTGACCCAGGGGACAAAGAATTTTTGCCCTCAGTGCTGCCCAGGTGCCCTTTGGCCGTATGTCCCCAAACAGCGCTGGAGCTGCAGCGGGGTGTCCCCAGGGTCCCCCCCGCCCCGCGCTGAGTCACGGCGTCACGTTGGCGGCCGAGGGTCAGCGATAAGGCGGGTGGTGACCTTCGCCCCACGGGTGCCAGCGGTGCAGCCCCCCGAGGGTGACCACACCAAGCCAGGACCCCCGGGAGCTAGAGTGGTGCTAGAATGGGGGTCCAGGGGCTTTTCTGGGGGCCCTAGGGCTGCAACAAGCCACACAAACCGCACAAGCCACCAGCTGCCCCAGGGCCCCCACCAGCCCAAATCCCTGGGCCACCGTCACCAACCGCCTGCATCCTGCCCAGGGTCACAGGGCATTGGGGACACAGGGACAGGGCCCGGGGGTGCGGGGCCGCGGAGGGGCCGTCCCCCACAGTGACCCTTACCCCCACCGTGTTTACCTGGGCCCCAGGGCGGGGGCTGGTGGGGAGGATATAAGCAGCTCCCGAGGGGGGACCCGCAGCCCCTGCACCCCCAGAGTCCTGCCCAGGTGAGCGGCAGCCGGCGATGGGCAGGGATGGGGTTGTGGGACAGGAGGGGTTGTGGGGCAGGATGGGGCTGTGGGGCAGAGATGGGGCAGGAGGGGCTGTGGGGGAGGGATGGGGCTGTGGGGGGCAGGATGGTGGCGGAGCTGCTATGGGGCACGGTGGGAAGGGGCTGGAGTGGGGCAGGATGGTGCCCGCAAAGCTGTGGGGCTGGGATGGGGTTGGGAGCAGGATGGTAGGGCTGTGGGGCAGGAGGGGGACCAAGGCTCCGTGGAGTGGGATGGGGACACTGGAGCAGTGAAGGGGCACAGAAGTACGGGCAGGATGGAGGGGACAGGAGAGGCTGGCAGAGCCGCCGCTGACCTGTCCTGCAGCCTCCCTGCCAAGATGAAGCCGCTTTTGGCCGCGCTGCTGCTGCTGCTCTGCGCCTGCTGTCTCCAGGCCGCCCTGGTGCGGCGCGATGCCCCGACCGAGGACGCGGTTCCTGCCACCCTCGACGGCTTCTTCACCCGCCAGTTCCAGACCTTCTCGGAGTTCATGACCAAGGAGCTGCCCCAGAAGCTGCAGGCGGAGGAGCTGCGCAGCCAGGCCGAGTATGGGGGGTACAGGGGGGACCCCTCAGCCACCCCTGGACCCCCCTCTCACCGCCGCCTCTCCCCAGGGCGTATCTGGACCGGGCCAACAAGCAGCTGGCGCCGCTGGCCCAGGAGCTGCGCAACAACTTCGTGGGGCTCTTCTCTTCCCTGCTGGATCTGGGCAAGGGTGAGGGGAAGCCCTGAGTACCCTCCCCGCGATAATAAAGCGTTGGAGCCGCCACCGTGTCCCTGGTTTTATTGGGGGAGGGCGGGGAACATGACAAGGGCTGAGACCCGACAAACTCAGCTCTGCCCACACTAAAGATGGAGGCGTGGAAACGGCGTCGCGCTCGGCACGTGCCCCTAGTAAAAATGGCGGCGCCGCCGCTAGGCCCTTATCCCCGCCCGCGCGTCACGCCCCTAAGCAAGATGGCGGCGGGAGGCTCCGTGCCTTCGCTAGCGTCACTTCCGCCCCCAGCCAAGATGGGCGGCTTCCGGGGGCTATGGCTGACGAGGCGGCGCGGCGGGCGGTGGCGGAGCTGCCGCTGCTGCGGACGGCGGCGGGGCCGCGGGACCGGGATGGCTGGGCGCCGCGGCTGAAGGAGGAGTACCGCGCCCTCATCCAGGTGCGGCCCCGCCGCTCCGGGCTCCTCCAGTTCCCCCCCGGGCCTCCCCGCTTCCCTCTTGGTCTCTCCCGGTTCCCCCGGGCTCCGGGCGGCCCCGCTCACCCCTGCTCCCCCCGCAGTACGTGGAGAACAACAAACGTGCTGATAACGACTGGTTCCGCCTGGAGTCCAACGCCGAGGGCACCCGGTGGGTGAGCGGGGACGGGACGGGCTTCCCCCCGCTGCGGCCGCTCCGGTGTCCGGGGGTCCCGGGACTGAGGGGTATGGGTACCGGGCCTCGGCCGTGTGTTGCAGGTGGTTCGGGAAGTGCTGGTACATCCACGAGCTGCTCAAGTACGAGTTCGGCATCGAGTTCGACGTGAGTGGGTAGGAGACAGGGGGGCTGGGGGGACCACGGGGCTGGGGGGGCCGCTGACCTCCGTGTCCCCCTCCAGATTCCGGTGACCTACCCTGCCACCGCCCCCGAGATCGCCATCCCCGAGCTGGACGGGAAGACCGCCAAGATGTACAGGTTGGGAGGGGTGTCCCGGGGTTTTCCCCGCCCCTTGGGGAGGTCTGGGGGTGGCTTGGGGACTGACGGGTCCCCCTTCCCTGCAGGGGGGGCAAGATATGCCTCAGCGACCACTTCAAGCCCCTCTGGGCCAGGAACGTCCCCAAATTTGGCTTGGCCCATCTGATGGCGCTGGGGGTGAGTCCAGGGTGTTACCCGTGGTGGGGGGGTGGTGTCCGCAGGGGGTGTCACCCGCGGGGGGCGGGGTTGTCACCCGAGGGGGGTGTCCCCGTGGGGCCACTCACCCTCTGTCCCCGCAGCTGGGCCCATGGCTGGCCGTGGAAATCCCGGACCTGATCGCAAAAGGCATCATCCAGCACAAAGAGAAGTGAGCGCACAGCGGGAGGTTGGGGGGTACTGGCCCCCCTGGCCCCCCCATCTACTCCCGCCTCCCCCTCGCTTTGTTGCTGCTGCCCAATAAACTGTTCAGCCCTGGATTTGCCCTTGCTTGCTGCTCTGGAGGGGCCCGGCTGGGGGGGGTCCCGCCCACCCCTCCACGCCCTTAGTGGTTCCGCCACCCCGCGCGACCCCGCAGTGCCACAGAATTCGGGGACGTTGTCGCTTTAAGAAGAGCGGGCGCGGCGGCCCCTTTAAGAGTGGGGGGAGGACGCTGCTCCGTCTCCATGGCGACGCGGGAGCGTCAAGCGGGAGGCGTGGTCTGGGGTCCGCGCAGGCGCAGTGCGGCGCGTGAGGCCGGCGGGGGCGGGGCGGCGGGCGGGAGGAGCAAAGATGGCGGCGGGCGCTGCGGGAGTTGTTGCCATGGCGGCCCGCGGCAGGTACCGGCGGGCGGCGGCCCGCGGGGGC
>VWYH01005546.1:2003-17773 GCA_013399365.1 Pampusana beccarii | reverse complement strand
CTGGGAGGGGGCGGCGGGCGGCGGGGGGGGCCCTGTTGGGCCGGGCAGCGAGGCCGAGGGGGCAGTGGTGTCCCCTGGTACCGCGCAGGGGGTGGGACGCGTCGGGGGAACCGGGCCCCGGCGGGGCGGGGGATGATGCCCGCGGTGGGGACGGGACGTGCCCGGGGTGACCGGAGCAGGGGACAGCGGCCAGGCGGGCTGCAGGGCGGGGCACAGGGCCAGGATCCCGGGGCTGGCGGCCGTGCCGCCGGTGTGACCGGCCCCGTGGGGCCCTTCGCTCTGGCCGTGCTGCAGCCACCGTCCCGCAGTGGGGACGCCAGCCACCCGTCCTCCCTGCCCGCCGGACCGAGCTGCCAGCGGGACCGAGCTCCCCGGGGCAGCCATCGCGGCTGAGCACCCGCAGCATCTGTGCAGAGCCCACAGTCCCGGTACCGGCTGCAGGAACCCGCTGCCAGTGCCCCCAGGACTCACCCACCGGCTGGGGGCTGTGGCTCAGTGCCTCGGGGCCATGGGGGTGGGCCGTGGGGGTCTCGCCAGGGGCCATGGGGTCTCACCAGGGGCCGTGGGGTCTCACCAGGGCCCCGCTGCCCCCAGCCCCATCCAGTGACCCGGCACGTCTCTCCTTGTGCCACAGGGCCCCCACGGACGGGACGTTCCGGCCGGCCGCTCGCCGCGGGGGGCTGTGAGCGGTGCCGGCAGCGAGAGAGGTGGGTTTGCACCCCGGTGCCCCTGCGCGCCAGCGCGGCACCGCCGCCCTCAGCCGGGTCCCTCTCTCCGCAGGGCGTCCCTCTCGGCGGTCCCCACCATGCCGCAAGCCTCGGAGCACCGCGTCGGCCGCACCAGGGACCACGCCGTCGTCACCTCGCAGCCCAAGGCGGCCGCCAAGCTGCCCAGCGGGCACCGGGCGCTGAGCCAGGAGCGCCACGCTGCCGCCCTGGCCTCCGCCGCCGCCAACGGCCTCTCCCCAGCACCCAAGCTTCGCCTGCTGCCGCCGCGGCCCGGCGCGCTGGATGACCGCGGCAAGAAGCTGGAGCTGGACCGGGGCCGGGCATCCAAGCGGGGGGAGGCTCTGCGCGGCTCGGCGTGCCGGCGCGGGCCCGTGAAGGCGGACCATGCGGTGCGGGTGCCCGGCTCTCCGCAGGCGGCCGCGGTGCCGGGCGGCGCCTCCTTCTCGCTGCCCGCTGGGTCCTCGCTGGCCGGGCGCGAGGCCGAGCGCCGGCGGAGCAACCTGGCCCGCTCCAAATCCATCAGCATCGGGGACCTGAGCCAGGGCGGCGGTGGCGGCGGCCGCGCCGAGGATGTGGCAGCGGTGCTGAGCCGGCTGGTGCTGAGGGACTGCGGCCACCAGCTGAGCTCCGGCTCGCTGGCGCTCAGGAGAAGCTCCTCGCTCCGCAGGGTCAACATCTCACCAGGGCTGGATGGGAAGCCCGCGGCCCCAGTGCTCTCCATCCGGCCCGAGGGCTGCCCGCGGACTCGTGCCCCCAACCCCCTGTACGCCCACAGCTCCGACGGCCCCGCCAGCCCCCCCCTGGGCAGAGCCCCAGCGCCCGGCAGGACCGAGGAGAAAGTGGCAGCTGTAAGAGCCTCGGGATTTATCCCCAGCAGCAGCTTTGCTCGCGTCGGGTGATGCCGGGGGTGCCCGTCTCACCTCTCCCAGTTTCGTTCCTCCTGAGGGACGCCGCTTGTTGAAGGGTTGAGTCCCCTCGGCTCCGGGGGTGCCAGGGGCTGGTTGGCACTGCGCCCTTTCCGCATCATCCCTGTAGGCTCCGTCCTCCACTCACCCTGGTCCGTGTGTGGGATTAGATGCCCTGAATTCCCGGGTTGGGCCCGCGGGGACACAGGGACGCAGCGCGGCCCCCCATGGCACGTCCCCCGCCAGCGGCACAGGGCCCCCCGGAGCTCCCCGCTCCGCTCTCCGGGCCCGTGGGTGCATTTGCCTCCGCGCCCCGTTCCCCGTGTGCCCGCTGTCCCCGCGGTGGCTCTCCCGCTAATTAATCCCCCCGAGATGAGCCTCCAGCCAGGCCCAGAATAGCCGGGGGAAATCGGATCAGCTAATGAGCTGTGGCAGAGGGGCCCGGCGAGGCCGGTGCCGTAGTCGCGTCCCGGCGCCCCGGGCGGTGCCGGAGCCGGCGCCGCAGCCATGCCGGGGCTGGTGGAGCTGCCGCGCCGGCTGCACCGCACGCTGCTCACCCGGCGGGAGCTGCAGGGCCGCGGTGCCGACATCTCCGAGTCGGTGGTACACACGGCCGTCATGGGGCTGCTGCTCGTCAGCGGCGAGGTGACGCCTGCGCCGCCGCGTCCGTCCGTCTGTCCAACCGCGGGGACCGCGGGGCGGCCGGGGGGGTTTGCTGCACGGGGATGGGTCTCACTGCTGTCCCTCTGTGTCCCCGCAGACCCACCACACGCTGCTGCTGGGCTCGGGCCACGTCGGCCTCAGGAACCTGGGTAACACGGTAAGCGCCTGCGTCCCCGTGTCCCCTCTGTCCATCTGTCCTGGGTGTGCAGGGACCCGCGGTCCCCCTGCGCCCACAGCAGCCGGGACCGGCGCATCCCCAGAGACCCCACAGCCCTTTGGGGGTACATTCAGGGGCGCGAGGGGACAGTGGGGGACACGCCGAGGCCCGGCGTCCCCCGGGGTGTCACCGCGTCCCCGCGCTCTCCGCAGTGCTTCATGAACGCCGTGCTGCAGTGCCTGAGCAGCACCAAACCGCTGCGGGACTATTGCCTGCGCCGCGACTTCCAGCTGGAGCAGCCCCCCGGCTCCCGCACCCCCCAGGAGCTCACCGAAGGTGGGACGGGGCCTCTCCGCCGCTAATCCCTTATGTAACCCCCGCCCCGGCGCTGACACCGGCGCTGACACCACCTTTCCGCAGCCTTCGCCGATGTCATCGCCGCCCTCTGGCACCCTGACTCCTCCGAGGCCGTCAACCCCGGGCGCTTCAAGGCCGTTTTTCAGAAATACGTCCCCTCCTTCACTGGGTACAGGTGAGGCTGCACCCTCCCCCTGCTCTGGGGTACCCCCGTCCCCGTGGGGGGCACCCAGGGAGCGGTGGGCACGATGGGTCCCTCCCGCCGCAGCCAGCAGGACGCGCAGGAATTCCTCAAGTTCTTCATGGACCGGCTGCACGTGGAGATCAACCGCAAGGGCCGCCGGACCCCCAGCATCCTCGCGGACGCCCGGCGGACCCCGGCGCTGGAGGAGCCCGAGATGCTGAGGTGAGGGAGGGGGATCCAGAGGGGACACAGCCCCAGCCATGGGGACACAGCCCTGGCTATGGGGACACAGCCCTGGGGAGGGGACACAGCCCTGACCATGGGGACATATCCCTGGCTATGGGGACACAGCCCTGGGGAGGGGACACATCCCCAGCCCTGAGGACACAGCCCTGACCATGAGGCCACATCCCTGGCCATGAGGACAAAGCCCTGGGGAGGGGACACATCCCCAGCCATGGGGACACAGCCCCGGCCATGGGGACACAGCCCTGGTTACGGGGACACATCCCAGGCCATGGGGACACAGCCCCGGCCATGGGGACACAGCCCTGGCTATGGGGACACAGCCCTGGGGAGGGGACACATCCCCAGCCATGGCGACACATCCCAGGCCATGGGGACACATCCCAACCCGCCGTCCTCCCTCTGCAGTGACGACGAACGCGCCAACCAGATGTGGAAACGATACCTGGAGAGGGAGGACAGCAAGATCGTGGGTGAGCGCTGGTGGGTGGGGTGACCCCTCCAGACCCCCCAAACCTCCAGGGGTGCCCCCCTCCAGCCTCACCCCCTCTCCCTCGCCCCCCAGACCTATTTGTGGGGCAGCTGAAGAGCTGCCTGAAGTGCCAGGCGTGCGGCTACCGCTCCACCACCTTCGAGGTGTTCTGTGACCTCTCCCTGCCCATCCCAAAGGTAGGGATGGGGCACAGCCCCCCCGGACCCACCCTGTCCCCCTTGTCCCCCCCACCTGACCCTCTCCCCCCACAGAAAAGCTTTGCCGGGGGGAAGGTCTCGCTCCACGACTGCTTCAGCCTCTTCACCAAGGAGGAGGAGCTGGACTCCGAGAACGCCCCGGTGAGCGCCCAGGCCTGGTGTCCCCCCCACCCTGCCCCCCCCAGCCCTTTCTCACTGTCCCCATGTCACCGGCAGGTCTGTGACAAGTGCCGGCAGCGAACGCGGAGCACAAAGAAGCTGACGATCCAGCGCTTCCCCCGCATCCTGGTGCTCCGTATCCTTTGGTGGGGAGACCCTTGCGGTGGGGAGTGTCCTGGGGAGCAGGTGTCCCCCCCCCAGCCTTTCAGGGTGTCCCTTGACGCTGTCCCAGACCTGAACCGGTTCTCCACCACCCGCTACTCCATCAAGAAGTGCTCGGTCTTCGTGGACTTCCCCCTGCAGCAGCTCAACCTGCGCGAGTTTGCCAGCGAGAAGGCGGGTGAGGCGCCGGGGGGGGACACACGGTGTGGGGGGACACACGGTGTGGGGGGACACAATGGGGACACCGACCCCTCATCCCCCGCCCCCAGGCAGCCCCGTCTACAGCCTCTACGCGCTGTGCAACCACTCGGGCAGCGTGCACTACGGGCACTACACCGCGTTCTGCCGGGACCCGGCCGGCTGGCGCGTCTACAACGACTCCCGGTAGGTGCCCCCCGGACCCCCCCACACCCCCGCGATCCCTCCAGGCCCCCCCGGCCCCGCGCCCCCCCGGTGGGGCAGCCAGGCTGAGGGTGCTGCCGCAGCGTCTCGCCCATCAGCGAGAACCAGGTGCCGTCCAGCGAGGGCTACGTCCTGTTCTACGAGCTGGAGGAGCCCCCGGGCCGGCGGCCGTGAGCCCCCCGAGCCCCCCGCGGGGCTGTCCCCGTCCCGAGCGGCGGCCTCGCACCCCCCGGGGCCGGGCAGGGACACAGGGCGGGCGGCCGCAGCCCGCGCTGCCCCGGGCGGGGCTTTTGTGAATAAATTTACTAAAAAAACCCCGAAAAGCGCAAGTTTGGAGGCGGGAAGGGCCGGGAAACCGCGCCGAGGGGCGGGGCTGCAGGGGAAAGGGGCGTGGTTATGGAAAAATGGGCGGGACCCGTGGGGGCGTGGTATATATGGAAGAAGGGGCGTGGTTATGGAAAATGGGCGGGACCCGTGGGGGCGTGTCGTGGGGCGTGGCTAGTGGCAAAAAGGACGGGGCCTGCTCCAGGATTGGCGGTTGTGGAGATGGTGGGCGGGGCGATGATGAAGGGCGGGGCTGGTCGTAGGCCACAGGGGGCGGGGCGCTGTAGCGTGCCGGCGGGCGGACCCCGCGCCTGTCAGTCAGCGAATAACGTTGTACAATTGGCCTGCGGCGCGTCTAGCCCCGCCCTTTCCTCTGTCAGTCACGGAGGGGGCGGGGCCGGGAGCGTCCCGGCGTGTCCGTCGGCCGATCCGGCCGGTCCCTGCGCTCCCTGATGCCGCCGACCGTGGCCGTGGTGGGGGGCGGCATCAGCGGCCTGGCCGCCTGCTACCACTTGACCCGCGGCCCCAGCCCGCCCAAGGTGAGCGCGGGAAGCGTCCGGGAGTTGGAGGGGGGGAACCGGGACAACCGGAGTCCCCGCGGTGACCGCGCTGTCCCCAGGTGCTGCTGCTGGAGGCCAGTGCCCGCCTGGGGGGGTGGCTGCAGAGCACCCGCACCCCCGACGGGGCCGTGTTCGAACACGGGCCCAGGGGCATCCGGCCCGGGGGGGCGGTGGGAGCCGACACGCTGCACATGGTAGGGGGGGCCCGAGTGGGCTGATCGGGGTTCTTGGGGTTTGGGGGGTCCCTGGGTATGTGCTGGGATCGGGGGAGCCCCTGGGTGGGTGCTCGGGTCTGGGGTGGTCCCTGGGGCTTGGTTTGAGGTGCTAGAGTGGTCCTGGGGGCTGAAGGGTCCCTGGGTGGGATTGGGGGGTCCCTGGGTGCGTCCTGGGTTCTGGGTGGGTGCGGGGTCTGGGGGGTCCTGTGTGGTGCAGGGTCCCTGGGTGGGTGCCGTGGTCCGGTGGAGGCTGCCCCGGGGCAGGTCCCGTGTCCCCCACCGTGCCCATGTCCCCCGTGTCCCCGCAGGTCTCTGAGCTCGGGCTGGAAGGCGATGTCCTGCCCGTTCCCGGGGACCACCCGGCCTCCCGGAACCGCTTCCTCTACGTCGGGGGGGCCCTCCACAAGCTGCCCTCAGGACTGGGGTACAAACAACACCCGGTGCCACGGGCCACCCTCCCCCGAGCCCTCGCTGTCCCCAGGGCCACCCTCCCCTGAGCCCCCGCTGTCCCCTCGCTATCCCCAGGGCTCTGCTGCGGCCGGTGCCGCCCTTCTCGCGGGCCCTGCTCTGGAGTGGGGTGCAGGACCTGCTGGCGCCGGCGGGGACGGCGCCCGACGAGACCGTTCACGCCTTCGCTCGGCGCCGCTTCGGCCGGGAGGTGAGCGCCTGCGCTGGGTGATAGCACCAGGGATTTATCAGGGCTCTGCAGGGACCGGGCGGGGACTGGCCTCACCCCCGTGTCCCCGCAGGTGGCCGATGTGGCGATGGACAGCCTGTGCCGGGGGGTGTTCGCCGGGGACTGCCGGGCGCTGAGCGTCCGCTCCTGCTTCCCCGCGCTCTTCGAGGCCGAGCGGCGCTGGCGATCGGTGCTGCTGGGGCTGGCGCTGGGCTCCGGTGAGTGCCGGGGTGGGGGGGGACGCGCGGGGGGACACCCCAGTGCACGAGGGGACACCGGCGTCATCACCCGCAGGGAAGGAGCGCGGGGCCGAGTCGCGGCTGAGCCGGCGGGCACGGGCCGAGCGCTGGAGCCAGTGGTCGCTGCGGGGGGGCATTCAGAGCCTGCCCGAGGCGCTGGCCGCCTTCCTGCGCCCGCGCGGCGTCGAGCTGCGCTGCCACGTGCCCCTGCGCCGACTGCGGCACCACGGCGGCCGCTGGCAGGTACGGCCCCGGGGGGACGGGACAGCCGGGTCCCCTTCCCAGTGCCCCCTTCCCAGTGCCCCGCACCGCTCTGCTTCCCCCCAGCTCACCCTGGACGATGGCACCGTGACAGCCGACCACGTCATCAGCGCCATCCCGGCCGCAGGTACGGGTGCCCCCGGATGCCGGGGTCTCCCTAATGTGGGGAGGGGGAACCCCACGATGTCCCCTCTCCCCCCAGCCCTGGCTGAAGTGCTGCCGGCAGACGCTGAGCCGCTGGCACAGGAGCTGCGGCGCATCCCGGCCGCATCGGTGGCCGTGGTGAACCTGCAGTACGAGGGCGTCACGTTGCCTGTTACGGTGAGATCGGCACCCGGGGGTGTCCCCAGCGCCCGGCGGTGTCCCCATCCCGCTCACGCTGCTGCTCCCACCCAGGGCTTCGGGCACTTGGTCCCCTCCTCTGAGGACACGTCCGTCCTCGGCATCGTCTACGACTCGGTGGCCTTTCCCCAGCATGACGGCGCGGGGGCCACCGCGGTGCGGCTGACGGTGAGCGGCCGGGATGGCGGGGGGGCCACAGCGACAATGGGGACACCCCGGGGGGGAATCTCACACTGCCCATGCAGGTGATGCTGGGAGGTGCCTGGTTCGAGCAGAGCTTCGGGGACCCGGTGGCGGTGGCTCCGGCGCTGCTGCTGCGGCGGGCGCAGGCGGCCGTGCGGGAGCAGCTGGGGCTGGAGCCGGCGCCCACCCGCTCCATTGTGCGGGTGCACCAGGTGGGTGACACAGTGGGGACACGGGGGGGACACGGGGGGTCCCACGGGCTCACTGTCTGCTCCCCCCCAGGCCTGCATCCCCCAGTACACGCTGGGACACTGGGAGCGCACAGGTAAGGGGGGGGCCAGGGCGCGGGGTCCCTATCCCCAGTGTGGGGGTCCCCGTCCCCATTGTGGGGGTCCCCTGGCCCGGCAGACGCCCCACACGTGTCCTCATCCCTGCAGAGCGGATCAGCCGGTTCCTGGCGGAGCAGCAGCTGCCCCTCAGCCTGATCGGAGCCTCCTACGCCGGCGTCTCGGTCAACGACTGCATCGCCAGCGCCAAAGCGGCCGTGGGGCGGCTGCTGGGGCAACCGCACTGAGCCCCCACGGCCCCCCAGCCCCACAGCTGTAGGACAAAGTGTTTTTTTTAATTGAAAAACCCTTATAAAGGTCCAGGGAGCAGCTCATAAATAGAATAAATAACCGCGTGCCAGCAGCGCAGCCTGGAACCACCATCCAGCACCCGCAGCCCTGGGTAGGCCGCGGCTGACCCGGCGGTGCCCCCAGCACCCGGCGCTGGCCCTGTGACCAGCAGCTCCCCGGTAGTTGCCCCCGGGACTCGTTGCTCCCCCCAGTCTCTCCAGCAAGGCCACAACCCCCCGTACACAACAGGGTCCGTTCCCCATTGCGGCAGCGGAGTCTGTGGGCTCGCGGTGGCCGGTGGCTAACGCGCGCCCTGCGGCAAGCTCTGGTTGTCCCCGCGGGCAGGCAGGGTCCCCTCCTGCCCCAGGTGGCCATCGCCGTCCCCGGCAGCCTCGGGGCTGCGCTGGGTGATCCCCAGTGCCACGTGGGAGCTGGCGCCGCCGTGGGTGCCATTCCCCACCAGCGGCTGCTGCACGGTGGCCGGGGGCAGGCGGGGGGACAGGGACAGCCCCCGGTCCCCCCAGCCCATGGCGGTGTCGCGGGGCGGCTTGCGCAGCATCTCCTCACGGAAGAGGCTGTTGCTGCCGCGGTACCTCTGGCCCTCGCGGGCGCGGCGGCCGGCGCGCGGGTCGGTGCCGATGTCCACGGTCAGGTTGGTGTAGAGCGGGTGCAGCTGCTTGGCCAACAGCGTGTAGGTGAGCGAGTTCATCCCGTCCTGCGTCCACATCCGCTGCGTGCGGATCAGCAGGTCGAACCTGGCGGGGGGACAAAGGGACGAGGGGGTGGCACCGCCGCGGCACCGCCGAGCCCCCCACCCAGCGCATCCCGCCTGCCCCCCAACCTGTGGGGATTCTCCTCGTTGCCTTTGTCGCTCTTGTGCTTCACCATCTTGTAGTGGCCGATGGAGATGGGCGGGCGGGCGATCTTCATGCCGGCCAGGCGCACCCTGCGATGAGCCCGTGTCACCCGAGGGGCCGGGGACGGTGGTGCCATCCCGGGGACCTCCCGGTGGGACACAAACCGTGGCGGTGACCCGCAGGTCCCCACGGTGTCCTACCTGGTGGCGATGTCATCGTCCTCGCCGCCCCAGCCCCAGTATTCATTGGGGAACCCATTGATCTTCATGTACTGGTCGGGGGTGAGCGCTGAGACCCCCCCGAAGTACTGGGGGTATGGGAGGCTGCAAAAAAGGGGGGACGCTGAGCCAGGGCCGGTCCCCTCGCCCCCAACTCGCCCCCTGCCGCGCTTCCTCACCTGTACCCAAATTTATTCATGGCAATGGAGACATGTTTGGGGTTCCAGGGGTCGCACACATAGAGGTTGTGGTCGTTCTCGGGGATGAGGTCGACGTCGTGCAGAAACAGACAGTCCCATTCCTCATCCTTCAGCGCCTCCTTCACCCCCACGTTCAGCAGCTTGGCCCGGTTGAACGTGGAGTTACCGGCCTGCGGCGAGAGGCGACTGCAGCAGCGGCCCCGGTAAAGCCCCCGGTAAAGCAAACCCCCCGGTAAAGCCCCCCCGTCCTCACCTGGTGCACGACGTAGATGCCGTACTGGAGCTGCTGGCGCTGCAGGAAGGGGTGCAGGTAGTAGAGCAGGTGGCCCAGGTGGCTCTCGCGGTTGCGGTGGGGGACGATGACGGCCGTGCGGGACCGGGGCTCGCAGCCGGGGGGCTGGTACCGCCCGCCCTCCTGCACCGCCGGGTTCTTGGCGCGGATCTGTTCCAGCGTGGGCACCCGGCTGAAGGTCACGGTCAGCGGGCCGACTGCGTGGGGGGAGGCAGAGGCTGGCGTGGGGGGCTGGGGGCGG
The DNA here is from genome assembly GCA_013399365.1 of Pampusana beccarii. Lineage (NCBI taxonomy): Eukaryota > Metazoa > Chordata > Aves > Columbiformes > Columbidae > Pampusana > Pampusana beccarii. The sequence goes on along the minus strand of VWYH01005546.1, from coordinate 7,895 downwards.
CACCGCCGAGGGGGAACCCCTGCCCTGAACCGTGGGAGCCCCCCAAGACCGGCACTGCCCGGGTGGTGGGGCCGGGTTGGCTGTCGTGGGGCCAGTTCTTCCTCCAGAGGGGCCAATTCTTCCCCTAGAAGGGCTGGTTCTTCCCCCAAAAAGGCCGATTCTTCCCTTAGAGGGGCCGGTTCTTCCCCCAAGAGGCCAGTTCTTCCCCGGGGGGGTCTAATTCTTCCCCTAGAGGGGCCGGTTCTTCCCCCAGAGGGGCCGATTCTTCCCCCAAAAAGGCCGGTTCTTCCCTTAGAGGGGACGATTCTTCCCCAGGGGGGTCCGGTCCCTGCCCCCAAGAGGCCGGTTCTTCCCCCGGGGGACTCTAATTCTTCCCCAAGAGGGGCCCGTTCTCCCCCCGGAGGGCCCGATCCTTCCCCTAGAGGGGCCGGCTATTCCCGGGGTACCCGGTCCCCGCCGCCGCCCCCCCCGCCGGTCGCTCCCCCGCTCTCACCGAGGAAGGGCGAGCGCTCGGGGCAGAAGGGCAGCGGCTGCGCGGGGTCGGGCGGGCCGGGCCGGGCGGGCAGCAGCCGGCTCAGGTTCGCGTACACGTCGTGGGTGCGGGAGTAGTCGAAGACGGGCCCGGCGGCGCGGCCGAAGAGCGCGGTGAGGTTGCGGAACCCGCCCAGCGAGAAATAGGCCACGAAGGCGAACTGGCAGCCGACGAGCAGCGCCAGCGAGCGGGGCCGCTCCAGCAGCCGCCGCAGCATGGCCGGATCAGCGGGGGGCGCGGGGCCGCATGGCGGGGTCGGGCCCGGGGAGCGGCGGCCTCGGGTCCCCCGGAGCCGCCGGTACCTGCGGGCGGCGGAAGCGGCGGAAGAGCCTCAGCCCCGCCCCGCCGCCATCTTGGGACGGAAGGAACGGGAGGGAGGGGCGGGGCGCGGTGACATCAGAGGGCGCGGCCGCTCCGATGTTAAAGGTGCCGGTACCGGCCCCGCCGCGGCGGTTCCTGCGGGAGGGGTGGGCGGGGGAGAGGGGCCCGCTCGGAGCCTCGGCGCCTGGAGAGGAGCGGGTGGGGGCCCGGCAGGTGGCCGGCGGGGACCGCGGAGGGGAAGCGGGTCCCGGGAGCGGTTTGGGGTGCCCGGATGGCAGCGGGGTGACGGGCGGTAGGACCCCGGAGAGCCCGAGCCGGCGGCAGGGGGCGGGGCTTCTGTGTGATACGCCCAAATAAGGCGTGTCTAAAGAAACCACGCCCCCTCACTTCGTCGCCGTGGCAACCGCGCACGCCACCGCTCTCACTTCCGGGTGGTGGTCCTGTCCCTGCTATTAACGTCACGGCAGGGGCACGCTCTGATTGGACGCCGACACGCGGGGTCCCCGGAGCGGTGGGATCCCCCGGGTCCCCTCGTTCCTCCACTGCCGCCCGGCCCTCCCTGGCTGCCGACCCCGGCGAGCGCCCACCCCCGCTGTGGAACTGTGTGGCGGATGTGCAGCCCCCGGGGGTGCCCCGGCCAGGGGGTCGCTCACGTTCACCCAGTAAAGTCCCGTTCTGGGCAAGCCCGGTGAGGCTCGATCCTGGGGGACGGGGGATGCCGGTGGCACCCGGAGGGACAGTGACACCGGGAGAGGATGCTGGGATCACACGGGGCAGGGGGGGTGACCGCAGCTGTGCCCCGGGACGTCGCCGCGCTTGGCACGGCCGATCACACACACGCCACACCGGCCGCTCCATAAATAGCTTTAAATAACCGCGCTGCGCTACGTGACAGCGGGGGGGCTGCGCTGGGGGGGTACAGCCGGGGAGAGGGGGCCCTGGGCCTGCCCAGGGGTCGCCCCGCGCGGGGGCTGAGGTAGATGCGGTGACCGCGGCACGAACCCGCCGTGGGCAATAAATAACCAAATAAATAGTCGCTGCGGTGCCGTCGGCATCGCTCCCTCCTGCTGCTACTTGTGGCGCCGGCGGCTTCTCAGGACCTCCAGGATCTTGGCTTTCTGCTTCTCCCAAGCCGCCGATGACCGCGGCGGTGCCCGCGGCACGAAGAAGCTGTACTTCAACCGCGGCGGCTGCCGCTCGTCCACCACCAGCGCCTGCAGCACCAGCGGCTCCCGCAGCGGCCCCCGGCCCGCCAGCGACTCGGTGGCCGCCGTGGCCCCGCTGTAGCGCAGGGTGACGCCGCCGGGCAGGGCCACGTCGGTCGGGGACGGCACCAGGACGTAGCCGCCGTTGAGCAGGGACCCGCCGTCGGGGCGGCGCAGCGCCAGGAAAACGTCCTCGCCACCCGCTGCCGAGATCTGCCGCACCAAGAGGTGCGTGGCCCCAGCCGGGATGGTCACCACGTCGTTGTAGCCGTAGCTGTGGAGCACAGCGGGGTTGGCGGGGGGACGATGGCAGCCCGGAGGTGGCGTCCCCCCAGTGCCACCGCTGCTATCGGGTGCTTACCGGGGTTTCGAGAAGGAGCCGTAGACCTTGGAGCAGCCGGAGCCGTCGCCGCCGCACGTCATGCACTTGTCGAACTTCTTCTTGGAGCCGATGACGCGGTCGCAGCCGGCGGGGACGCAGCGGCCCCGCACGCACACCCCGGTGCCCTCGGGGGAGCAGGGGGTCCCGTCGGCCACCTGCAGAACAGCCCGGCGTCAGCGCCGGCCGGCGGCACCGCGGGGCGCGGGGGAACCGGGGGGAAGACGCTCACCCGCGGCTGCAGGACGTGGTAGTAGCCCAGGGTGCGGGACTGGCAGGTCAACTTGCACTGGTCGCGCTCGGGGACCCCGCTGTAGCGCGGCACCCAGTCCTGGGGGGCCGGGAGCCCCCTGACGAGCTCGGGGCGGTGGTTGTAGGCGGCGCATTGCTCTTCGCGGAAGGTGAGGGCTGCGGGGGGCACGGTCAGCACCGCCGGCATCCCCCAGCCCCCCCAGCGGTGTCACCCCCCCCGCCGCCCCCACTCACGGGTGCTGCCGGGACACTCCTCCACGTTGCAGGACTGGAAGCGGGTCCGCTTGCCCTCGCAGTACCGGCCGCCGTGCTGCGGCACCGGTGCGGTGCAGTTGCGGTGGGAGAGGCGGACGCCGCCGCCGCAGCTCCGCGAGCAGCCGCCCCACGGCCCCCACGGCCCCCAGCCGCCGTCCACGGGTGTCTGCAGCCGCGAAACGCAACGCAGGGGGTCAAAACGGCGCTGGCAGGTGGGTAGCCCACCCCGTAGCCCCCCACCCCGGGACTCACGGTGAGCTCCCGCACACGAGCGGTGCCCACGCACAGCCCGTCCATGCAGACGCGTCCCGGTGCGCACGGCGTCCCGTCGGCCCAGGGGAAGTGCTTGGTCTGGCAGACGGAGCGGCCGCCGGCCTGGCCGGTGCACCAGAGCCAGGCGCAGGGCGGCTGCAGGTCCCCGCAGTGCCGCGACTCGGGCCCGAAGGCGAGCTGGCATTGCCGCGCCAGCGGGTACACGCTGCCCGGCAGCGCCGACGGCAGCTGCAGCCACTCCGGAGGCTTATCCAGGAGACAGTGACCTGCGGGGACACGGCACCGTTGCACCGGGGTCCCCGAAGGCGCCGGGACCCCCTCCGCCCTGCGCCGTTACCCCCCGCGCTGGGTCGTACCGTGACCGTTGTCCAAGAAGTCGGTGATGAAGCGGGCGCTGCACGGCGACCACATCTCGCCGGGCTCCAGCGAGGAGAGCACGGGAGCCATGACCCGGCGGGCGGCTCCGGCGCCGCCGTTCAGCTCCCGGCAGGGCTGGGAGTTGTCGTGCAGCATGTTGAAGACGTGGCCTGTGCCGGGGGACGATGTCAGCCCTGGGTGGGGGGCTCACGGGCAGCGGTGGGTCCCCCCGCACCGGCCCCACCGCTCACCCAGCTCGTGTGCGGCCGTGAACGCCGACTGCAGTCCGTCGTCCTCCACGATGGCGCAGCTCCGCTCGGGGTCGCACATGGTGCCCACGTCGGCCATGCCCAGCGTGGCACAAGTGGCCGCCCCACACAGGTCCTGGGGGCAGGCGGGGGGTGGGCTCGGGGACACCCCAAAACCTGGCGATGGGGACCCCGCCAGCCCCCAAAACCACGGACACCCCACGGCCTTAGCCAGGACCCAAATACCTTGGGGGAGACCCTGCCAGCCCACAGCCCCTCCGGACCCCCCAAAGCCGTCACCCCCCGCACCTGTCGCGTGAAGAGGATGGCGGTGTCGAAGTGGAGGGGACTGTCCTCGTCGGGGACGTTGAGCCCCTTCTGCCACTGGCAGAAGTTGCGGAGCATCTGGGCGGCGTTGGAGGTGATGGGGGGTCCCGGGGTGTCCTGGCCCAGCACCACCAGCCGCGTCACCCGCAGCTCCACCGCATTACCCAGGCTGCCGTGGCGGAAGGAGCGGGCGGCCGCCGCCAGCACCGTCAGCAGGTACCGCCGCAGCCCCGCGCCGTGGAACCGCGACATCGTCTCGTCAGCCACCACCAGCATCTCCACGTACCGCGGCACCGAGGCGAAGCGCTGCCGGGAGAGCGGGGCGTTGGGTACGTCCCGGATATGTCCCGGTGCCCCCCAGCACCGGCCCCGTCCAGCCCAGTGCAAACTGGTGGCCCCGGGCCCCGCAGCAGCGCCTCGGTGTCCTCAGAGTCCCGCAGCCCCGGTCACTCCCCCGGGGCGGGTCCCGGCACTGCCCCCGGAGGCGGAGGGTTCGCTCGGCCCGGTTCTGGCCCCGCCCCTCCCGGGCGATCCCGGTCCGGTGTGTCCCGCCTCATTCCAGCCCGTCCCAATCCATCCCAGTCCCAGCCCGTCCTGGTCCGGTGTAGTCCCGCCCCATCCCGGGCTCCGCCCAACTCAGTCCCGGTCCGCCGTGCCCCAGCGCGTCCCGGTCCCGTGTGTCCCAGCCTGTTCCAGTCCGGTGTGTCCCGGTCCATCCCATTCCATCTCAGTCCCAGCTCATCCCGGTCAGGTGTGTCCCAGCCTGTCCCAGTCGTACCTGTCCATCCCAAACCATCCTAATCTATCCCAGTCCCAGCACATCCCGGTCCGGTGCGTCCCGGTCCATCCCATTCCATCTCAGTCCCAGCTCATCCCGGTCAGGTGTGTCCCAGCCTGTCCCGGTCGTACCTGTCCATCCCAAACCATCCCAATCTATCCCAGTCCCAGCACATCCCGGTCCGGTGTGTCCCGGTCCGTCCCGTCCCGTTCCGGACCCGGTGTCCCGTTCCGGTCGTACCTTGGCTCTCCTCGGGGCCGGCCCCACGCGGGACCGTGTCCCGGCTTCGTCCGGTGCCGTGACGGGACACGCGGGGCCGGGGGCAGCGGCGGTGGCGGCGACAGCGGCGACCAGGAGCAGCAGGAGCGCGCGGCGCATGGCCCGGGCACCGCGACAGCGATACCGCGACGGCGACACCGCGACAGCGGGAGGCGACAGCGGGTCCCGCGGCTCTGCCGCCGCCGCCGCCGCCGCCTTTTAACGGGCGGGACGGGCGGGGCGGAGCGGGGCAGCCCCGGGCGGGGGGGGAACCGGCCCCCTCGTTCCGGGAAGGCAGAGCCGGTCCCTGGGGAGCAGGGCTGGAGATTCCCCGCATCGGGACCCCCTGACCGGGACCCCCCCACCGGAATCCCCCACTGGGACCCCTCACCAGCTCCCCCTCAAAGGGACCGCGCACCGGGACCCCCCTCACTGGGACCCTCCCCCGGAACCCCCCTACCGGGACATCCTCACTGGGACCCGTCCACCGGGACCCCCCCACCGGGACCCCTTACCAGGGCGGCTGCGGGGGCACCCCCGGGGTGTGGGGGAGTCAGAGTCAGGGTGGGTGTCTGCTTGGGGTGCCTGGGGTGAGCACGGGGCACCCCGGCGTGGCTCCCACAGCACCCACTGCCCCCAAAACCCCCTGCTGCATCCTCTCCATCCCTCCTCATCCTCCCTGCCCCCCCCACCCCCTCTGTTCCCCC